>OX459123.1:1207500-1807500 GCA_949775105.1 Oldenlandia corymbosa var. corymbosa | reverse complement strand
TTAAATCAACAAACATTTTTCAAATCCTAAACACCAACGTGGCAAATAATTAGGGTATATAGTTCGTCTTAATGGAATATTTGAATGCGTAGTAATTATCGGGGCCACAACATCCTACTACAACTGGAGAACAGAATTATTGTCCTAGATCTACGTTGAAAAAATGCATAGAAATAAAAGTGAGAAGGATAAGAAAGGAATTTTTGCAAGTACCTTATTAGAATTGGGGTTTCTGGCCAGATTTGGGAAAGGGTAGTTGGAGATGCGTCCCAGAAGGTTTACCTAAATCAACAAACATTCGGAAAAAGGAAAATAATGTCCCTTTGTATTATATCCACCAATTTTTTGTGTGGTGAGAGATGAAGCGGAAGGACAAATTAAATGCACCTTTTCACTTTTAAAAAGAAAAAGAAAATAAAACTATAAAAAATAATGCACCTTTCATATTGGCCTATTGGGATTTGGGGACTAAAATGTACAGTTGTACACCAATTTGGCTACATGACCTCTCATTTGGAATGAATTATTTGCTTACTCATATATTTATAGGTTTAAATCCCATTATCATTTCTGGTTTCTTGAAACAAAAAGAAAACCCCCTCCATCCAAACAACATCTCCAGTCACATTTTAAATCACACGTCAAACAAATAACTAGTAACTGGTTGTCCACATAACTAAATCCAAAATTTAAATACTCCCGGGAAGTAGTTTCAGTACAATCATCCCAACCATAATGCTAGAAGCTGCTGAAGAAAGCAAACCTAATGTTCAAATTACAGCCATCATGAGCGAAACAGTACAATGATCCCAAGCATATTGCTACAATGTCTCCTCCAGTTCAGAGATTGGACATTCTGAATACAACCATCTTACTATTTGGCATATTAGATGCTATGTCAAGAGTTAACTGCACAAGCTGGTCCGCTTGGATCAGGTTGTCTTGAAAGAACTTCTTCCAGTTCCCGGATAATTCCTTCTGAACTGTAGAACCACGGGTATCAGTTGTGGTTGTTATTCGGAATTGTGCTGCTTCCACTGGTCCTTCAACCCTGGCAGCTTCTTTTGCCTGCAGTGTGTGGCGGCGCACAAATTTGACCGGAATGTTCTGCACTCACCAATCGTTGATAAAATATTGTGTCACAACTTACAACTATGATCGTTATATAAACAAAAAAAAAAACAAGACTCACCATTCGATATCTGGCCTTGCGTGACCGACCAACACCTAGTTTGAAGCTATTTTCAGGGTTGTTCTCCAAATTTTGTCCCAAATTCTCTCCCCCGGCCTGATGTCATCTGCTTCTCTATCACCGTCACATCCCTATAAAATGAATGGAGAATCAGTTTAGCACAGGATTACACAAATCCCTTGCAAAAATGCTACCTTCCAAACCCTACAAAACAACAAAATCAAAAGCATGGGACTGGTCATTTCGTGCCTGATCTTCCTCTTGTAGACCAATATCAATTGGAGAAGTTGTCGAGCCTCCTAGCCCCCCACGGGAGATTGTGTCAAAACAACCCCCCCCCTAAGTCTGCTGCTAAATCTCCTCGGACTAGGTGTAGTAGGACCTAAATTCTCTTTATTGACCTTGCTACATCGGCCCATTTTCTTTCGAGTAGGGGGCAACTTTGACAGCTACAACAAGATGAATGTAAAAATGCATTAATAACTGTTTAACCATTCTCAAGAAAATGACCATGGTCAACCGTAAATGATACAACAGGCGTACCATTTCCATTGCGGGCGATGCTTTGTTGGGGTCTGCATGGGGCTGTGACTCTACCACCGGTGCAATGACGGAGTTCCCTGCATCCTCAGGTTGACGATTATTTTCTGTTGCCTTCTGTCAACATTAGAAAACAACCAATTTTTTAGTTTTTGTTTAACTATTATTTTTTTCAACAACTGATGAAAATCACATTACATGTGCTTCTACACAATCATGTATAAGGTGTCCAGAACAATCACAAAATGAACATTTCATGCTTAACCGAGTATAATCCTCCCACTCTCCATGTTTAAACTCCCCATGACAGTGTTCATAAATCCATGCAAATCCCGAACACTGATCCGAAAAACTGCAAGTTTGTTCGAAATCATCAGGAACTAAGTTGAGTGTCTCTATCGCTGTTTCATCAGGTGCAGTAATGACCTTCAATGATTCCTCATTCTGATCTTTCATTTCATCCATGTTTAAATTTCCCGAGTAGCATGCACGTGGTTCAAGAGCACTGTCTGTTGCATCATCATGCTCTTTGTCAGAAGTTTCATTTGCTAACCAACGTGTGAACTGTTCTTCAGGGCATTTAGCTCTCCGATGACTGGTCATTTGACAATATTCACATGGCGAAGCTTCTGCTTGGAAAGCTGGAGTGTGATGAAACTTCTGACGAAGAGCTCTCCGGTGACAAGATTCTTAACTGGTCATTTGAAGATGTTCCACGGAATCATTTTCATCTCCATCAGAACTTGATTTTTCCTTTGCGTTAGTAATGGACACCGGATAGGGATTCACGCTCATTTTCGTCTTCATCGCGAAGCTGGAAATTTTCTTTACGTTTCTTATTCCACTTCTGCTGAGCACCCTTTTGAATTTGTTGCTGACTCTTACCCTAGTGCCATAATGATGGGGACAAGACATCACGGTTTGGTTTAAAAGTATAGAACAACAACAACAAAGTCCGCAAACAAGAATGTGAAAAAAGATATTCTTCTGTGCAATCACAATGCACTTTAGGTTTATGCATAACAATCTGAGTATTAACTCCATAGAATATGCAAGTTTAGTATCACATTAAGTTAAAGTTAAAACCGAAATACGAAGTTTTCATACGAAGGTTACCTTGTCTTGCTTGGCTACTTCCTTCTTCTTTTCCAATCTCATTTTTAGTGCTGGACAAGACTTTGGTTTGTGCCCTCCTACGTTTGCAGTATTGACATTGACTATTCAGGAGTGCTTTCCTGCCTCTTCCCTTTTGCTTACCCGTCTGTCAATTATAAAGCCATTCAAACCAACACAATCGAGAACTTATAACCTTTTAAGAACATATACAAGCACAAAAGCTTATATCATCAGCCAAAGGTTCAACTGCAACCCGTTTGCGCGGTCTGCCCCACTGTTTGGGTGTTGCTCGCTTCTGCCCACCTAAGGGCCTCTCACTCTCCTTGCCATCATTCTGCGTTCCAATTACGAACTTTCAATTATTATCGCAAATAATGGTACATAAACACACACCACAGTAAAAAAAATACATTTCCACATGATAATTACACGTTTCAAATCTGGGCAGCTTTTCCTACTATGCCCCGTAGCCTATCAATTACCGTACTTACTGTGTCCCGGGCCCACCTTCTGACTGGCCTTATACCAACCTTTTTGGTTCTTGTATACTCGGTGGGGTTCATCATGTCGCTTGCTCCTACTGCCTTTCACTCTTCTTGGCATGGGTCTAAACTCTGGAGGCAACAGGGATGCGTCTGATATTCACTTCCAAAATTTAGGACCATTCATCCCCCGGCTACTATTTGCATATGCTCTCAGGTACATCTCCTTTGAATACCATCTGTCAACATAATCTTCCACCTTTTCCTGTCATCAAGAATGCACCTTACTGCATGTGGGCATCGAATACTAGACAAATCTCACTTCCGGCAAGCACAACTCAGATCTCCCGATCTAAGGCACACAACAACCTGTTCATTTACCCCTTCACCTCATACTCACCATCACCACAATATTTTGCAACATAACAATGAGATTCTTCCCAGGATTCTGCTAAACGGGCCCTATTTTGCTGCCAAATTCAAATGGTGACTTTTCGATCCGCTCCCTAGTCTGGTGATATTTAACTATCAAGTATCGCCTCAACCACTCCAAGAAACCAAGGATTGGTAGTTTACGGGTTTTTACCAAAACACCGTTGAAGCCTTCACATATGTTGTTCACCAACATGTCATACTTTGTCTCAGTCAAGAAATGTGACCTGCACCAGTGACTTGCTCCTATTTCATGAAAATACCTCCATGCTCCTTCATGCTTCTTCTTCAAATCATCCATCAGCTTGTTCCAATCCTCTTCAGTTGTTGCTTCCGCAATATTTGTTAATCTGGCTTTCAATTTCAATCTGGGGTGCTTTAGCTTGAAATTATTCCATAAGTGCTCCACATAGTATCTGTGGGACACATTTTTCAGAAGTGTAGCAACAGCTGGAAGAAGACCCTGAAAAAATAATTCATGTCAAAGCCTTAACATCCACACCAAATTTCAGTATCATGAATGCAATTGCTTTACACTCATTTACATTCTCAATGGATATGCCTGTTATTAAACACAAATTTGAAATTTACTCTTGTACCTTTTGCCGGTCTGACATGATGACTCATTCAGGTGTATCAGTTATTCCCAAGTCATCAATGAGGTATTCCAAAAACCACTTCCATGAATCTTCATTCTCTATCTCAACAATATAAAATGCAACAGGATATATCTGGTTATTAGCATCGTATCCCACAGCCGCAAACAGCTGGCCCCCGATTGGAGTCTTCAAGAAGGTCCCGTCTACACCAATCAGTTTCCTATATCCTTCTTTGAAACCCTTTTTAGATGCTGCTAAATGCATGTACAGTCTCTGAAACCTACGGGGATCGTCTTTCCTAGTCATAAGCTTAATTGTGCTACCTGGGTTTGTCTTTTCCACTTCGGCCAAATACGATTCCAAATATGCGTAATTCTCCATAATAGTGCCTTTGTTTATGTCAAGTGTCTTCTTCTTAGCCCTACAGGCCTGGCTTCTTGAGATCTTCAATCCATGTTCCTTCTTAACCCTCTGTTTAATGAAGCGAGGACTGAGGTAGGCTCCACTGTCAAATCTTCAAGGTACCACTCGGCAACCACATGGGCAATACAGTTCCTTGTTTATCTAGTCTTGGACAAGTGTGTTTGTCTTCGTGAGTCCTAATCTGAAACGTCGGTTCATTTGGACTCACCCTAACTGCATACAGTACCCAATTGCATCCCTCCCCTTTGCAAATTGCCCTAACATACTTGGAGTCATGCTTTTTGAAGCTTATATGTCGCCTATCAGCAACTAAATGGAGCTTGATATATTTAATAAGTTGCCACTTATCCTCAAAGTCATGCCATACCTAAAACCCTGGATATCTCATATAATCAGCAGGTGCATACCCTCTTCCCTTCTTTAAATTCTTTCCACCTCTATTTGGATCCTGTGCAAATGATTCCTCTGATATATTTCTGGACCCTAATGATTCAAATGAGCCAGAATTAGCCTCATGATCATATCCTTTCACCTCATCTAATTTTGGGTCCTTTTCAAACAAACACCACAATTGAACACGGGCCACTGCATTAGCTTTTTCCTGGTACTCAAGATCCATGTCGCCTGCATCATGATCGTTGTCTTTGACACGATCTCAATCTATATAATCATAATCCACTTCAACCCCAATTTTTTCAACTCCACCATAACCAGATTCAGAATCAGACTCAGAAGCAGAAGCACCATCAGAATCACCTGAATATTTACTGTCATTATCGCCGTAATCCAGATCCCCAATATCATACTCATCATGTCCATCATCATTAGCACAATCACATTGTTCCTCGATGATGTTTGAATACTGGCCAATTAAAAGATCTACGTCTCCTATGCCAGTACATCTATCCCCCGCAGTCTCTGAACAGTACTGTCCCCCAACATTGCCTTAACATTCTCACATCCAAGTAAATGCTTACATCCAGAATGTTAAACCCTTTTTCTATCCTTATAAAACAATGTGTAGGGTCCGTTGCCACTAACCCTATCAAAATATGACTTCAGGGACTCCACGGTAATATTGGGTTCATCTATGAAATCAAAATAATTAACTCTGCCACCAACATACTTCAACTCTGAAGTCATCTGAAAACTTCCCCATGGTGGATTTTGGTAGTTATTTGCTTCGCCTCATCACCTATTAATCAACATTACTACATTTAGTTCATCGAAATCCAATATATAAAGTAACTATAAATTAGGTTTACAACCTTTCATAATGCAACAAAATCAAATAACATAACCATGTGTAAAAAATATAGATATATGCATCAATCTAATGAAAGAAGCAAAATTCATTAACTGGTTCGAAGCATATCAATCGAAAAAAACTTACGGTCTAGTGGGATATTTGGTTGTTTATGGTTCATATCGCAGACCCATTTAAGATCAATATCCACACCATGCAACAAACCCGCCATTCTTGAGTCCGAATTCATTCACGAACTGAAAGAGTTGATGGATTCCTTCACTTTATCTGGAACTCAAGTTTCTACTGGCAACCCTCATTTGTCGAAACGGTCGAAGGTCTCTCTCTTCTCTTTGAGTCAAAGACAAGTTTCAACTTTATGACAACCAAGTTGAACCAAGTCAACCAACTACTACATGTGTTTTAATATACTCGTTTGTTTATGTGCACCATCTCTCACCGTTTGTTTTGAAAAAATAGGATATGGCCAATATTATGCAAAAGACGATTTTACTCCTCCACGTGCATACTACCTTCCGTTACGATTTCTTCTGACAAAAAGACGGAAAGTACCCAAAAAATACTTTCCTTATCAATTGGGGTAGAGTTGTAATGTTTTTAACAAATGGGGTAAGACCGGAACGAGTCAAAAACAACTGGGGTTTTTTCTGCAATGAGACCAAGTAAATAAGATCTACAACATGACTCTGAAGTCACAAAAGAGTATGCAATTGAGTACCATCATGTCCATTAGCAATGAGAATGTGGTCATGGCGGTTAAGGGAGGAGAATTTAGTAAGCCAGTGGAAAAGGTACAAGAACAGACTGCATTGGATGCACAAGTGCCAGATTGGAAAAGGCAGGGAGGAGGTCAAAGAGGTCCATCTTATCAGAGGAGAGATAAGAGTAAACTATTCTACACACATTGCAACAAGCAAGGGAATCAGAAAGAGGAGTGTTTTAAATTGGTTGGATTGCCAGAATGATGGGTTGATTACAAGAAGAGGCTTCAACAGAAGAATACTACTGCTGGTCCAAGAGTTCATGCTGTAACAATGGGGGAAACACCTTCGGAGACAAACTCAGACAATGCTGATAATCTGCAAGTGGTGATCGACAATGTTGTCCAAAGGGAAATTGATAGGATCCTTAAAGGAAAAGCACCAATGGAAGGAAACTCAAAATCCATGTGAATATGGCCTACTATAATGATTTTGCAGGTAGTTCTGCTTTGACTAAACTCCATACTTTGTCTCATGATTATATTGTGCCTGGTTCTTGGATTTCTGACAATGGAGCCACTAGACATATGTGCATTTCCATTTCCTTTATGAAAAATGTTCATACCATGCATAATTTCACTCCTGTATGGCTTCCAGATTGTAGCATCAATTCAGTAACACATATAGGAGATGTAGAACTATCTAACAAAGTCACTCTATCTTCCTGTTTGTTGCTTCCAAAATTCAAATATAACCTTTTGTCTGTTAGGCAACTAGCCAAAGATAATCATCTTTATTTTCAATTATTTGCTGACATTTTCTTGCTATAGGACCTTAAAACCAACAAGGTTCTAGCAGCAAGCAAGGTCATTCAAGACCGTTACATCCTCAACTCTTGCTCATTCACAGAGAAGCCATCCAATAATCATTTACACACTTTGCAGCTTTAATGCTTCACCTTCACGAGCCTTCACGTACGTCATCAGTTACACAGCCTTCTAAACAAGCACTATCAACAATCTCAGGGGATTTCTTATATCTTAAACTAGGACACCCTTCTAATGTAGTCCTTTGACATGCTTCGATTGTAAGATTTCTCCTTTGATGTCACAAGTTTGTGAGATATGTCCTTTAGGAAAACAAAGTAGACTCGTTTTCCTTTGAGTGAGATACACTCTAACTACTGTTTTGAATTGTTACATTTAGATGTTTGGGGACCTTATAAACAGCCTTCCGTTTCGGTTGTCATTACTTTCTTCCATTGTTGATGATTTTAGCAAATGCCCTGGATTTTCTTATTCAAACATAAATAAGAAGTACCTAATTTGATGAAACATTATCTTACACGATCAAAATTCAATATCAAGCCTTAGTTAAAACCATTAGAACATATAATGGAACTGAATTCTTAAATCAACAATTCCAAACTCTTCTTTCTCTGTGGGAATTTTGCATCATAGAAGCTATCCTTACGCTCCACAGCAGAATGAAGTGGTTGAAAGGAAGCATAGACATTTCATTTAGGTGGCTAGATCTTTGCTTATTCAATCTAAGTTGCCTAAACAATTTTGGGGGGATGCTGTTTTAACATCTACTTTGTTGACCAATCGTTTACCTAGCCATGTTCGAAATGGCAATCACCACATGAAATTCTTCATAAACAGAAACCAGATTTGTCCTTTCTTAGAGTGTTTGGTTGTTTGGCATTTGCCATTGTTAATAGTCCTCATAAAGATAAATTTGATTCGAGATCCTTAAGAGGTGTCTTTGTAGGATATTCTCAAGGACAAAAAGGATACAAAATCTACTGTCCATCTTTGTGAAAGATTGTGATTTCAAGAGATGTACATTTTTATGAACATATCTTTTTTTCTCTTTCACCACCTTCAGATGAACCTATCCTGCCTGTTTACACTGTTCCAGAGTATGATATCACTATGTTTCCTATACAATCAACTTCAGAAAATCATTCTCCTTCTTCATCTCATACCTTACATAATCACTCAGAATCTCCTATCATCACTAAGGCTACCAATTCTTTTGATCATCAATCTCATAACTCACCACCACCTACTAGAAGAAGTTCTAGAGCCATCAAGCCTCCTGCATGGCTTAATGACTTCATCACTAGTCATTCTTGTCCTACTCCAGTCTCAGTTTCTGACATCGCTTTATCATCTTCTTCTACTGCCATAGTTTTTTGGCAAATCTGTCTGGATTTCAAGAACCAGGTACATATAATTAGGCCAGAACAAACAAACATTGGGTAGATGCCATGGATCAGGAGTTACATGCTTTGGAAAGAAATGGGACTTGGGAATTGACAAGCTTACCACCAGGCAAGGAAGCTATAGGATCAAAATTGGTTTACGAGATCAAGTGTAAACTAGATGGTACCATTGACAAGTATAAGGCAAGACCGATTTGCCAAGGGGTATGACCAGGTGGAGGTTGAAGATTTTTCAGACGTCTTTGCTCCAATAGCAAAAGCAGTTACAGTAAGGTTGATGTTTGCCATTGCAGCAGCTAAAAGATGGTCAGTTTATCAAATGGATGTGAATAATGCATTCCTTCATGGATATTTGGAGGAGGATGTATACATGATACCACCCCAGGGTTATGGAAAGGCCTCAGGTCAACAAGTGTGCAAGTTGAGAAAGTCACTGTATGGCTTGAAGCAAGCTTCTCGCCAATGGAATCAAGAATTTACTTCTAAACTCCAGGATTATGGCTTCCAACAATCATATCATGATAACTGCTTGTTTATTCTTGAAACAACAGATTATTTGCTATTTCTTTTGGTGTATGTGGATGACATACTTCTGACAGGAACTAATGATCATGAAATACAGAAGGTTCGTTGCTATCTTGATCAAGCATTCATTGTGAAAGACTTAGGAAAGGCCAGTTATTTCTTGGGAATGGAAATTCAATACTCAAAGGTAGGAATATCCATCAATCAATAGAAGTATATTATAGATCTTCTCCGAGATTGTAATATGTTGGATTGTTGTGTAGCATCTACACCTTTGCCACATGATCTTCGGTTTCCTTCTGAGGATAAGGATCCAACTCCCATCCTTGCTGATCTAGCACAGTACTGCAGACTTATTAGAAGATTACTATACTTGAATTCAGGCCTGATTTGACTTTCTCAGTGCAGCAAGCCAATTTACCCATTCTCCTCGCATCCTCAGATACTTGGCAGGTACTATTTCCATTGGTCTATTTTATCCACATGAAGCCGATTTTACTTTGACACCATATAGTGATGCTGATTACGGGAGCTGCCAAACTACTCGACATTCTATTACTGGCTATAGCATTTTTTTGGGGCAAATTCTCATTGCATGGAAGGCAAAGAAAAAATCCATCATATCATGCTCTTTTGTTGAAGCAGAATATAGAGCAATAGCATCTGCTGTTCGCGAATTGCAATGGATTTCATATCTCCTCAATGACTTCAGAATCCAAGTTCCCCTTCCGATATCTTTCTGTGCGACAACCAAGCTGCATTATATATCACGTCTAATCCTGTATTCCACCAGAGAACTAAGCACATAGAAGTGGATTACCACGTAGTGTGTGATCAGTTCAAGGCATGATTCATCTCACCTCAGCACATCTTACCGACATATTCACAAAGCCTTTGGGTGCACCTCTTTCCATTCAATCATGTCCAAGATGAGCTTGACCGGTGCTCATCTTACGGAGGGATGTTGCAGAATCAAAGTGTATACATCCAAGTTGCTTCTGATGACATCACATTGCTCCACCTCAGCTCAAGTGGTCCTGCATGCATGGAATCTAGAAAGTCAGCTCAACAAGAACCTTCAGCAGCACGTGACTCATTTAGCTCAACACCTCCACATGATCCCACCTTGTGCAACCGACCTTGTAGCAGAGGAAGATTCTGGATGCCGGATCTTTTGCCATGTCATCAATCCATAAATTCAATGTAAATATAATCCAACTTCTTAGCTGAATTAGTTAGTGAAGCGGGGTATTTTAGGTTATTAAAATATGTGTAATTCAAGAACAAAATAACCTAATGCCACTCAACTTAAATGCAAGGATACGTTTTGGGTTGTAGTAGTGGTAGAAGGGTCGATCCCACGAGGAGTCGGAGTTTACAATGTTGGTTAGAGTGAAGTTGAAATTTCCTATTATTTTAAATTACACTAAACACAAAATGGAGGTAATAAGGAGAAAGATTTAAAGTTTTCAAAAGTCTTATAAGAAAATTCTACAAGAATACTACGATAAACTCGCCAAATAAATGAAATATGGAGCTTAAACTATAAATGAAAATTGAGAGAAAACAATTAACACAACAATGGACAAGGTGGAAGTAACTCCTAAGATATGAGTAGGGTGGTTTTAACTACTTTAATCCATGTTAGTTGATAAGATCATGTTAATGAAGGAATGATGTTTATTTTTCACTCTAGGTTCTATTCCTAGTTCCTAGAATCATATGACTAACTCCCTATGCCTAGGTGACTTAGCCAATTTAAATAACCCAATTAACATTCTTTATTCACTCTTTCAACCTATTTATGCCTAAATGAGGTTTAATAGAGTTCCATTAACGAATTCATGCTCTCTTGAAGACAAAGAGTCATTCAAGAGAGTTTAATAACAAGCCATTTAAATGATCAATTCAAAGGAGATGCATCTCCTATACTAACCTTGTTAATGGACTTAATAAACACAACCCATAACAATAATCAACATGGATATAGGAAATCTCAACCACCCGTCCTCAATCTTAGGAGTTTAAGAAAATTTAGCTACTCATTATCAAAGAAAAACCATCCAAGATTAACAATAAACAAGATATTGGAATTGGATAAAGAGGAGAGATATTACCACTTTTCTTTCAAGGTGGAGAATCACCACAATCCAACAAAAACACCCACCCCATGTTCCTCCATAGCTAATGATATGAATCTTGAGGCAAAGGTGGCGATTTACCTCGACGCGAAGCTATGAATTTCCCAGGACCTGAAAACTTGCAAATCCAATATTATGGACTCCACAAATCACGAAAATTAAAAGAAAAGAAGAGATGCAAACCACAAAAATTTGCACCAAAAAGGGATGGAAAGATTTAGAAGATGTAGAAAGTGTTTAAAATTAGCAACCCAATCGGTCACCTCTCTAACAACCCTATCCCTTCGATTTATAGATAGAACGGCTAGCGAAAAGGCTCCAATGAACAACTAACAAAGCTCCACAAAGTAGAAAAACACCTATTCTACTCGCATGCATCAACAAAACACAAGCTTGTGTGCAATGCACTAATCTTCAAAAGAGTAGAAAAAGAACAAAGAGTTTCCTCTCGTTTCATATTGAAATAATTCATCAAAGGTACAAATGAAATACTAGCCAAACACCCCTATTTATAGTAGAGGGGCCGAAATTCTCCTATGAAGTAGGAGAAGAGTTTGATCTCTAACTCTATTCCTACTTTAAAGAACTAGAAATCAACTTAACCTCTAATTGACAACTTGTGTCTTATCTATTAAGGATATGTATCTAGACACCTTTATAGATTTAAGACACACTAGTCTAATGAAAATAAAAGTCCAAATACAAAGAGATATTCTCTCAAAAGAATCTTATCCTTATCTTGAAAACAATCTTCCTGAGTTGTCAACTCTATCAATATCTTCTTTGTAGAGTAATCATAGCCATCCAATCTTGATCTAATCTCCATCCAACGGTTGAGAGTAGACACCAAGGAATAGACTTCTTATTTTGAATAAACTCTAAATTAGATAAAAGAGAATCATATCAAATCTTATCCTTACATGTGATAAGATTTAAATGATCTTATCTCTAAAAGATAGGGAATCTTCCAAATCTTATCCTTCCACAAGTGTGATAAGATTTAAATGATTTTATCCCTAAAAGATAGAGATTCCAACTCCTAAAAATTAGGAGATAGGGCTGGCCTTCCTTGCTTGGTTTGTGGGCCGAAATGTCCTTCCTCAATTGGGCCTCGTAACACATTAATAATCTTGGGCTTGTAACTTCCAGACTTGACATTCTCTTGGGCTAAACCATTGGATATAAGATTATTAAGTGCACTCTTCATCCTTTTACTTGTAGCTTGAGATATTGGGCCTCCAATGTTAGATAATGGATCTTAAGCCACTCCTTGAGCTTGGACAGTACTTGGAACCCGAACACCTTGATCATCTTGGACTTGATTACCATGGATATACACATCAGCTAATCTTGAATTTTTGCTCCAAAATAGTGTACAAAATGAACTAATCTAGTCTAATTTTAAGCTAAGATCATGAAAACCCTAGAACACTAAGCTTAGAGTGAGTTTTGAGTGTCAAAAGTCCCAAATCCGTTTGCAAAATATCAATTTATAGCCATTGACATCGTGGGGACCAAAGTGGATAAGTGGGAAAATATAAGGACTGAAATGTATAAGAGTCATGGGTCCATTCGGCCTTTCTTTGAACTTTCGGGCCACTTTTTGTTCAGCTTTTCTTTTCCAGCAAACAGGGGCTCTTCTGTGCAAATCCGACGGAAAGGGAGGGTTAAGTTTGCAATTGTTTGAAAATTTCTTTCTTTCCCGTTTGAAATCACCGGAGGCACCGAAATCCCCTCGCCGGTTGTTGATTAGAGCTCTGTCGTTTCTTCATGGAAATGGACAAACCATATACCAAAATGCTCCCCAAAATCTCCTCTATAACTATGATGGTTTCGTTCAGGCTGTAATTTGAGTTTTCAGATCGAATTCAAGGAGTTATAGAGCTGCATCCAAGGTGCTTGTTGAATTGCTTCATTTCCAGCCTGAGTGAGTGTTTTCTTTGGCAACTTTCTCCTCTTTAGAATTACAATTTGGGGATGATTTCTTCATAAAAGTTGTAGATATTTCCTTTAGCTTTGAATTAGTACCTTGAACACGGAAATTGGAGTTGTGGATCGAGAGTTATGGCCTCTGACAGTTGGATGACTTTTCCTGAAAATCTGCAAATTTTCTGAACAGATCTGATGACTGAAATTCATTTGCATTTTTGACCTTTGTATCATCTGAATTAGGAGAAATGGTCTTCATAACAGTCGTAGCTCTATCTTTCAGCTTCGCAACGGTATAAAGAACTTCCAATTTCGAGCTCTGAAGATCAAGTTATGCTCTCTGCAATTTGACTGATTGTTGCTGAAGTTTTGAAGATTTAAGGGTTCAGTTATGACAGCTGAGACTTCAACTGCAATTTTTGATCGTTAAAAAGCCTGAATTTGAAGAAGTGCTGCATGAAAGTTGTAGTTCCTACTCTGAGCTTCGTAGGCGTATTTGGTTGGTTCCAAACGGAGGCTTCTAGCTCAAGTTATGAGCCCTTCAATATGGACCATTCGCCGTTAATCAACACTTGTTGCACTTTTGGTCTTTTCATTGATGTTTTTGCTCAATTTCCGGACCATTTTGCATGGATCACTTGTTCTACAATGGAAGACCACAAAACATAAGATATGTGCATTTTTGCATGTTAACACTATACAATGAGTCTATATTTTAAGTAAAAGAGGTATGAAATCACATATATATTTGATTCACATCAGTTAGAGGTGTACAGATTAATTCATAGACGTTAGATTAAGTTGTGTTAGTTTAGTTTCTGTAAATGTGAAGAATATATATAGAACTGACAAGCTGTACAGATTGATTAGATCATAATACAGAAACCTTCAATCTTTCGTGTTCTACAAGCTCTGGAAAGTTATTGAAACCCTAGCTCTATAATCCTTGTTCTTGATTTAAGATGAATTCTCACCTTTCGTATTAAACTCTCTGGTATTTGTGGTTTGTACAACAATAATTTTCGTCTAATCGATCGTATCACTGACGTGGAATAGTGACTTTGACGAATTGGTTGCTATCAAATGGCCCCGGGATTGATTTTCTGTCATCTGCTCTCAAGAAATCGGTTAAATTCCAGTGGGGAATCTACACACGTTCAAGCTATTAAAGAAGCGTTTGGACCATAATTCGAACATGCTAGGGGCAGTGAGACCGAAGTCTTGGAAACGATTGGATGCAGCTGAAATTTGCGTGCGTGGGACATTGGTACAGTCCTCATTGTCAAGGTATTTGCTTTACCCCCTGTTCTGCTCCAAGAATCGTTGTGGTTTCCATTGGTTACATGAGCCAAAAGTTTTAAGTTTAAGGTATGGTCTGATTGCAATGCCATGATTGGATGATGATTGAACATTGTATGCATTCGTTTGTTCGAAAGAATCCAAATGAGTTTTGAAGTGTACCACTAGGATTTTTCCGCACATTGGTTGAAAGTTTCAGCCTTTCTGTACTATTCCTGTTGCTGGTTCTTCTTCCTTGGAGTCTGTCATTTAAGAACTGTCTTCCATTTTCAGTCAAGTAATATTATGTTAACTAAATTTTAGTTTGTTTCAATTTTTAAATCATCCTTTCTCGATTTGGTAAAAATAATGGTTCTTTTTGGCCAGGGTTAACTACTGAATTGGAAAAGGTCCTAGGAAGAAGATTCCAAATGTATTAGGAAGACATGTGTGGGCCGCAAATATACTTCACTCTGCTGCGGCATTAGGGGAGACTGAGATGTGTTATGTGTAGACATCTTATTCAGAATTTAATGTTTGGAATGGAGAATTTAATGTGTACGCATTAGGGGAGAATTCAGGCACTATATTTTTCTAGTTGGTTTTGATTCTTTCGTTAAAAACTGATGGGAATGAAGTATTTATATTTCTTTTTTTTCCAAAAAACATGTTATCTATTGTTAATTTAGTACAATTGATAATGGCGCCGATTGTTGTGGCGGAAAGGGTATAAATATAACAAACTAGCGAAAACGATTCCCAAGAAAAATTCCTTTCCTACTATCAATAAAATAGGACAACCAACCAAACAAGCAAATAATTCAAGAACTGATAAAGTAAACACACAAATTTCCGTGAAAACTCAAATCGAAAAAAATCACGGGACTGTAACAACAGTCAAATCTCTACTATCACAATAATGTGAAAACAGTCTTCACCAACCTGTGGATACACAGGACTTCACCCAAAGGTGGATTACAACAATACACTTCCAAAACACCTATCACAGAGTAGGACTGGAAGGATCTAACCAAAAGAGAGTTAAACTGAAAACTAAACCCTAACTTTCTTTCTTTTTCTCTCGCACAAAACACTTGCGCGGCGGCCCTAATTCTCCTTCTCTCTCAGCTAAAAAACATACCCAAAAGGTTGTGTGCAACCTTGCTTTTATAAGCATAAAAAACCAGAACCAAAACCCAATTGGATTAGGTTTGTTTTCCCCGGTCAAAAAACAAAGCCAAAACCAAATTAGCTTTTGGTTTCATACTCCGCTAGGCCCAAGTGAGGGGAACAGGCCCAAGAATCTCCCCATTCACCTCAATTGGGTGGTAAAACCAAACCCGCTTCCTGTCTGCAAAACAGGAGCTTGTCTCTACTCACAGTCTTCATCAACATATCGGCACCGTTGTCATCCGTATGGATCTTCTCAAGAAACAACGCCTTGGACTCCAACACATCTCGAATCCAATGATATCTCACATCAATATGTTTTGACCGCGAATGAAATGTGGAATTTTTCGCTAAGTGAATAACGCTCTGGGTATCACAATACACCACATACCTCTCTTGCTTCATGCCAAGCTCTTGTAGAAACTTCTGCAACCAAAGTTCTTCCTAACAAGATTCAGTAGCTGCGATAAACTCTACCTCTATAGTAGACAAAGCAACACACTTCTG
This sequence comes from Oldenlandia corymbosa var. corymbosa, assembly GCA_949775105.1. Lineage (NCBI taxonomy): Eukaryota > Viridiplantae > Streptophyta > Magnoliopsida > Gentianales > Rubiaceae > Oldenlandia > Oldenlandia corymbosa. Next base: position 1,790,968 of record OX459123.1, on the reverse strand, counting down.
CAACCTACTCTGCCATGAAACTGCTCCCCCTCCATAAGTCATCAAGTAACTAGAAGTAGACTTCCGACCATCCAGGTCACCCGCCATGTCAGCATTTGTATATCCATCTAACATGGTCTTCCCATTGACAAAGCAAAAACTCAATCTGGAAGTACCCTTAAGATACCTGAGAATCCACTTCACAACATTCCAATGCTCCTTACCAGGATTGGAGAGAAACCGACTAACAACACTAATTGCATGAGCTATGTCTGGCCTTGTTCAAACCATCGCATACATCAAACTGCCAACTGCCAAAGCATAAGGAACCTTTTTCATATCTTCCTTATCTTTCTCACTTTTAGGACACTGCGTTTTGCTTAGCTTAAAATACCCTGCAAGTGGAGTCGAGACTTCCTTAGCACTGCTCATGTTAAACCTATCAAGAACCTTCTTGATATACTTCTCTTGAGATACCCAAAGCTTCCCATTCTGTCTGTTAGGAGAAATCTTCATCCCAAGGATCCGTCTAGCTGGACCCAAATCCTTCATCGCAAAGAACTTATTCAACTCCTTTTTCAACCTGGCAATCTTTGCACTATCATGACCAACAATCAACATGTCGTCAACATAAAGCAACAGTATTATAAAATCACCATCGAGAATTTCTTCACAAACACACAGTGATCGCTGTAGTCCTTTGGTATCCCTGCCCTATCATAAAGGCATCAAATTTCTTGTACCACTGCCTCGGAGCTTGCTTCAAGCCATAGAAGCTTTTGTTGAGACGACATACAAGCTTCTCTTTCCCCTTGTCCTGAAACCCATCTGGTTGCTCCATGTAAATCTCTTCTTCCAAATCACCATGTAAAAAGGTTATCTTCACATTAAGCTGTTCAATCTCAAGATTCAAGTTGGCTGCTATCCCAAGCACAACTCGGATCAAAGACATCTTTACAACAGGAGAGAATATCTCATCAAAGTCTACGCCTTTTCTCTGATTGAATCCCTTCACAACCAATCTGGCTTTGTACCTCGGTAGTGAGCTGTTTTCACTTGTTTTCAGTCTGAACATCCATTTATTCTTGAGTGTTCTCTTGCCCTTAGGCAACTTCACTAGGTCATACATGTTATTCTCATGCAAGGATTTGACCTCATCTTGCATGGCTGCTAACCACTGATCTTTCTGCTCATGACTAAGAACCTCTTCATACGACTCTAAATCTCCCCCGTTAGTAAGCAACAAATACTCATGAGCACTCTACCTGGTGGAAGGTCTCTTGTCTCTGGTGGACCTCCTAGGCTGAACAGGAGGTGATGAAACCGGTGATATCTCTGTTTCAGTAACAGGATCATCATCAAACTCACCATGCTGCTCTGTCTCAGCTACCCCTTCAGAAGAATCATCTGATTGTGGAGGAACTGGATCTAGATCAACACAAATCTCAGATGAAGATTCTGGCATCTCGCCTTTTCCCATATCATCAATGGTCTGGTTTTCAAAGAAGATCACATCTCTGCTTCTGAAAACTTTCTTCTCTACAAGATCCCAAAGTCTGTGCCCAAAATCATCATTTCCATACCCCAAGAATACACACTGCTTGGATTTGCCATCAAGCTTCGACCTTTCATCTTTGGGAATATGAACAAGGGCACGACAACCAAAAACTCGCAAATGCCTAAATGAGACATCTTTCCCTGTCCAAACTCGTTGTGGTAGATCACCATCCAACGGAACTGAGGGAGATAGGTTGATCAAATCAACCGCTGTCTGCATGACTTCACCCCAAAAGATTTAGGCAGCTTTCCATTCGAGAGCATACACCTAATCTTTTCGGTAATAGTTCTGTTCATTCTTTCTGCCACGCCATTCTCCTGCAGAGTCTTCGGAACAATCTTCTGAAGTTTAATGCCATGGTCTCGGCAGTACTTCTCAAACGGACGCCTGTACTCACCACCATTACCTGCTCGAACACACTTCAACTTCTTGCCAGTCTCTCGTTCAACTCTAAGGTGAAAGTTTTTGAACACATCTAATACCTGATCTTTAGATTTCAAAGAAAAACACCAAACCTTTCGAGCATAGTCATCAATGAAAGTAACAAAGTACAATGCACCACCTAGCGACCTATCTTTCATGTAACATACATCTGTATGAACTAACTCTAGAGGACTGGACATTCTAGATGGAGGAGAATTTTGAAAGAAAACCCTATGTTGTTTACCATAGATACAGTCACCACAAGGTTCTAGAGCAGTACCTTTCACCTCAGGGAGAAATTGCTTCTTACCAAGAACCTGGAGCCCCTTGACACTAATGTGTCCAAGCCTTCTGTGCCAGAGATCAATGGAGGCATTGTGAGTTGCATTCACCTCTCCATTCTTCAACTTTGCATTCAACACATACAAAGAGTTCAACTTCTTTCCTCTAGCAATAACAAGATTCCCTCTGGTAATTGTCCAACGGCCACCACCTTCAGTGCTATGATAACCCTCATCATCAAGTTTCCCAACGGAAATAAGGATCAGACGCATATCCGGAACATGTCTGACATTCTTCAAGACAAGAGTACAACCTGTATTCGTTACCAATGATACCTCTCCCATGCCGATAACATCACATGAGGCTTGGTTGCCGATTCTTATACGACCAAAATCTCTAGGTGTGTAAGAGGTAAAGAAGTGTCTGTGAGGCGTCACATGATAAGACGCACCTGAATCACCAAACCAATCACTGTCATGACTCGCAACATTAATTGTATCATCATCACAATACACAAATACATCATTGGTAGGTACTACTGCAGTAGTGTCATCATCACTTGATTCATCCTTCTTGCCTTTACCTTTTCTCGCTGCTAGTTCTCTCTTGAGAACCCTGAAATCCCTCTTAAAGTGCCCATTCCCTTGACAATGATAGTAAACGACATCTTTCTTGGATTTAGACCATCCCCTGGAGTTGTCATTCTGATCACGTGGCCCTCTGCTTTTACTTCTCCCTCTTATGTCTGACTTTTCTGTCACCAGATCCTGCGACTCAGACTCAATACTCTGCTCTTTTCTTCTGACTTCTTTATTCATCAAAGCCTCTTTGACCTGATCCAAGGTCAAGACACCATCCTGGGTTGAATTACTGATTGACACTACCAAAGTGTCCCAACTGTCTGGAAGAGAACTAAACAATAACAAAGCCTGCACCTCATCATCCAACTTTAAACTTACATTCACAGCTTGGTTCAACAAATCCTGAAATGAACTTAAGTGCTCATTCATGCTAGCACCATCTTTGTACCTCAACCTGGTAATCTGTTTCAGTGCAGATGACTTATTGATGCCGGACTTCTTCCAGTACATATTCTGGATTTTCTCCCAAAGTTTATCAGCTTTTGTTTCTCCCGAAAAGTGATGAAACACACGTTGATCAATCCACTCTCGAATATTACCAACAGTGTTCCTGTGCATATCAGCCCACTTTTTATCAATCATATCACTTTGCCTACCTTCATCCCCTAGAATAGGATCAAACAAATCTTTGCAATACAACAAGTCTTCCATTCCAGGTTTCCACATATGATAATTGGATGCAGTTAATTTAATCATCATACCAGCACCCGATGACTCTTCCATTTTATTGGTGTAACACCTCAACTATCGAACCGTAGCTCTGATGCCACTGTTGTGGCAGAAAAGGTATAAACACAACAAACCAGCGGAAACGATTCCCAAGAAAAACTCTTTTCCTACTACCAATAAAATAGGACAACCAACCAAACAAGCAACTAATTCAAAAAATGATAAAGTAAAGTATCACACAAATTTACGTGAAAACTCAAATCGGGAAAAACTATGGGACTGTAACAATAGTCAAATCTCCACTATCACAATAATGGGAAAACAGTATTCACCAACCGGTGGATATATAGGACTTCACCCAAAGGTGGATTACAACAATAGTCTTCCAAAACACCAATCACAGAGTAGGACTGGAAGCATCTAACCAAAAGAGAGTTAAACCGAAAATTAAACCCTAACTTTCTTTATTTTTCTCTCCACAAAACCCTTGCGCGGCGGTCCTAATTCTCCTTCTCTCTCAGGTAAAAAACATACCCAAAAGGTTGTGTGCAACCTTGCTTTTATAAGCATGAAAAATCAGAACCAAGACCCAATTGAATTAGGTTTATTTTCCCCGGTCAAAAAACAAAGCCAAAACCAAATTAGCTGGGCCCAAGTGAGGGGAACAGCCCAATACCGATATCATGAAAACGAACTTGAGAGGGTACTCTCCATTGCACTCGGCGTCTGAACAAGATCTGATTGATGATAGTTTTTTCCTTCCTTAGGCTATCTTGTCTTGCACTTGTAGCGGTTTTTATTAGGTAGTAGTGTTTGGAGTTACTAACATGAAGCTTCTTTTCGGGTACTGCCATGGTTCAACTTGATTTCATTCTATTTTGAGCTTGCATCTTTTTATGGTACTGCAAAAACTTGCTGTTTCATATGCTGGTAATCCTTTAGAAGCTGGTCCTGATCCTGGATTGGATTAAAAGAGGACAATTTCGTTTGATAAACTAGCTTTTTTAACCTTATACTTTATGAATTCGGATGAAGTAAGGAATGTGTACTAATGCAACATGTTGAGGAGAAATGATCTTTTCACTTGATTCCATTTCATATAATTGGATAAAAACACTATCACTAATTTTGTTTCTAAAGGAATGTGTTTGAGCTTTCTCTCTGGTCTTGAATCTCATGTGAGCTTGTTTCTCCTTTTCCCGGAGGGTAAATCTAAAGTTTTGGGAAAACGGGTTCGATAAGCTACATTTGTTGATTTACCAGCTCCCCAGTTGAAATGGGAGCAGATGGCGTCTGTTTCCGTGCCTCGTCTTGATGGTGCCGCCATTCAGACTAAGAATCTTCTTTACATATTTTCTGGTTATGGAACCATTAACTATGTCGGTTCTCTCCTTCCTACTGCTACTGTTCTTTCAAGTTTAATATACATACCGTTTCCGTTGGTTAGTAGCTCCTCGAAAATCTTTGTCCTTTCTTTTCTCCTTTCTTGGCTCTTGTAGGTCCATTCTCATTGGTGACAAAATCATGACGACTTTCCATTGTTACTAATGTATCTTCAACTCATTGGTCGTCAATGCAGTAATGATATATATGATACAAAAACTTACTACAAGACCAAATGACACACCAGTCTGTAAGGAAATTTACTATCTCTATGTGCTATTGACTATATAACGTAAAGAATTGCCATGCATACCTCTGTGCATATGCATATATGTCCACCAAAGTAATATTCTTCTTGTGCAGGGCTGGACCATCTCAAAGTGCGTACAACTATGATAGTGCCTGTGGGAAGAGCGTTTCCCTCTTTATTTCTCTGTTTTCATATCAAGGAATATGTTGATGATATCGAAGACTTTATTAACATCCAGCTGGTATGACGTTTCTGACTTTTTCCCCTTTAATTGGTGGAATGTGAACAAATAAGCTATTCATAACTCATTACGCATTTGGCTTTTGTCTGAAATTTGTGAATTCCGAATCCTGAAAGAAACACATTAATTACATATCTCTGTACTTAAAAAGAAATACTCGGAAAAAAAACCCATAAGTGACTGCTTTCTGTCTCAAAATCTTAAAAGTCAGATTATACTACTTTATGGCTGAGTTGCTTCTTCAATGTTATGAAGCATTAATTGGTCTTATGCTTTGTCAATTTCCTGATCTTTCATAAGACACCTAAGCATAAGATCATATTTTAAAGAACCCATCCAAGAGATACAGATAAGACTGGAGAGTTCAAAAATCCTGTTGTTGTGTTGCCCTCTTCCACCGTCACTATGCCAATTCTCAATAAATTTAAGGTATGTGGTGTGATCTATATCATTATAGCAAATGTAGTTGTTGCTGTTGAGATTATTTTCTAGCTTTTCTACATTATGACATTTGATTTTGAGATTCATAAAATCCGCGATTAGCTCGGTCTGGTAATGGCTTCATCATGAATATGATTTTTCTCCCGTAATCATCTTTATAATGCTAGGCAAAACAATTCTCTCATTGCCCCAGTTGGTCAACCTTGCATGTTAACAAAATTTTTTTCGTAATAACTGTAAAATGCGTTGATATTAGATTAAACAAATACAACTAGCCAGACCATTCGCTTCAAAGACAAGTGACCTACTAACATATTCTATCGATATACAATTCACTGAACAACATGTGTTAATAAATTGGAAATGTTAATAAGAGGGCAAAAGTGTGTGTTAAAAGGTTATTAAGCACACTAAAATGCATTTCAAATGCCTTTTCATGTAAATGTTAAAGAACTACAAAATTGTAATTCGACTACACAACCAATGCAGCCAAAAAATAATTCCAACACAATTACGTCAATTATTCAACATTAAATACATATTCAAACTAAAATTCACCGTAACGATATTTTCAAATTAGAATACTATAAAACGATTAAAAAAAACTGGTCGCGCAACGTGCACACGAATAGCACTAGTTTTAATCTAATTTCTCCTCCCTACTATTTATCTAACAAGGATTTATTTTATTCACTTGTTATAAAATAGTTAAAATAATTTATTTTTATTATGATCAAAGGGGTATTTTTCCCCTATGAATACTTATACTTAGATTTTCCACGTACACATCCTAAAACTTAAACAAATTTAAACTATGTAATAACAATATTAATTATTGAAACATAACTTAATAAAAGCATATAAAATATGAGACCTTACAACAATTTATTGTTATCTTTTTATATGTTGAAGATTAGATTTTTCATAAACTTGAATATATATATATACAACATGGCATTGGTTAACCGAGGTTATGAAAATTAACTGTATATAATTTTAGTTTTTTTTATTAGTTATATATTTGTTGGTGCTCTTTAAAGAATGTTTTTTCCAAGATGAAAATATGATCATGGAATGAATAGTTCACCGCTGAAAGGTTTTTCTTTCTTAATTTTTTATTGATCGATATAAACATGTTTTTACAATAATAGTCTATATTTCAAAAAAATATATATATCTTTTTAACTTTTGTATAGTTGGGTTTCATTAACTCATGTCAATCTTATTTTGTATCCTAGAAATTGAACAATACCATGTGTCTAATTATATTATTTTCTTTGTTCCAAGATGATTATACAGTTGGGATTTTCAATTTTAGTACAATTTAAATTTAAAATAAAAATTTAAATTGAACAATAATTTCAGGATGAAGGGAATATAATAACACCTATCTATAGTATTATAATAAGAGAAAAACTAGAGAGAGAAGCCAAAAGTAATTTTCCAAGTGACACATCAGCAAAAATACTAGGTGTAATTCTATAAAATCTCTTCTTAAAAATACTTAGTAAAATCATAAACGAGTCCTAAAATTTTATATAAAAAATTAAAACAAAATATCACAATTTAAGAATATAATTATACATACTAACTTAAACCGTTTAGTTTTCTCTTCTGCCCCTATATACTTCTAAGATGAACTACGAAGACAAAGTATTGGTGCATGCATAAGGTAAAGTTGAAATGTGGAAAAATCTCTTCCTTTTTTTTCATGTATGAATTCATAACACCTCTTTTTATTTAATTTTTTTAACACTTACTATTTCACAAATTTTGATTTTGTTTTTAACATATTTTATAAATATTTTATTCAAATATTATTATCTATCCTGCAAGTCGTGAGGGTATAACATCTAGGTTATTCTAAACTCCAATGTGTGACAACTTGAATTGCCAAATGTCCTTAACATTTTTTTAAGAACTAGAATAAGATAAATCTAATTTGTTATAATTGTTTTATTTTTTAATCAGTGAATAATATTTTTTAATCCGTGAATAATTTATAATTTTATACGAATTTATAGTACTCGTCAATATCTATCAAAATAAACTGCAAATGAAATATTTCTCAGACTTACACATTCCTTACACGTGCATGTATGCTTGGATATTACTGGCACTAAAATAATTGGTTACAGAGTAATAAGTGTGGTGTAGCGGCCAAACTTGAAGTCAAAACCGAACACACAAAACTGGAGGGAACAAGATTGCCGGCCCCACAGATTTAAACACATTCTGTATCTTTTACTAGCTTACACATTCACTAGCATCGGATATTACGGTTGCCACAATTAATGGATTTCAAGATCTCATCATATTTATTAATTTAAAATACGACACAATGTTTTTAGGAACACATGTTTGGATTAAAAAATATAACAGTTTGAAAAGTAGCGACAAAAGAAATTAAAAATGGAAGGGGATCTAATTTATAAGGATAAAAACTGTAAAATACAGGGGATCCTCGAATCCTATTGGTAAAGAACAAACCACCAAATCATGAATCGATTTGCATAATTAGACTTATACTTTAATATATTTGTTGAGTATTTCTGGAGTTATGTTTTAATTCTTAAAATAGTAATCTCAACTTCAATTATAATATAGAGCTCCTAGGTACACCTAACAAGGTGTACATAGTGTGAACAACAAGCTCCCGTAAAGAGGGGAATTACACTTATTTATATCCTATACCATTGACAGGAGTTATACGCATCAATTAAATCCCCTGACATGCGCGACTTTTTGATTTTAAATCTGGATAACCACCATCTTCTCCTATTTTCTGGCCGATACCCAAAACTAACTTCTTATTCGTTTCAATCCATTCCGTCTCAATACAAAAAATCCCAAAAACACAAAAAATCACAACCGGCGGTACATCCACAGAAGCTACCGTCGGTGGAACTTCCGAAGACTGAATCAGAACGTTCATCAAAACTGGTGAATCTTGGTTTCAAGTTTTTATACTGAAGATGAGGATTAAGGTAAATTCTGGTCAAATATATCGGTTTTTCTGTGTTAATCAAATGTATAAAGTTTGATGAAAGATGTTTTTTCTTTAAAATATACATTCAGAGGCCTATGGCTGATGATTCTGAACCGAGTATTTTCAAATCGGATGATGAAGGGGAAGCGAGGTAATACAACTATTCTCTACAACAATTGGTGTTTTTTTTTTTTTGTGTGGGTTATGTAAATCTAAGTTATGTTCACTCTAATCACGATGTTTGTTTATCAATTTTAGATATTTGTTCGTCGATTAGATGTTGTTTTCTTTTGGTAAATTAGTAGATCTCGATATTATTCATCAGTCTGGATAATAAATATGTATTATCCATCAGTTAATTTTTTTTATCAGTTTGGTGTTTGGTATTCATCATATTGTGTTTTTTTTTTCGATATTCATCCACAAATGGATGTTATTCATTGGGTCAGCAAGGAATAAAACATAAAACCAGCTATTTACTATGCATCATATATGTATACTTATTCATGATTGAAGTTGTCAGATTTATCATTTACCGTAACTATGTATTATGCATCCGTTAATTTTCTTTATCAGATTAGTATTTGGTATTCATTATATTGTGTTGTTGTGCTATTCATCCGTGAAGGGATGATATTTATTGGATCGGCAATGATTATTAATTTTCCAATTTTATAATCCGAGAAAAGTACATGGTATCTTGTCATTGTCAAAATGTGTATTCATCATCTATGTACAGTTATTCATTAATTCACAAAAAAGTTGTTCATTAATTTTGTGATACATCTGATACATTGATATAATAAATACAATTAAAAAATCATCCAATAATGATTATTCATCTTCAATTATTGTTATTGATAATTAACAAAGTTTTGATTTAATGTGAAATTTCACTTATTATAATGTTCTTTTTGTTTGATCAACAACAAAGAAATGCTCATCAAGATGAAGTCGATCGATCGGGAATTAAATATTTTTCCATAGCTGTTGAAATCAAACAATCAACATAAACGTGTATTGAACATCGACAAATCCTTCAAGACCTTATATATTAAAAACAATGACTAATTTTTTTTGTTCATTTTTCGTCTAGTATAATACATAATTAGAATTTTGTTAGTTCAGTTACTAATATTAACCCATAGTAATATATACTTTTGTTATCAAAGTTATTTATCCAGTAACGTATATTATTCATTCATTAAAGTACAATTATCATCTTGTAAAACTTACTATTCTTCATTATAATATTGTTATTCATCTAGAATGAGATCATTATTGATCAGTTTTGCATCGTTATTCATCTTTGTGAATATCGTTATTCATTACAAAATTTAAATTTATTCGTCCATAACGTTGTCACTATAAGAACATCATTATTCATCACGTCCATAATGTTAATATTATAAGCAGCAAAAGTCTCTTCCTCAGAGTTGAAACATCGTCCAATAAGCACATCATCTGTTATTCATCAATAACAACTTGTTATTCATTACTTAAAATAGGATACTCATCGTAAAATCTTAACAAGATGATACACTATCTGCCAAAAAATAACAATGAAATTCATGTTCATCAGTAACCATAGATTACGCATTACCTTACGCATGTATATTCACCAATAAAACGAATACATTCTACATCATTCATCTTTCAATAATTCCATAACATCATTCATTGTCTGAATGTTAGTTATTCATTACCGAGAAAATACACATTGATTCTTCATATTCGTAAGTCTCAATGATTAATTATAGTCAATTTTACCAAAATAAAATTCATAGTTATAAAACAAATTATCTCATAAAATAAAATAATATAAAACTAACATGATAAGCAAAAAAAAAAGTTTAAATTTAAACGTGTGCCAAAAACAAGGGATAAAATCAAGGGGTTAAATGCCAAAAAAAGGATAAAATTAGGGGGATAAAATGCCAATAAAAAGGGATAAAATTGGGGGATTAAATATGCGTGTGATGATTAAAAATCCGGACTAAAATGGTCACTTTTTTTTGCCAAAGTTTGTGATACACACACTGCTACCTAGGAGTTTGGTATTATTTGCCATCTCAACTTAGGGCGTGCTGGTCAATTAATTACCATTAACACACATCCAGTTGTCATTCCAGTACATTGAACATGATAGAGCGTTTACTTTTCATTTCAGTCCTTATGCTAACCATAAATCAAAGATAGAATTCTGCAGTAATTAGCCTATAAATATGATCAAGTAGTACACCAATACATTCACAACCTTTCTGACTCAGAAATATGGATCTTGATTCCTTACTTCTCTTTCTAACCATCTTCTTCTTTATTATGCTCCTAACATTAGGATCAAACTTCAGAAAAAGGAAATCTCAAACACCTAAACTTTTACCAGGACCACGGAAACTACCTCTAATTGGAAACTTGCATCAACTTGTTGGCCGTGTACCTCACCGTGTCCTAACCGACATGGCGAGAAAATACGGACCAATTATGCACATTCAATTAGGCGAAGTTTCCACAGTTCTCGTCTCCTCACCGGAGATGGCAAAACAAGTGATGCAAACTCATGACATCAACTTCGCGACGAGGCCTCCGATAATGGCAACGGAGATAATGGCTTACAATACATCCAGTATAACTTTTGCTCCCTACGGGGACTACTGGAGACGATTGCGCAAAATGTGTGCATCGGAGCTTTTAAGTCAGAGTCGGGTACAGTCATTTCGACATTTACGAGAGGAAGAAACTTCAAATTTGATAAGATGGATCGCTAGTAATGAAGGATCGGTGATTAATCTTACTGAGAAGATTAATTCATCCATTTATGCATCCGCTTCCAGGGCAGCTTTTGGCAACAAAAGCCCCAAACTAGAGACATTCATACACACCGTCGTCGAATTTGTGAAATTGGCATCAGGATTCAATATTGGTGATGCGTACCCTTCTATCAAGTTCCTTCATGTGATCAGTGGGATGAAGTCTAAGCTGATGAAACATCTTAAGGTAACAGACAGCATACTTCAAGCCATCTTAAACGAGCACAAGGTTTCAGGCCTCTTTGCCAAGACTGAAAATCCTGATCAAGCCCACAAAGATTTCGTGGATGTTTTGTTGCAGTATCATGAGGACGAGAACGCTGAATTTTCCATGACTAACGACAACATCAAAGCGGTTCTTCTGGTAAGTACTTGGACCATAGTTACTTTATCAACATTTATTGAATCTATGCAAGATTTGTGTTATAATTTATACTCCTTTGGTCCCGAAAAGAGTGTCTCTAATTTGGATTTTCATCATAGTTCAAATTGTACTAAAGTGAAAATATAACAGGATAATAATTTTGAAATATAGGCAATACATTAATTTTTTCCCACGACGGTAATCCCTAAGTAGTAATGACTGAGACGTTGCAACTTTGGACCTCTCTAATCAAAGCTGATCAAATCATTGCTGAGTAACTGAAATAACTTCAGGATGCTTTTATAGCTGGAGGTGGTACATCAGCCAAGACTTTAAACTGGGCAATGACAGAACTGGTAAGGAATCCAAGAATCATGGAGAAGGCGCGTAATGAAGTAAGAGAAGTTTTCAAGAATAAAGGGCGGGTAGATGAAACCTGTTTTGATCAACTCAAGTACTTGAAATTAGTCATAAAGGAGACATTAAGGTTACATCCACCAGGACCTCTATTGCTTCCTAGGATAAGCAATGAGAAATGCATAATCAATGGATATGAAATTCCAGCAAAAACAAAACTCCTCGTCAATGCATTTGCCATCAATAGGCATCCCTCATACTGGGAAGATGCTGAAACATTTTACCCGGAGAGATTTCTTGGTAGCCCGATAAATTATAAGGGAAAACATTTTGAATATATCCCATTTGGAGCTGGGAGAAGAATGTGTCCTGGAATTCTACTTGGTCTGGTAAATGTTGAGCACTTACTCGCGAAATTTCTTTATCATGTTGACTGGAAGTTACCCAATGGAATGAAACCCGAAGACATGGATATGACTGAAGCTTTTGGGCTCGCATTGACCAGGAAAGATGATCTCTATTTGATTCCGATGGTCAAAAACCCTCCGGTTTGAATGATTGTGTACAATAATGAATAGCTTCTTCTCCCAAATTAGCTTTTACTTTCCAAACTAAAAAATCCTTGTGATTTGTCCTCGAAATAACTCGGTTTTTTTTTTTTGAGTAATCTGCTCAAAAGGTCCCTTACATTTGCCCAAAAAATTAATTTGGTCCTTTATATTAAAAAATCACTCATATGGTCCTTTACATTTTTCATTTCAACTAATTTGATCCTTTTTACCTTTTTTGGCCCTTTACATTTGTGAGTTCCCGGCCTGACCAATTCCTGGTCAAATCCACAGGGGCATTTTCGGTAACTCATAATTATCATATTTTTAAAATATATTAAAAATCAAACATATATTAAAATAATAATAAATATATTATATTAATTTATAATTTATTATTTAAAATTCAAAATTCAAATATAATAATATTAAAAAATTGAAAAATTTAAAAATCCAAAATCTGAATTTTTAGTTTTTACCCGTGGGCTCATTCAAAATTTTTTACCCAATTTGACTTTTTATCTTGTGGGGCCCACACCAATTTTTTCCTTTACCCTTGAATCTTTATTCAGTAGTATTTTTTTTCTTCTCTCTTCGGTCAAAATTCCCATTTCAAAAACGGTGAAACTCCTGCACACCATCGTCATCTCCGCCATCGTCGTCTCCGCCGGAGTCGTCGCAATCCAACCAAAAGAAATAAAACATGCGCTAAAGCTTTGAAGGATCTGCTTCGAAAAATTCTGTTGCGGTGAAATCGATGGGCAAATCAACGGAATCTGCTGCGGGTGAATCGACGGAATCTGCTGTGCTCCGACTATTGCGAACGAAGAAAAATATTGCAAGCATCAAGCCTGAGAAGAATCGTACTGTTGAGATATTGTTTAATAATAACTTTTTCTGTAGATTTGCAATTTGTGGGGGAGATAAATTATTTGGTGGTCTTTATGTTGTTCGAGTCATGTGGGGGACTATTGTTTACTGGTTTTCAAGGGAAAAAGGTTCTATCTTTTTGTCCTTTTTAGTCGTTGTCGGTCGAAACCAGTGATTTTTAAAATGGGTATGACTGAATCTGGCTCCATTGTCTGAAAAAAGGGTTGATTGTGTTGAATCTACGAGCACGTGTGGCAATTATAGTACTGGTCATGTGCGTCAATGGTGTGTGTATAGTATTTCTGTTGTAATACAAATGCCAAGGACTAAAATAGTCAACTAAATTAGGGTTACAGTCACTATTTGTAAAGGACTAAAAAGTTACTAAATTAGGGTTATGGTGACTAATTGTAAAGGACTAAAATAGTTTAAAAATTAGGGTTGCTGGTTGTATTTGTAAACGACCAAAATAGTATTAAAATTAGGGTTAGTAGTACTATTTGTAAAGGACTAAAATAGTTTGATAATTAGGGTTACTGGGCAATTTGTTAATGATAGAATTGTTTCTTACGAATTCATCGGTTTCTGCAGATGGTCTATTTACAGTGAGGACTCACTTTAATGGGTTTCTCACGAATCCAGCAAGGCGGCAGTACAAAGGTGGAGAAGTGGCTACCATTTACAAATGTGATCCAGACTACTGGTCCAAAATAGAAGTGGACGATTTTGCTGTGATGAAGTTGGGTCTTGTTGCTGCGAAATTAAGTTACTGCTGCCTACAACCTGGCAAGGGCATAGATGATGGGTTGTTTCTTTTGTTTTGTAACGATTCTGCGAATAAAATGGCGGCACTTGGTTTGAAAGAAACTTTGGTGGATTTGTTTGTTGTCCATAGTGATGCAGGTGAGGATGCTGACCTTGAAATTCCTATCAGTCAGCTTACACAAGAACAAATATCAATAACAACTCAGAAGATGGAATCTACTCATAAGAATAGTCTCTCACCTAGGATACCTGCAAGGATGAAGGTGGCAGATGTTAACTTTTCGAAAATAAAAGATCTTGTGATTCTAGATAGGGAAAAATGTTGAAGAGAGGAGCTATAAGTCCACAATCAAAGGCGAAAGAAAAGGTGAAAAGTAATATTATTTCGTTGGTTGATGTAGATGATAGTGATGAACCTCCAGAGATAGAAATTTCGAAAAAAATTCCAAGATGTGGTGTAGATCATATAATTGGTTGCAGTGATTTGGATGAACCAACTGATGGTGAAGGTGCGGAAGTAAATGCCGACAATGGTGATCAAGCACATCCTTGTGAGAAATCAGGTGCTAGGGCAAAACATGTTGAAGTTGATGAAGGCAAAGCCACTGTTGGTGATGATGCACAACGTTGTGACAAGGATGGTCACAGACTTATGACAAAGTGAACAGATCTGGAAGTATGAAAGGCAAAAGAAAAGATGACCTGTGTGATAAGATGGTGGAAAAACAAAATTTGAAGAGAAAAATAAAGAATATGAAATGTTGTGGTATTGAACATGGGACTGACAAATCATACAGACGATGCAAAGCAAAGGAGAAGACTAAAGCCAATGGTGTCAATCAAGATGAAGAATACATAAGGGAAAAAGCAAAGGGAAAGAGAAAAGTTGACAGTAGAGATGGAGATGGCAAGCCGGGAGGTGTTGAGGAAACGGAAGAAGTGGAGCCAAATGGAAGTAAAGAAACACCTGATAGTGACTATGAGCTTGATGATGATGTAATGGAAGAGATTATGAAGGATAGAATGCAAGAATGGTCCAAGATATTGGGAAATTTGGAGGAAAAATTCATGGACAGCCCAATGAAGGAGAAAGTGATGGTGGTGGAGAAGAATCTAACGATGGATATGGGAGTGAGGAGTTTGGAATTGATGATGCAAGATTTGAAACATATGGTGGTGTTCGGGCTGCAATACCAAAGTTCAGAAGGTACAATGCAGCAACAAATTATAACAAACCAAAATGGGAAATCGGGTTGCGTTTTGTTCAAAACAAGAGTTCCAAGAAATGGCCAAGCATCATGGAGTCAAAGATGGGAAGAAGATACGTTTCAAGAAAAATGATCATGAAAGGTGCAAAGCAATTTGTAAAGGTGGCAGTGGCAATTGTCTGTGGACTGTCAGAATCACTTGGAGACCAAAGTGTCAGGAATGGTAGGTGACAAAGTTGATAAAGAAGCACAGATGTGGTGGTGCAACCAGTAACCACAATTGTGCTTCATCCAAGTACCTAGCAAAACTGTTCAAGGAGGACATTCGTATTACTCCCACAATGACAATTGCCCAGCTCCAAGAAAAGATTCACAGTGTATTACAATTCACTCCGTCACAATGTCTGGTTGAGAAAACAAAGCTGCGGGCCATTGAATTGATTGAAGGTGATATCATGGATCAGTACAAGAGAATACATGATTATAAGGCAGAAATTTTTGAGAACCAACCCAGGGTCAACTGTGGATCTTGACACAGTGGAGCAAGAAGATGGCACTGAAAAGTTTAATGGGATATACATTTGCTGTGAAGCTTGCAAGAGGGGTTTCCGGGAATCATGTCGATGTATTGTTGGGCTTGATGGATGCCACCTAAAGGGGCCTGTGAAGGGTATTTTGCTCACAGCAATTGGACTTGATCCAAATGACCAAATATACCCAATTGCTTTTGCTGTCGTCTTGAGCGGAAACACTACTACATGGACTTGGTTTGTAAGAAACGTTCAGATTGACCTGAACATCAAGGATTCTAGCCAGTGGACCTTTATAACAGACAAGCAGAAGGTATGAATTTCTAGCCAGTGAACTTTTATAGGCATACTTTTCCTTATGTGTACTTTTTTAGTCCTTTACTTTCTGGTATGAACTGTCTAGTCCTTTACATTAATGCAGGGGCTGATTAATGCCTTACACACTTGTGTTAGGTATGCTGAACACAGGACTTGTGTTTGGCATATGCACAACAACTTCAAAACAACTTTCCCAAGCCCTATTCTGAAAGATAAAATATGGGAGGCAGCTAGGGCAACATATCCTGCAAGGTACAAAGCAATTATCAAAGAATTGAGACTCCTAGAGCTTTAGGTTGTTGCATGGCTGGCAGGTCACACAGATGCACGAAACTAGAGTAGGGCATTCTTTAACTTCTTGGCAAAGTGTGACATTTTGGTTAACAATATTTGTGAGAGTTTTAACAGAGTTTTGCTTCCGGCGAGATCCTAACCTTTTTACAGCTTGCTTGAATGTGTGAAGGATGTTACTTTCAGATAGACACCAGAAGAAAAGAGAAATGATATTGCATCTTAATGATCGTTTCGGCCCAAAGGTGAGGAAGAAACTTGAAAAACTTAAGGAAGAAGCACGACATAGCTGAGCTAGACACTCTGGAGATTTGTCTTTTCAGGTTAACACAAAATGGAATAAACAATATGTCGTTAATTTAAAGGACATGACATGTAAATGCAGGTGTTGGATGTTGACTGGCCTGCCTTGCCCCCATGCTGTCGCATCAATTGCCTTGATAGGTGAGGAAGTTGATGATTTTGTGCATGAGTATTACTCCAAGGAAAATTATGAAAATGCATACAAGTATGTCATTTATCCCACCAATGGACCTGAACTGTGGGGGAAAACATCAAATCCAGATGTGGTTCTCCCTGAAAAAGTCAATCTTCCTGGAAGGCCTTCGAAGGCAAGGAAAAAGATTGAGGAAGAGCTAAAGAAATCGCTGATTAGGAAAGATAAAAAAAAGGGGTTCAGAGGTTATCTAGGACAGGCACAATGACCTACAATTGCAGATTGTGCAAAGGAGGTAACCATACCAGCAGATCTTGTCCTAATAAGGCAAGTACATCTACTGAGCTTGCTTCACAACCAAAGAAGACAATGAAAGGTTCCTCATCAATCAACCCAGAACCTGCTAAAAAGGTGATGTTTTCCTGTGCCATTACCTTATTTTGTTCAACTTTGTGGTCTGACCTGTGCAGTGTCTATGATATTGACCTTGTTGTTGTTGTTATGTTTCAAGCAGGCAAAGAGAAAAGGTGTGGCAGATGCATCATGCAGCAACCCAGAACTAGCTAAAATGGTAATGTTCCCATGTTCCATTTGCTGTTCTTATTAAACTTCGTAGTCTCGCCTGTAAGTGTGTAGGTTATGTTGATCTCGTGGTTGTTGTTATTATTCAAGCAGCCGAAGAGACTTGTTACGTGTGGAGCCGGTAAGAGAACTGGTCATTATTGTTCAACTTGTACAAGCTCTATCGTTGGAATGTACACTGATGCAACTGAAGGTGCAACCGACGGATAGGCTGTTTGGTTGTAGTTGTGTTGTTAGGAACTTTTGCGACTGGCTGTTAGGGTTTAGATGTTATGTTAGATCTAGACTCCTATGGCGTATATCAATCATATGGCACATTCACTTTTGTAATAGGCCTTAGACTAATCTAGTATGGTTTTGCATGTTGAATGGCGTAATTTTGGCGTATGTCAATCGTATGGCACATTCACTTTTGTAACAGGCCTTAGACTAATCTGGTATGGTTTTGCATGTTGAATGGCGTACTTATGCTTGCATTAATTCTTGGCCCTTTACTTTTCTGTTAACTATTTTAATCATTTACATATGCTGCCAAATGGAGGGAAACTAAAACTTATACCAAAAGTATTGGAGGGAAAAGTAAAACTCAAACCATTTATCTCTAATAGAATTGGAGGGAAAATAAAACACAACCATCTATCTTCTAATAGAATTGGAAGGAAAGTAAAACACAACCATCTATCTTCTAATAGAATTGGAGAGAAAGTAAAACACAACCATATATCTCCAATAGAATTGGAGGAAAAATAAAACACTTGTAACCTCTGGAGGGAATATAAAAAGACATACATGGTGACTGAATCCACCAGAGATTGTTGTTGAAAAATGGTGAAGTCCATCGATGGGATGTACACTCCACGTCCAAAAGAGCTCAACGATGACTTTGATCTTGTATATTGTCAGTTCCCTTTTTCTTTCTTCTTTTTAACTTAAAATTTTTGTTGCTCCACAATATGGACTTCAAATGTTCTCATCTGACCCTTTTTTTTGTTCAGTTAGCAGTAGCAGTTTTGGGAGCATTAAAATTCACTATAGTGGCCGTCTTTGGGAAAAGCCATTCCCATTTTATGATGGAGGTGATTTCAGAATTTTCGATCATGTGGACTTTGAAACTGTTTCAAATGCAGATTTAGATGAGATGGCCAAGCAGATTGGGATTGCCAGATTTGTCACTTTCTACTCTATAAGTGAATAGAATGGCGTTGAGGCGATTGTCGGTGATAGGGGAGTTTCCATTCTCCGCTCTGATGCTCTAGCTGATGACTCTAGATTAATCGTCCTTTATGCCTTGAATAAAGCGGATGAATACTGGTTTGCTCGGAACAATAATTCTATGATTAATGATGATGACATCAATGGTGACGTAGATCTCAGTTGCTATTGTGATGATTGTTGGCTAGCTGAGCACTCTAGGCTTGATCCAAACGTCGAATTAGTTGATGATGAAGAGGATGATGTTTGTTCTTGTGATGAATTAGATTGTGAAATTTGTAAGACCAATTTTCTCTATGGTACCAGTGATGCCATGTGAGTTGCAAGTTTTAGCATTCACTTCATTTTTTTCCGTGTAATTACTCCTGGTTTACTCTATTTCCCTTCACGGCATTAGTTACTACTTTACATTTCGGTGCAACTTTTTAGGCCCTTTACATTTTCTGTATAATTTTTTGGTCCTTTACATTTGACTGTAACCTTTACCATTACATTCAGGCTGCCATAAGATTGATCTCAATTCTAAAAAAAAAAACAATGAAGAACACATCAAAAGGGGATACATATATTACAACACATTAGCTAAGTCTTACAACAACACTAAAGCATTAAACAACACCACGTAAGCTACGTTTTACAGAGAAACTAAAGCATTAACCAAACACAAAGATGCTAAAACATTAACTAAACACTCTAGTCATCTCTCTAACTCCTACCAATTGCCATATAGCTGTGGCTTAATTCGTTCTTCTCCTTGACAGCAAAACAACACACCACTTTCCACAATATCCACACCACGACAACAGCATAAATCATCCTCAGCTTCTTCTTATTTGCTTGCAGCTTAACCAATTCAAGCTGTAATACCTTGTTCTCGCTCTCCAATTAAGCAACCCTACACATGTACCTGAACGTTTGTGCCATCTCATTAGTTAATTGCTCTTCTACATCCGATAGTTTTTTGTCCAAAAAACTCAATTCTTCATCCTGTCGATCAAGTCTCCGCAGAAGTCCTGGTATAATGTCTTTTCTTCTTTTACATGTCTCCAGATCAACCCAGACCCAAAACGGACAATACTTGGCCTGACGGTTCAACAATTCACCATAAAAAATAAATTAAATAAAAACTAAATACAAAATAACCAATGCCAAATCAACATACCTTAGTTTTCCACCTGTGACCGAATCTGGTTGAAGGACTCTCATCGGTCCAGTTCGCGCAACGGGCAAATCTTCTTGCCGGGTTATCGTCAGTCCACGACGTCATAACCGCACATGGAAGGCCGCATCTACATGTAGGGGGTATGATGTCTAAATGGAGATTGAACTCCTGTAGACTGTTGCTTCGATTATGCCGACTGTGCCACCCAATTTGAGAATTAGGGTTCATGGTTTTTCTACGATGACCAAGGGGAATGGGGAAGTGTCTCAGCGGGAAGAGAAGAAAAAAAAATGCTGAATAAAAGGTAAAGAAAAAAATTGGTGTGGGCCCCACAAGATTTGAAGTCAAATCTGGTAAAAAATTTTGAATGGGGCCCACGGGTAAAAACTAAAAAATTCAGATTTTGGATTTTAAATTTTTTAATAGTATTATATTTGAATTTTGAATTTTGAATTTTGAATTTTAAATAATAAATTATAAATTAATTTAATATGTTTATTATTATTTTAATACATTTTTGGTTTTTAATATATTTTCAAAATATGATAATTATGAGTTACCGAAAATACCCCGTTGACTTGACCAGAATGATCAGCCCGAGAACTCACAAATGTAGAGGGCCAAAAAAGGTAAAAAGGACCAAATTAGTTGAAATGAAAAATGTAAAGGACCATATGAGTGAATTTTTAATGTAAAGGACCAAATTAATTTTTTGGACAAATGTAAGGGACCTTTTGAGCATATTACTCTTTTTTTTTTTTGTCATTACAAAAAACGAAATTCGATCTTCATAGCTATTTTTAATATAATGTCATGATCTAAGAATTCCACCACATGATTGATCATTCTGTAACTGCTTAATGAATTCAGTATTTGTAATTCCGTATTAACCATTATGAATAAAGCACTAATTTTTATAAACAGACCCTTAGACTTTGTTATCAAATATACTGGAATCAAAAAGCATTTAATGAAATAATTTTTTTGTAATAAGTGGTGTTATCAAACATACCCTTTGTGTTTTAAGGTAGGCATGCCAAAGGTTCTAGTTCGAACTGGAATCGAACCGAAAATAAGATTCTTGTTCTTAAACTGCCTTTAAAGGTTTTAAAACCATAATCGAACCTTGTATTTGTGGTTCGTTTAAGGTTCTAGTATTTTTTAAATAGTAGACCGGCGGTTCTAAACCGTAAAAATCAACAATTCAATAGCCGGCTATATTGATATTTTTTTATAACTTAAAAATATTATAAAATCTGCCAACATAATTATTTTATCGTTGTTTAAAAAATAAAAAAAAAAGTATAGCGGTGGTTCAATTACCGGTTAAACTATTGCATAGTTATTTTTTCAAATATGACACAAACTATCTTTTTTTGTTTTTGATAAATAATATTTGTAAGGATGATTTGTTGATTTTAGTAACTTTTATGCACCATATATTATTATTATTTTTATATTGTAGTTAAATTTGTGGTAGACATGCCAAGTATTGTCCTACTTTTTCAAATATTAAAAAAAAATTTACTCCACGTTTCATCTTACTTTTCAAGAAAAGAAAAAGTAAAATATTCATTTAACAAAAAACAAAAGATCCAATAAAAAATATTGAGACCAAAACCGCTACAACATAGAATCAAAACCAGAACCATCACAGAACCGGAACAAAATTGGAACCGACTATTCTCAAACCATAACCAGAACCGTAGTATAAAGGGGCGTTTCGGTTCTTATTTTTATCAAACCAAAACTGCCGGTTCTAGAACCGCCATTGACAGTTCCAGAACCGTGGGCATGCCTATTTTAAGGTAAATAGGAAAAACTATTTAGGGACTAAAACAATTGATAGAAAATCTCACTAAAAAGAATCGGTTAAAGGCTTGTAGCCCATATTGCAAATATGCTCAGTCAGGCGGCCAAATTAATTACTAAACCGACGCCTCTATCGTAAGCAAGGTCCTAATTAATCAGAATTAGGTGATAATTAAATTCTATTTGCGCATATATAACCTTGTGTTCCTTAGAGGTCTTGACTATAAACAACTTGAGGGCTCAATCAAACCAAGGGAATTTCCACCAGCATTGGCACACTGTGATTTCGCTTGTTGATTTTTGTAGTTCAGTTTCACGTCCTCTAGTATTATTCCTTTACATGGATTCTTCTTGCTGCAATCAAATTTAACTGCCACTCCTGTAGCTGATGTTCCATGAATATCTTGATACAGAACGTCATTTATTTGTACTCCCGAAACCTGTACAATTAGATATATTTGGTATAAGAACAAAAGATATCATCACTCTTATTTCTGGTAGCATTCTTGACATTACCAGAAAGAAAATATATGTCATTAGTCAAACGAAATACTCCGTCTGATCCAAAATTACAATTCAGTTTGCATTTTTATTTTTAGTACAATGTGAAGTAAAAGTGAAAATCTAATTTTGGAGAGTAATTTTGGGGCTTCTAAAGTATAAATTAGTTAAAAATGATTAATTTTTACCTCTCCATGGCAGTTGATGTGATCCGGGCAGTAATTTTGGTCAATGACAATAGGGTTTTGGACATTGATCATTGTGGCATGTTGGAACACAACATGATTCACAAATCCTTTACTTGGTCTTCCGAATGATTTAATCCTCACACCATTTTGCGTGTTTATGAATGTGACCTTTTTAACTGTCACATTTTGTACACCTTCTTCTTCGAAATCTCTTCCGAGACTCCCAATGCTGCACGGTTTAAATGAACAATAAGGCATTCAGGAGATTATAAATATTGGACAAGCTGTAAATGTATACATCCTGAGTTCATACAATTGCTTTATTATTAATTACCTGATGCCATGGCCAGGACCACAAATGACGTCTTCAATCGCTTCCAGGGCCAATGGAAATGCAATCATCTCCCGTACTGATTTTAGAGTTCAAGATCTTAACTCCGGTCGAGAATTGGACATGAATACCGTCCGTGTTGGGGCTGTTTCCGGCGGCCGTGACTTTCACTCCTTGCACCTTCACGTTGGTGCATCCATTGAAGACGATGTGAAATAGTTGGCTATTAAGAGAAGTTAGCCCATATATTTTAATGTTGTTTGAGTTGGTAAACCCCAATGTCTGCACATAACCATTTACTTTGATTAGTCATTTGAGCCATACAATTTTAATGATAAAAATATTAATCATTCATTCGAAATTTTGACCACCTAACTGAACATCTGATGAAATAATTATTATTTTTTTTTACATTTCTGTATGGAGTAGCAAAAGCCCTAATTTACTGCCCTTTACGATTACACATAACTAAAAGTAAACTTGGAGAGGTGAAAAGGTAACTGAAAAGCCAGAAAAAAGGAACCACCCATTTCCCCCCACTAACTTCATGAGTTATGCTCTTAATTAACATGTGCAAAACTCCAAAAGCTTAAAAAGAAACTAACATTTCTAGTGTAACCGTTAATAATTTTGTTTTAGTGGCTCCACTCGTGGTGGTGTAAAGTGGCAGAATCAACCTAAATGTCACAAGGAAAAACATGAATCTCTAAGAATGAGGAGGAGAACTAATTACTTACCGAAACGCCGGTCGGACAACTCTTGCCGGAGGCAGCTTTGCAAGCCCAGAGACCAGTCCCCTTGCCATCAAGAAAGCCGCCACGAATCGAAAGTCCATCGACACTCTTGAATTCAATCCAAGACATAGTACTCCCTAGAACATTATAATCAGAAGGAGCAGTAATAGAGCCATCAATCCTCATGGTTATAACTTTGTTCCTGCATGGTCCGGAAAGTTCAGCCTGTTGGTTCACCAAAAACCTTCCCTTTGGCACATAAATGGAGGCCGGTTTGGAAGAGTTACAAGCGGCAGCCCATGCGCTCGTTAAAGCTGCCGTCGAATCGGTTTTTCCGTCTGGTTTCGCTCCAAAGACATGACATTGATATATGTAATTTTGCTCTCAACAGCGTTGGATAATATTGCTGATTGATTGACGAACAAGAAAAGAAATGTGACAAGAAAAAGCTCGGTGCGCTGCTCCATTTTCACCTTAATTTGAAAGAATATGTATGTATTATTTGCTTAAATATTTAGTTGAGTTTAAAGATTTCGGTGGAGAAATGAAGCAGTTGGATGGGTATATATAGTTGGAGTTTGGGTAGCAAATTTAAAGATGAGACGTCGGGAATGTTAGGAGCCAATCTGAACCAAAAGTAATCAAAACCTCGCCGAAACTCTGTACTATTATGTTCAGTTGATTACTTCAGACATAAAATTTGTGTAATTTATGGTTGAAGTGCATGAATGTTTCGATATATTCATGACCCGCGTAATTTTGTTAGGCATTATCCACCAAAAGAAAATGTCAAATTAATTTATATCCGATCAAGTAATTTCAATCCACTAATTAAACAATGTAATAATCAAATGCAGCCACATTGACATTCTTTAATCTTAAGCTAGGTAGCCCTTTTTTGTAGAAATCTTCGGTGAATCGAAATTATTATCCAATCCATGAACGCGCATTAGCCAACAAAGTAGAAACTACGAGTCTGTATCCAGTGCACCCGGGTGTACCGTATATCCCCCCACCAAATACACGCGTAACACGCGCTCAACTGTTTTTACCTTTACATTAAGTGCACACACAAAATTGTTTTCATCCATTTCATCCTCACGCACAAACACACACAAGCACACAGTCGACGGAAACTCTCCATTTTAGGGCAAATGTAAAAGTGACCACCACTGCAAAATTACAGAAACTCGACGGAAAACCTACACTGGAAGACGATTTTGATAACTTCATCTTTTCCTACGTTTTTTCCTTTAGTCAGTCTGTTCTTTCACAAACACACACACACACAGACGACGGAGAGAAACCCTAGCTCCGGCCATCTCAAGCTCTCCTTCATCGATACATACTTCACTGGTAAGTATATTACTCCGGAATCCTATTTTTTTTATTATCCAACAATATTTTGTGTTTATCCACTAGATCAGAACTAGTTATCCATAGTTTCCTGCGTATGCTATGTGATGGTTGTCCATGCCATAATTGCTGGTTATCCACCTATTTCATACTGGTTATCCACATAGCATATTGGTTATCCACCTATTTCATTCTGGTTATCCACAAGTTGTAAACTGGTTATCCACAAGTTGTAAACTGGTTATCCGTGCTTTTTTTACATTTGATTTTATGTGGCATGGACAAACTGAACTGGTTATCCATGTTTCTGTGTTTTTTTGTTACTGGTTATCCACTATATATCTGAATTGGTTATCCAAGTT
Source organism: Oldenlandia corymbosa var. corymbosa (assembly GCA_949775105.1). Lineage (NCBI taxonomy): Eukaryota > Viridiplantae > Streptophyta > Magnoliopsida > Gentianales > Rubiaceae > Oldenlandia > Oldenlandia corymbosa. The sequence goes on along the minus strand of OX459123.1, from coordinate 1,765,375 downwards.
TTCCTGCGTGTGTGCTATGGGGTGCTTGTCCAAGCTTTGTTTCTGGTTATTCATCCATTTTATACTGGTTATCCGCAGGGTGTAAACTGGTTATCCATTGTTTTTTTTAGATGTCCTTTTATGTGGCTACATGTCCATACATTATTTGCTGGTTATCCACCTATTTCATACTGGTTATCCACAAGTTATAAACTTATTATCCATGCTTTTTTTACATTTGATTCTATGTGGCATGAACAAACTGAACTGGTTATCCACTATATATCTGAACTGGTTATCCACTATATATCTGAACTGTTTATCCAAGTTTTACTACGTGTGTGCTATGAGGTGCTTGTCCAAATTTTGTTTCTGGTTATCCGCCCATTTTATCTTGGTTATCCGCAGGGATTAAACTGGTTATCCATTGTTTTTTTTAGATGTGCTTTTATGTGGCTACATGTCCATACATTATTTGCTGGTTATCCACCCATTTCATACTGATTACTCCTTTTCTGATTACTGCTCCTTTTCATATCCTGCTATTTTGTCCACATACTTCTTAGTGATTGTCCAATGCCAACAGTGCCCTAAAGGAGGCTAGAACAAAGTATAGGCACGAGTGGATCAGCGTAAGCCACGACCTCAACTGGAATCCAGACAGATCACCAGATCCTGAACCAGAGAAAATAATGGAGCTCCTTGAAGGGACACTGACCATATTTAAAAATCAAAAATTAACCCAAGAAGAACAGCCCCTTGGTGAAAGTCCAAGGCCCCACAACTTGCTGAGGAAACCAAAGAGGAAGAAGAGCACACCGAGAGGAAATCCAAAGCAACTTGTGGTTGCTGATGACAATGGTGATAAAAAGCCCAAAAAGAAAAGAACGAAACCTGAGAACAACAAACTGATGATTGGTCAAGATCCACAGCCAATCAGTTCTGAAGATTCTGTCAAGAAATTTGAGACCAGGATGACACCAAAATTATTTTCATCCTCACGTACAAACACACACAAACACACAGTCGATGGAAACTTCCATTTTAGGGAAAATACAAAATTGACCACCACCGCAAAATTACAGAAACTCGACGGAAAACCTACACTGGAATACGATTTTGATAACTTCATCTTCTCCTGCATTTTTTCCTTTTGTCAGTCTGTTCTTTTACAAACACACACACACATACACACAGAGACGATGGGGAGAAACCCTAGCTCCGGCCATCTCAAGCTCTCCTTCATCTATACAAGCTTCATTAGTAAGTATATTACTCCGGGATCCTATTTTTTTTATAATCCAGCAATATTTTGTGTTTATCCACTAGATCAGAACTAGTTATCCATGGTTTCTTGCGTATGCTATGTGATGGTTGTCCATGCCATAATTGCTGGTTATCCACCTATTTCATACTGGTTATCCACATAGCATATTGGTTATCCACCTATTTCATTCTGGTTATCCACAAGTTGTAAACTAGTTATCCATGCTTTTTTTTACATTTGATTCTATGTGGCATGGACAAACTGAACTGGTTATCCATGTTTTTGTGTTTTTTTGTTACTGGTTATCCACTATATATCCGAACTGGTTATCCAAGTTTTCCTGCGTGTGTGCTATGGGGTGCTTGTCCAAATTTTGTTTCTGGTTATCCATCCATTTTATACTGGTTATCCGGAGGGTGTAAACTGGTTATCCATTGTTTCTTTTAGATGTCCTTTTATGTGGCTACATGTCCATACATTATTTGCTGGTTATCCACCCATTTCATACTGGTTATCCACAAGTTGTAAACTGGTTATCTACAAGTTGTAAACTAATTATCCACAAGTTGTAAACTGGTTATCCACAAGTTGTAAACTGGTTATCCATGCTTTTTTTACATTTGATTCTATGTGGCATGGACAAACTGAACTGGTTATCCACTATATATCTGAACTGGTTATCCAAGTTTTCCTGCGTGTGTGCTATGGGGTGCTTGTCCAAACTTTGTTTCTGGTTATCCACCCATTTTATCTTGGTTATCCGCAGGGATTAAACTGGTTATCAATTGTTTCTTTTAGATGTGCTTTTATGTGGCTACATGTCCATACATTATTTGCTGGTTATCCTCCCATTTCATACTGATTACTCCTTTTCTGATTACTGCTCCTTTTCATATCCTGCTATTTTGTCCACTGACTCCTTAGTGATTGTCCAATGCCAACAGTGCCCTAAAGGAGGATAGAACAAAATATAGGCACGAGTGGATCAGCGTAAGCCACGACCTCAACTCGAACCCAGACAGATCACCAGATCCTGAACCAGAGAAAATAATGGAGCTCCCTGAAGGAATACTGACCATATTAAAAAATCAAAAATCAACCCAAGAAGAACAGCCCCCTGGTGAAAGTCCAAGGCCCTACAACTTGCTGAGGAAACCAAAGAGCAAGAAGAGCACACCAACAGGAAATCCAAAGCAACTTGTGGTTGCTGATGACAATGATGATAAAAAGCCCAAAAAGAAAAGAACGAAACTTGAGAACAACAAACTGATGATTGGTCAAGATCCACAGCCAATCAGTTCTGAAGATTCTGTCAAGAAATTTGAGACCAGGATGACACCAAACCATCTCTTCCAACTCATCACTGAAATCAATAAACCAACAGATCTTAAGGAAGAGCCAGATGCGGTAGATTATCGCCAACTACAAAGGCAGGCTATCAGAGATATGGGGTTTGGCGCCTTGCTGGATATCAAAATTAAAAATATTCCAACAGCCTTATGTAGTTTTCTGGCAAACAATTTCCAGACCGGTGCGAGACAAGTCCCATTGAATGGGAACAATGTACTGGATATCAAACAGGAAGATGTTGTTGTTGTACTTGATCTTCCTCGTGGACCCAAACCAGTGGAAGAATTCAAACAGAACGATCCCGCTATAACGGACCACGCTGAGATGGTGGATGCATTCAAGAAAAGAATGAGATACAGTAATAAATTCCTGCCAACGAGATCCACAGCGGCACAATTAATTGCTGGTCGAAAAGATTTTGGTGATGACTTCAAACGAGATTTCTTGGTCTTCGTTGTGAGCACATTCCTACATGGCAACACCACTTCCAGAATCACAATGAACATCCTGAAGTCCCTCGTGAACGTCAATGAGGTGGCACAATACAATTGGTGTCAATATGTGATTGATGCACTGGTGAAAGGATGCAAAACTCACCACGATGGGAAACCATTCACCAGACCAATCACTTTTTTCCTGGTACTTACCATATCCGTACAAATTTTACTAGTTATCTATATTGCTTGCAATGTTTATCCAATTTGCTTGTACTGATATCATTAATACCAACTTTTTTTCTTTTTTTTTTTTTTAGTTGTGCTACCTTGACAGGTGTGAGTATGAGAGAGCACATCCGAGGTCATTCCCTGTGATCAAATGTTGGGATCAAAAGATGCTGGACGACAGATTAAGACTTCAGGGAAGCAATTTCACAGATGTCCAGACACTTGAACGTCTCAAGAAACCGTCCTCAGCAGCATCCCGAGATGAACAACCAGAGGGGGAATCACAGGAGGATACACAGGCCAACCCTAACACACAACAAGTCTATGTCGTGTTCTACCATTTTTTTTCAGATCAAACTTACGTATCCAACCTAACATCTCCACATTCCACTAACTACATTCACTTTTGCAGGACCTTGCTGCTCTTTATGAAAATTCTACCAATTGATTATCACGATGAGCAAAACTGTTTTAGACATACGTGACAAGGAAATGGAGTTAAAAATCGAATCAGATGAACAAGTAAAGCAAACAATCAAGATCCTGACAGATGTAATGGTGTCGATGAGTAGAAAGATGCCTCCGCCTTCAGGTAGAACGCAATATCAACAAGAGCAGCAGCAAGACCTCCAGGATGAACAGATTTGTGAATTGTGCGAGATGGCATGAAAGTCCGCTGAAAGCAGGTTTGCAACAATCATAGAACAGCTGCAACGACAAGTAGCTGACCAACAACAACACCAACAAACTAATGACAACACTGTACAAGCTCCAATTAATCCCACAAATTTTCAAGACATTGAATTGACAAAGCACAGGGACTGGAGCAATTGAGACAGACAAATGATGAGGCTTCTCTTCCAGTGGGGAAATTCGTGCCTACTTCAAAAGAAGTGGTGGTTGATGAACAACAAACTCAACCACAAGGTAATGAATATTTTTTTAATGATACAAATACTTGTCTGATGTGATTATACTTGTCATCCAACTAATTTGTACTGCTTATCCAACCCCCTTTTTCCCTTTAAATGGTTATCCATTGTGTTCCGACCGATTATCCGACCTGTTTGAACTGATTATCCACTTCGTTTGAACTGGTTACCCAATGTGTCTAATTTGTACTGCTTATCCAACCCTTTTTTTTCCCTTTAAATGGTTATCCATTGTGTTCCTGCCGATTATCCGGCCTGTTTGAACTGATTATCCACTTCGTTTGAACTGGTTATCCAATGTGTCTAATATATATGTATGTTCATACTGATTATTCAACATTCCAACTTTGTACTGCAGCACATGGAACAAATATCTCCACAACAGAAAAGAAGAGATCCCATCAGGATTCCACCGGCAGGGATTCAGGTGTGACATCCACCTATACCAAAAGGTCGAGAAGCACTGGTACCAAGAAAAGGAAAGTATTCAAAGACCCAACTATCCGACACTTTAACCTGGGTATCTTCTCCAATGAGGAAGACAGTTACGAGACAACCCAGGAGAAGAACACTGAGGAAGATATTACAGGAAGTGTTGATTTGGATAAAGATGTCAATGAGACTATAGAAGCAGAAGAATATCCAGTACCATCTGCACTCCATGAAACAAAGAATCCCACTCCTTCCATCGATGAAATCATAAGAAGGGCCAGTGCACCAGCTTCAAAATCATTAGCTGATACCAAAAAACTAGAGATGATTGCCGCTGCTGCAGAACAAGTTGAGAAGAACTCAAAGGTGGTAGAAGCAGTCCCTTTAAGCATAATTCCACCCGATTAGGATATTGCTTCTACCACGGGTGGTCTACTGATGCTGGAGAAAAATGAGTGTACCACGCCACCGCCTGCAGTCTCAAAGGAAGTAGATGAGCTTGATGAAGAGTTAACAAAGACAGTGAAAAAGTAAGTTTGATCCACTGTGACTCCCCACTACAAAATAGAAAGACGAATTTACATACTAACTCTCTTTTGTTTTGTCCTAGGATCCTCAATGAAAAACCTAAGAGGAGAAATCCAACAAGAGTCCACCGGTTGCCCTAACGGTTCAGGTCGCCGTTCATGTTGCAGAAGAAAAACAAGAAAAAATTCATACAGTGGAAGAGGAAAAGAAGAAAATGACCCAAGAAGAAGCCCTGTTGATAGACTTCGCTCTCCTACAAAGACAAGAAGAAATAGTTAAATCAGGGTAAAAGTCACCATCCTTACCCGTGGGATAAAAAACTTACCATTTTTTCAACTATTTGTCTATTTGACTACTTTTTCTATGCAGGAAACTCTTGTTTAAATTTGGAAAAATCGTTTGGGTAGACATGACAGCTTTCTATTCCATGAGGGAAGGGACATGGATAGAAAACAGCATCATAGATGCTTGGGCTGTCATCCTAAACAAAGAAGAAGCTAAGAGTGACTCCCCAAGACGGATATTCTTTGGTGTTTCATCATTTGTAAGTCATTTAAACCCTTATTGTTTATCCCGCCCTGGTAAAATACTTGTCACATGTCTGCAAGTTGTTTATCCAAAGGCTTTCTACTAGTTATCCAGCCATAACGGGTGGTTATCCAGAATGTGTAAACTAGTTAACTAGCCATAATTGCTGGATATCCAGAATGTGTAAACTAGTTATCCAGCCATAATGGGTGGTTATCCACAATCTGTAAACTAGTTACCCAGCCATAATTGCTAGTTATCTACAATGTATAAACTAGTTATCCATGCCTTTTTTTAGTTGTGCTTCTATGCAGCTGCTTGTCCACACATTATTTGCTGGTTATCCATCATTGTTGTATATCTTACCTACCTATAAGTAATCATCAGGAAGATCATGCATGACCACTAACACTTATTATCCAATATGTTACTAATGCTTGTCCATCAGAGTTGAACTGGTTATCCAAGCCTTCTATGTGGTGGCTTGTCCATGATTCATTTGTTGGTTATCCATCTGTTCTGTACTACTTATTCACAAGATCTGAACTGGTTAACCATTCCTTCTTGTGTGTCATCTAGGGTACTTTTGGTTGACCTTGTATGTGCTTGATTCCGATCATTGTTTTCTACTGCATTTTGCCACCATTGTACTGATCATTGTATCATTTTCCAACCATCTCAAATGATAATGCAGGATACAATCAGTCGATACTATCAATAGGGCAGTAACAAAGAGGAAATCGAGTTCACATTCTATGAGAGGTTGGGTCTTGAACTAGAAGAACAAGGCCTCACTGTAGCATCCATGTTAGCTGCAAAAGCTGTAAGCAACATCTTTCACCTCCTTCACTCTTTCTATAACTGGCTGTTAAAAAATTTTGATATGATTTCTCCCTTCAATGTGAAATATCCGATCCACTTCCTAGTACACTACCGAGACCATTACTTCTTGTATATGTTGCTGGTTGAAGAAAAGAAAGTGCTTGTCCTCAACAATATTCATGAAAAAGATCTGGACTACTACAAGCCAACGAAAGATCTACTTGTGAGTGAAAAAAAGATACAAAATGACTGTCATAGTTTAAGAATTATCCATTGCATTTTGCTGATCCTTGGATTTTATGGCATCACAGTTTCGGTTCTTCCAAAGCTACGTTGCATGCGTGTTTCCACGCATAGAACTGGTCAGTGCTCAGTACACCTTCACAGAGGTTACGCTACCATCGCATAAGGAGAAAACGCTGAATGCGGAAGATTGTGGAATATACACAATGCACCACATGTATCGGTATGATGGTCATGAGTACGAGGATGGTACTACTTTGGATTTCAACACAGGAAACATCAAAGAGTACCAATGGAAATACATGATAAAAATCCTTATGCACCCAGCCAACAAAAATAAGGACAAAATCCTCGAAGCAATGCACCAGTTCTATACAAATACTACTAAAGAAGAACAAAAAGAAATTCCAGATCATGTTGATTTGAGCAGCAAATCTTACTACAATGACAGAAAAAGTAAGAGATGTGTTAAATGAACTGTCATTATGTTCTCTTGTATAATTGATTGACTGTTGATCCTAAAGTGTTTGATATCCAACAGCTGTGTACTAGCCATCCTAGTATATTATCCAACCGTTTGTAATGGTTATCCAGGATCTTTGTACTAATTATCCAACTTGTTACACCTGATTATCCGAATGTTTTCTGGTGATTATCCAGTAAAAAAAATGCAAGTACATTCTTTAACCTGATTATCCAAAAGACATAACAAAAAAATATCCATAAGAAATAACAAGACAATGTATTTTGGTTGTCCAAATATTTCGTAAATTCCCAAACAACAAAAACTGAGTGTCTCAATTTCTTGGTCTTTCTACTTCTTTATTAAACTGCTTATCCTATGATATTATCCTGCTTATCCAATATTTCTTTTGTACTGGTTATCCAGTCAATGTGCAACAATATCCAACCGTTTGTAATGGTTATCCAGATCTTTGTACTAGTTATCCAACTTGTTACACTGATTATCCGAATGTTTTATAGTGATTATCCAGTCAAAAAAATGCAAGTACAGTCTTTAACCTGATTATCCATGAGTTTATACTTGTTATCCCAAACCTCAATTCTGCTTATCCATGTGTAACCAATGCCTATCCACCATGTGGACATAACAAAACAAGGATTCAGAGAGGGCTTCCAAAAAGACATAACAAAAGAAAATATCCATAAGAAAATGGCTATCCAAACGGCATGTTCATTAGGGGACTTCGCCCCCCATGATAAACTAAACGACTCCGCGACTACCGGAATCACAGTCACCAACTTGCCCCAGCTGTGCCGCCCTGCCGAACATGCCAATGTAGCTAAGGTAATCCTTTTTTCGTGTGTGTGTAAGGAGAGTGTGTTATTGCGTTAAGAGGGGACACAAATTACTTGTATAAATCCCCCCGTATCACCAAACAAATCATAATCCTTTCGCATTCGTCATCCCTCCAGAAGAAAATACACATCCTACCTTGCTCATCACAGTCAAAATTAAAGAAGAAATTTTCGTCAGTTTCCTTCCTGTCCCAAAAATCTCCACGAGCTGATTACAATCGCCACCTTCAAATCCAACACCAGGACGCTCATAATTGTAGGCATCTCTCAAAGTATACTTCATGTTCGGACTTCCCTCGTGTAATTTTGCCACAAACTTATATGCATCAACCAAAGGGATGCCACTCCTTGTCATGTCTCTGATTATCTTCATATCATTTTCATCTACTTCATGTTGAGATCGAAGAATTCCAATCATTTCATTCGGCACAAGATCATGATTGTGATCAACCAGATGCTTTGTACAGGTCCACAAGCCATCTTTGTAAGCTGGACACCCACACCGAAAATTAATCCTCTCATGGCACACATAACCATTTCCATCGGATCTCTTGTATCCTTCGGGTTACAACAGAATTTCTTCATCCTAACTTTATCAGTCTTACCTCTAAACTTCTGTTTTCCCACTCTCACACTAAAACCAATCAATCGGGCATGATCATTATACAAATCATAAGCTTCTTTCTCACTTATTGCAGTCTTCCCAACTAAAGTAAAAACAGCCAAATCATTATTCTTCGTCACAGATGAAATTTCCTTGTGCAATGCATCTTCCTCCACCATCACATTATCAACTCCCAATTCATTGCCGCTATTATCTTCTCCACATTCTGAGAAAAACAAAAGAGATGGTTGGATAACCATTACTATGCAGTCGGATCATCAGTATTAACACAATGGATAAACAAATCAAAAAAAAATTTAAACACATATAAACAAGTTAGAAAACCTACCCTTCAGAGCAGATGTAACTTTCATGTGCAAAGCATCATCCAGCATCACATCATCCCCCAACTCATTGATATGGTTATCTTTTACAAAAAAGGAGACAAACAAAAAAACAAAAAATTAAAAAAATCTTTGATACACCAAATCAATATAAACAACTCAAAAATGTTGGATATCCAGTACAAATTAGTTGGATATCTAGCAAATAAAATTTGGATACGCAGGTAAATCCGTTAGATAACCAGTACATATAAGCTGGATATCCAGTACAAACATGTTGGATATCTAACACAGCATAACTGCTTATCCACTTCATATAACATTAACAAAAACAGAACTGTGAAAAAACTAGATTGATTATTCTCTCACAAATACTACACTCCGAACTGTGAAAAAACACCAATTCAATATAAACAACTCAAAAATGTTGGATATCCAGTACAAACATTTTGGATATCCAACACAGCATAACTGCTAATCCACTTCATACAACATTAACAAAAACAGAACTGTGAAAAAACTAAATTGATTACAGTACACTCTGAAACCTACACAAACCTGATTGCAGCTGATCTACAACAGAACTGTGACCTTGCGTTGATTTGCTGGCACAGTAAGATTGTTTGATGGATTTGCTATCACTACATTCCACATTCATCAAGCCGGAATCATCAACGACATAACTCATCACTTGATCTGAACTCAGCATATCGTCGATCCAATTACCGTTTCGCCACTCTGGTGGAATCGGAGCCTTTCCTCGATCGCTGAACGCCGTCGCCGTCTCAACGACTCGATCGCCGCCGGCCGTGTCCACCTCAACGCCTCGATCGCCGACTCCCATTGCCGCCTCGATCGCCGCCGGCCATCGCCCATCAATAATACTCCATCACAGAGTTTTCCAAATTTGAATGAATTCGGTTATTTATATAACCCCGCGTTTAAAAAAAAAAAGAAGTTGAATTATAATAGCGGACTAACGCTATTGTAAGAGAGTAAGGTACACGCGCATGGGAGGACATAGTACCCCCGAGTGTACCAGATAATTTACGAAACTACGGAATTGACAAGAAAGCGTTTCGATTCATTTTTGGCTGCTATTAATTCCTTAATTTTGTGATAAACTCAATCCAAATTAAATTATTTCCGTATAGTCACTTAAATGTCTGACGATAAGAGAGAGAATATTACTACTTGCTACTAACCCCGAAAAATTTTGTTCTCTACTTTAACTTCTGTCTCAAGTTGAACGGATACATCGGATCCTACAAGGTAAAAATTATGATGTGCTCAATATAGGCCGAAATTTGAAGCAATTGGATTAATTATATGATGTAATGATTTTTCGTTCATTTGGCTTGAGTTTTCTTTCTTACAAACCAACTTTTCTTTCTAACGTTTGAGGCGGGCTTCCCAAGATGGATGAAATATGGTTTAAGTTGTTGAATTTTCCATTTGGGTTTGGACCAGGTGAACTCAGGAGGTAAGCAGACTGAGCCCATGAGTATCCTAGACTAAAATTTTGAAATTTTAATTTTAAAAGAAACTCAATGCTGTAACATTTTCTTTGAATATACCAGTCTAAAATTTTCTTTGGTAAACAAGGATTTTTGTAAGTTTTGAAGTTAGGACATCCTTTTTTTTTTTTTTTTTGAATTTAGGACATTTCTTGGATCTCTATCTTTTCAATTATTTTATTTAATATTTCTTTTAGAGCAACCAACTAGTAAGCGGAAAATACAGTGACCAACCAACTTAAGGGTTAATTATACTCATCAAATCTCTTGTTTTATGACCCTTGACTAATAAGAATCAACTCGCGAGCTCAATCGAAGAAAAGCGATGACGCTTAATCATTAGGACGCTTATGAAAAGAGACTGCAAGTACTCAGAAATGAAATAATTTTTCCATTTCTTCAGAATATGGCTTTTCAATTGGCAATAATTGCCAGACTCTAACAACTAATTGTAAAAACTATTTACGTGCATAGATGGTTACATTTTGTTTCGAGGCAATTTTTTCTTCCCTAGTTCCCCATCCCTATCCAAAGTTGCTGTAGTAGTACCTTTTGACAAAAGACTTGAGCTAGAAAGCGAGACTTTGTAAAGATGCATCACAATCTTCTCGGTTATACATGTGACCTAATTAATTATTTACAAATGTACATGTGTACTAAAAATCTAACCATAAAAGAGACGTTTTGGGTGGGTCTGTCTACGAGCCGTTTATAAAAGAAATTAAACAATAATTATATCTTCAACTTTTTTCGTGATTTCATTTCATATGAAGTCATTTTTATATATTACTCCCTCTCTAAAAAAATGAAATAAAATAGTCCACATTAAATTTTGAGTTTTGTAATATTTTTAATATAAGTTTTAAAACTTAACGTAAACTATTTTTTTGACAGAGATAATACAAAATTTCTGATAGTTACATTATTTTGCATCATGACATTAAAACTTCTTCACCATTTGAGCTAAATAAGCAAGCACCCATGCATGAAGGACTTGATTATGATCCTCATCATGTCTAAAAGTATATTAATCTACATTTTTTTGTTTCTTTTTTCAAGCTTGACCTTTAAACCATGTTCCATTTGTATGATTACTGAGTCGCTAGGGCTGACAGGATGATCTTCCACAAGATGGACTTTGAAATTATGGATGATAGAAGCTGCAGAAACCTTCATCATCACGAAAGCAATCTCCTTCCCCAAACAAGTCCTTGGTCCGGCATTAAACGCCGGAAATTTGAACGATGGTTCGTGTCGAATCCCTCCCTGCTTCGTTACCCATCTCTCCGGCTTAAACTCTAAGCAATCTTTTCCCCATATGGACTCCAATCTTCCCGTGGAGTAGAAGAACAAGATCAATTTCGTGTTGGCATTAACAAAATGACCACTGGGAAGAACATCATCATTTATAGGCTCCTTGTGTTCAAGCGCAACTGGTGGAAAAAGCCGAAGAGCTTCGCACAATGCGCCGTGGAGGTAGACAAGTTTTTGGGACTCGAATAAGTTGCATATTGGTTGATGATTCGGGTCATTTTGAAGACACAATTTGGCTTTGACTTCCTTGAGAATATTGTCTTCCACAGAAGGATTTTTCGATAGGAGGAAGAAAAACCAAGCGAGGGCCGTACTAACTGTATCTCTTCCCGCGACCATTAAGCTCAAAAAAGCGTCCCTGAGGAACAGCTTTGTGACTTCTGGACGATTGATATTTTTTGAACTCGAACTTGAACAAGTTGATTTGTAAGCCTGAATGAAAGCATTTAAGCCGTTTTCGAATTGCTTTGAAGTTGAAGTGGAACTAGTAAGAAGTGTCAATTTCTTTTCAAGGCAAGGGTAAATGAACTGATCAAGGTCGTCCCAAGCTTCCCTTAGCTTCTTTTCTTTCCCAAAATCAAGCCATTTTGGAGCTTCCAGCAGCTCTCAGGCAAGATGTGCCTCTGAAAATGGCTTTCTCGGCGTCGAGAAATGCATATTGGGCTCGAATGTGTGGTAACTCCAAGGACAAGCTTTCTGGGTCATAGTCAAGAAGCAGTCGGGAGAAGCAATCGAAAGTAAATCTCTGAAGTATGTCCTGCAAATCAAACTCGGCGCCCTGGCTCGAGAAACTCTCCAGGACCGGAAGTAGCCCGTTCACCACTTTCTCCAGCACAGTCTCCTGAAGGAGTTTCTGGTAATCAGGCTGATGAAATATTGATAAAGTAACTTTCCTGTGGATTTCCCACAGCTCATAATCTGCATTGAAGATGCCATCCCCCAAGACATCGAACATTTTCCGGAATTCAGGACCCTTTGGATAGTTTGGGAAGTTTTTGCTGAAGATGTAATGGATGTTAGCAGGATCACAAGTCACAAAAAAGTCAACATTGGTAAACCAGGGCCCTTTGAACTCAAAAGTTCCCCCACTTTCAATAAGGACTTGAGTCCCATAATCATGAATTCGGTGAGCATTCTGAATAATTGCTGGTAGCATCCCAAGTAGAGGCCAATTTGTGGGTATTGAGCTGTTCTTTTTCGCATTTCTGTCGTACCAAGAATATTGATAGTAAAACCATGAGCATAAAACAAAGGAGATGATCAGAATGGAAGGAGTTGGAAGAGACTGAAGATATGACTGAATATCCATGATTAGCTGTTGGACAGAACTGATGATTTCTTATCTTAGGTACAAGACGTTTTATAAGGAAAAATATGGACAATATTTTTGCATGTCATTTTCTGCTTGCTGCTGTATTTGTACCACGGTTCTTAATTAGGACCGGTTAGACCTTTTGTTGCCTAACCATCTTCATTTAATTTCAATACTCTCTCTATCCCAAAATTATGGTCTAACTTAAAATTTTATTTTCAATACAATTTGAACTAAAAATTATTAAAATTTAAATCGGACAATAATTTTGAAACGGAGAGAATAAATTGTTTTTCTGCTTACTCAATCCCTACGAAATAAGCAACAGCAGACATCTCACATCTATACGGAGATCGATTTAATGGAAGATTATGTAACAATTCTGGTATCAAATAATGGTGTAGGATCTACAAATTGATGACAAACCTTCTCGATAAGTGACATCTCCGCATACGGGGTAAATATAACATCACCCTGATGTAATTAGAGTTGTATGCCCCGTAAAAGTAAAATTGAAAAACAATAATAGCAGTTGGAACAACATTACAAAGAAGAGAAGGTAATCATAAAATGATAAACGTGAAAATCATTTTAGATTCATGACTATAAATTATATAATTTTGGATTTATGAGTTTGAGCCCCTCTCTCGTCACTTTCAAACAATCTTTTTCATCTGTGCATTATTTAAAACTTTTAACGTTGCGATCTCACCACAATTCGTCGGCAATTAATTGAAACTAGTTGGAAATTAAGAGCGTGCTACACGGACCCAACAACTGTAAATGAATTTCTTTTTCGTGACATAGTTGGACTTAAAACAAACGTACGAATAAGTTGATCATAGTGAATAAAAATTAAATGAAAGATCATTGGAAAAGGTTGTAAGAACGGTATTAAATACAGAAAACAAAGGGTGTTGGAGTTTTAAAATCTGTCCCAAATCGTGGTTGACGACTTCTAATTTAAGATATTAGAACTGTAGAAAATAGAGGGCTAAGAAGCAAAATGATGGTACAACATTCACGGAGCAACGAAAACCTACCTCGTGATGATAAGACCAATTTCATGTACCCAATACCGATAATGCATAGAGGGCTAAGAAGCAAAATGATGGTACAACATTCACGGAGCAACGAAAACCTATCTCGTGATGATAAGACCAATTTCATGTACCCAATACCGATAACGCAAATTTACATAGAAAAACAACAAAAGAGATTGTACCAAATTTAGATAGAGACAAAACAAAATGATCGTCATAAGACAAGTTTTATTCGCAGTGAATTGGTCAGAAAAGAGGGTAAACATCTTATCCTAGTTCACAATGACATGCCTAAGAATACCTATGTTATCTTTCTGTTGGAGATTTATCCAGAGGAGAAAACCTGACATATAACCCAATAAGTAAGTTAATACTCATCTGAACTCAAAAGCTCAACCTAATGGGTTCTAAGTCCACCTTACTTATTAACTGATTTACATGTCATCATGCCTCCGATGTGGGATTCACAATTCTTGCCACATGACCCTTAACATTCTCCCTCGTCATAGGCAATCTCCACATCGGGCTTCTAAATTAGCTTAACAAGCCCAAATCTGTATTCCACCTGAGTAACTGGGTTGTCCATCCCTACGTTTCCGCACGTAGTGGGCTTTTGACTGCCTGGATTCAGTCAGATCAATCGAAATAATTTGGGCTAAATCACCCACCTAATTGGCCCAACTTGGGCTCTGATACCACTGTTGGGGATTTATCCATAGGAGAAAACCCGACATGGAGCCCAATAAGTAAGATAAGACCTATCTAAACTCAAAAACTCAAGCTAATAGGTTTTGAGTCCACCTTACTTATTAACTGATTCACATATCATCATACCTCCGATGTGGGATTCACAATTCTTGCCACATGAGCCTCAACACTTTCGAGTACAAGTGACGAACACCAATCTTGATGAAGTATTCAGTAGGAAATTTGAGAAAAATATTGCGTGTTTGGACGTCATCTTACATTTCATTTTGCCACTTAAAAGTGGAAAGTGTTTGAAGTTGAAAACTAAATGAGAAATGAAAATGTTGTTTGGATGGTATTTTGAGTAAAAAGTTGTTTGGATGTTGGTTTTGAAAAAAATATTTTGAACTACATTTTGAAAATATCAAGTACGAGTCATCACTAAACAATTAAATACTGTCAATTATAGTTACTGCAGAAAAGAACGTTTTCAAAAACAATCACTCAACAACGGAATCCTACCAAATTTATCATGAACTATTTGTAGTTCTAAAATGGTCATTAAACTAACAAAAAGTGTTTCAAGTTGGAATTTAAAATGTAAATCAGAAAGTTGTTTGAATGATGTTTTCGTTTCTATTAGATTTTGTGTTTAAGAGGTAAAATGAGTTAAGAGGTAAAATGAGTGCTTGTCCAAACAAACACATCATTTACTTTTTATGTGATTTAGTTTTCTCATTGACGAGAGTGAAAATTTGTTTTGGAGGTTTACCAATGTTGATAGC
The DNA here is from genome assembly GCA_949775105.1 of Oldenlandia corymbosa var. corymbosa. NCBI lineage: Eukaryota > Viridiplantae > Streptophyta > Magnoliopsida > Gentianales > Rubiaceae > Oldenlandia > Oldenlandia corymbosa. Next base: position 1,749,703 of record OX459123.1, on the reverse strand, counting down.
ACCCTGCTAAGAAGTTATAGTACTCCCTCAGCCTCAAAATTATTGTCCAATTTGAGATTTCACCTTTAGTATAATTTGAACTAGAAATGAAAACTCAAACTGGACAATAATTATGGGACGGGGAGTACAATTTTCAAGATTGGTCATCTCGAAAACACCAAATTTAAGGGGAAGCACCTCATCCGCACCCAATACGCGCCCAATGTTCAAAGCTTCTTTTTCATAGACTCAAATAATCCAATTCATGAAATATACGTACTCTTTATCACGTTTCATTCGAAGAAGGTAAGAATATATATTATGAACAATTTCTTTGAGATATTTAGTAATTTTCCTTAATTTTATTTATAGAAAAAAGAAAGATTAAATTTAAAAAAATTTAACAGCCATTAAATTATGCCTAGATCCTCAATAAAGTAGTTATATTAAAGCCCGTGAGAAGCAATGATGAAGCGGGCGAAGGGGTTGTACGTTTGGAGGTATTGATTTAGCCCCACTTTGGTCCTAGAAAAATTACTTCGAAAAGATGTGAATCTGCTCATCTATGGGACCTAAACTAATTAATTTGTGATTTTATTTAATTTCTTAATACATATAAAAACAAGAACATTGAAGAAATTGTTTATTAGGTGTGGATTTCATATTGACAAGCGTGGACTTGGGAAGAACCACAAACTTGAAGTGAAATCCAATCATTGGAAAGTTGTTCACGTTTAGTTCGCCAAAAAAAAAAAAACTAATATATGTAGGAATGCCTAATCATTGAGACATCTCACAATAAACACAGAAAGTACAATATAGTTGAAGGAGAAATTATAAGTGACTCGCGCCTGGAGCCTGATAAAACAGGCGAGTGACTTGTATATGATGCCCATGAAAAATCAAGCACACCAAATAGGAAATTTGACTCTAGCTGAACCCCATCCCCATTGTCAGTGGTGGCTCTTCCATAAAGCAAGTGAGGCAATTGTTTTAGGCCCCAAGTTGAGAAGGGCCTCCTAAATTATTAATAATAGTTAACAATATTATATGTATACCCTTCAAAAAATTATATTATATACATGTATAAATAGAAAAAAATCAAAAGAAAATAATACTTGCTTTCGAAAGAAAAATAAAATTTTCATTTCTATTTCCAACTCCACATATTTAAATATGTGCAAATGCAAATATCAATCTTCATCCAACAAGGAACTCTTAATTTTTCAAACCACGGAATCAATAAAATGACTCTTTTCTAGAAAGTATGAAAGTTATCAATTAGATTAGGAAGTTTCATCAAAGGATTTGCCCAAAAAATAAAAAATTAACTTTGTATAGAAAATTTTGAAAGAGAAAAAAGTTTAAAAGATAAACTTAATCTTTTTTTTAAAAAAAATCCCCTTATTATAATTCTTGCTATATAGCAACTTTTCTCTTAATCATAACTAAACGAAGGTCTAGTTTTTTTAGTTCTTTATTTTCAAAAGGCCCCAACAAGAAAATTCGCTTTAGGCCCCTTGAAATGTTGAGTCGTCCTTGCCCATTGTAATAGTTTAATTAGTACTCTCTCGGACCAGCATTTTGATTTTTCTAAGGTTTCACCTAGTTTTTAATTTTAATTGACCAAAAAATCTTAAAAATATATTTTCATATTTGTTCTGTTCTCTTGATTGTTAGAAAATATTTTAAAGGCTTTTTAGTCAATTAAAAATGTGTACAAAGTAAAACCTATAATAAATCAAAATGTCTTCTATTAAGGACCGGAGGGAGTATATCGCAAGTACTAATAGATGTTTGGTTAAAATAAATAATGTATATGTGTGAAAATAAATTACTTAATCTGTTCTTAAAAAAAATCAACATCGAATATTGAGATTTTTATTATACTGAAAAATCTCAATGTGAACTAAATGTAAATTATATATTTAGATTCTACCATTCTATGCTTAGAATTTTATTTGATTTATAACGTGCAATTAAACCCATCAAATGATGAACTAAATACGTCACTGTAATTTTTTGTGGATACATTACAAAAAGAAATATTTTTTGAAGGGAAATTCTTTGATAAATTTAAATTTGAGCCGTCAGCCAGTTGTTTGAATGAAATCACAAATGTATAGATTTACTAAACACCGTAAAGTTTAATTCATTGAAGGTTAGGAATATAGGTTTTACATCTTGATGGTTATGATTTTTTTCCTTTGATAAGCTAAACTAAATGTATCTTTGAGTAAGTAATTCCAGCGATCTGATTGGGTTGACGATCTTCCCCACATCAGCGCTTCATAATTAACATCACAAAAGTTTTTTTTATTTTTCCTCCGTCCCAAAAAATAATTTACATGAATTTTCAAATTTTTAATAAAATTAAAAAATACTCAAAACTCAATACGAACTATTTTTTTTTTTTTGGATAGAAGTAGTATAATATAATGGTTTAGAAAGTGTTTTAGAATTATACAGTGCGAGAAGATATTCTTAGCGGATGTTATAAGTTATAACCGTGATATTGATTAATGAAACATTGATTGATTAATGATTTCTGATTGCCATTTGCAAATACGACACGTTTCCAGGAATAATAAATACTGTACATTAGATAATGGACCATACCATGTGAGGTATGCGTACCTTACAAAATTATGTTATTATTACTCCATCATTTTCTTAAAGTATTTCTGTTTTCGCACAATTTTGATGCATGAAAAGGGTATGAAAAAAATCATTGGAATCTCAAAAAAATTGCTTAATGCCTAAATATAAAATTGATCTGATCTTATTCCTCCTATATATCCAAAAAGGTCAAGATGTGTCTCAAGATTTCTCTTTGCCTAAGTGAAAAAAAAAACCTACAATTATGCTGTCAAATTTACAGGTTCTTCATTGGTAGCAAGTACTTGGCTTAGTTCAATTGCTAGTTCGGAACACAAACTCGAATATCTTAGAAATTGGCCTAAATTCGATGCGTTCTCTTGAACTCCTCTGCCATGTCACACATCGGTGACCAGTGACAAAAATTGGCACTTTGTATTACAGCTGCACGTGGTTGGTAAGAACAAGAAACTCAAATAATTGAAGTTTATAGTGGCAACGATAAAATTAAGGATATGATACGACATGAACTCCATGAGTTTATGCAATATTAAAAAACAATACAAAAAAATATTGACGATGAACTATAGGTGTTTATTTTATTTTTTTTTGTAAATATTATTGTAAATTTATGAGGTAATATACACATGCCATTTAGGAATGCCATGTAAGTAGAGTTATAAAAATGAGAAAATTATCATTACTATTATACTAATACTAGCTTGTTCATAGTCATGCATTACGAGACCAGTTTTCGTATTGTGTATAATTTTTGGTACTGAAAGTTTTATAACAGAATATTATTTATATCAACTTTAAGATAAATGTTCGAGTTTTATAACTTGTATAGCAAATTTATTATTTTTTGTGTGTTTTATTTGGCTGCCGCTTAATTGAGTTAGAAAATTATGAGAATCTATTGCAACAATGGTAAAAAATTATTGAACTACAATAATATACTCCCTCCGTCCCATAATTATTGTCCAGTTTAGATTTTTATTTTTAGTACAATTTGAATTAAAACTGAAAATACAAACTGGGCAATAATTTTGGGACAGAGGGAGTATTAGTTAGTGTTATAAAAATGAACCTATAAAGTACAAACCATCTTGTGTCAATGACTCTTTTATAATGTCGATGTGGAATACAGCCCTAATGATTATAACATTGAAGAAAATAAATATACAGAGCTAATTTTGTAGTTGGTGCACGTAATGTAGAGCACTAAAGGACTTTTTCCTCCACACTCAAGATGGAAAAAGTGACGGTGAACAGTTGGTATCGGACCGTGTGACAACATTTTCCTCCACACTGGTGTCCCTTGAGAAGAAAATTTCACAGAAGGTTGAAAAAGAGTTAGCTCGGTTCATCAAATTCTATCACTTCTGGGCCCGAAAAGGCGTAAGGGTTTGTAGGCGTTCTGAAAGAGATCTACTCCCGCAGTCCGCAATGGAAGACACCGCGGGGCTCTCTACCTTTGTTTTACTCAAACGCATGATCATTTATTTTATCGCAAGATCCTTCTTGTCACTGCTCTTTGCAGGTTGAGGATGATTTTCATTCATGTTGCCAAGCTCAACGTTATTGAACCCCTACAAATGCAAGAACTAATATCACTAGGCCATAAATTTGTCCGAAACTCCAGATCATATAAAAACATGCGACGCATACAATGCACATGTAAAAAGGAATAAATGCACCAAAGAAAAAACTTATAACTTAAGTATGTTTACTGCTAAATTTGAATGCTAAATAGCACCAACGCAAAAACTCGGAATGGACGCGGTATACCGTACGTGATACGTTTGCTATAGAAAAATTTGAGTGCGAAATTAATTTGCATGTGCAAACTATTGAATTTAGCAACTCAAAAAATATTAGAGAAACTTATTACTACATTCGTTTATTTTTATATGTCATTTTAAGGTTTGTAAAATTATTAAAAACAATAATTGAGACTTATTTTTGTGCTCTTAATTAAAAGTATTGAAATTCTCAAAAATTTTTGAAATTAGAATAAAAATAGGTAATTTTTATGTTATTTAAAATAGATAGATAAAATTGAAACTGAAAAAAGAAATTGTATTTAATGATACATTCGAAATAAAGCATAAAAGGTAAAGAAGTCTTGAATTTATTCTAATTCAACAGATAAAAAAAATTAGAGATGGCAAGAAAAAGCCCAACAAGATTCAACTTAAACGCCCAATAACTAGCCCAAAAACAGAAACTTAAACCCAAATAAGAATTATTAGAGACCCAAAAGTTTACAAGCGATTTGGTGGGCTTGCCATAAATCCCTAACGGCGAAAAGGCCTCACAATCACAAGAACAAAAAGTATGTTTAACTAAAATTGAAAAAATGGAACTGAAAACATTTCTGAAAGCCTTGCAACCAAAATTCAATTTCTTTATTATTTGCAGTATAAAATGGATTCTTTTATTTGACCTTTAATTTTGTGTTGAAGACACCAATTTTCCCGTCATATATATAGCAGTAGTGATTTTTCTTCATCGTACAATACATTAAAAAGTTCATGAAACCGCGAAAAGAATTAATAAAAGAAAACAATCAAAACTATAGTTTGGTGAGACGCCACATATAATTTAACTTGGATAAAATTCATTTTTCAGAAAAACAAACTACAAGATCTCAAAAGAACAATGGTTTCAAGAATTTCCACATGGTAGCAAAGCTAACTAAATGAAATTTCAAAATCAGAGATTAAAAACCTTGTGATTGAATAATTTATTTCTTAGAAAAGCGTAAGTATCATTCAATTACAAGGATACACCAATTTTATCGTATTCAGTCGGTGAAACTATATCCCCTTTTGAGGGATTATTATACAGTGTTTTCTGCAAAAGGAATACGTGTGTGTGTGTGTTATTATTGTGAATTAAACTTATTCCTCTTACATTTGATTCAAAAAAATGAAAAATAAATATTAATTCATCCTTAAGACCTTAACCATTAACCGGTTATAGCAACAATCTGTCAGTTATCGTTGGATACTGAAATAAAAAACTAAAATACAAGAGAATACACTTCAAAAAAATACAAGAGAGTTAAATTTTTCAGAACATTTCTTTTGAACCAAAAGAAAAAAGAAAGAAAGAAACAAATTTTTTTCATCCTTAACCATATTGTAATACTTAGTATATTTACTATAGTGTCCTTGGTTAGGATTTGTTATTGTCTATATATAGTCTGTATATTATACATAACGATATATGAATGAAATACAATTTCCCTATTCTAACTTGGTACAAAGCTAGGGTTTATTCTTTTTCTCGGTCGTGCGTCTCACCCTTCTTGCCGGTTTTATTTTTTTTTCCGCCGCCGACCACAATCTTCCTTCTTCTGCCGGGGTCAGCTCCTTTGTTGAACTCTCCTTCTTTTGTTTGGAGTCCTGATCATCCCGTCGTCGTCTTTGCCGTCCGAATCTGAATCAACCTTCTTCTTACGCGGCGCGTCCTCTCCAATCTCCTCCTTTTTCTCCTCCTCTTCGGAACCGGCAGAATTGAATTTGTCAAAAATCTTCCCGAATCCGTTCCCCAAATCGCAATCCAGCATCTCAACAACATACTCAACTTTGCCGAATTGAATTTGTCCTTCGTCGGCCCGTTCGATTTGTCGCTATTGGCCGCCAATCTTTGCTGTTGCTGTTACTTGCGGCTGTTGTTGCTGCTTCTGCCATTCAACAAAGCAGCCCTTGCTTTTGCTGCTCCCACTTTTTTTTGGTTCTGATATTTCGTTTAAAAAATAATAAATAAAAAAAAAACCCAATTGAGCTTTCTTCAGTCTTGCGTGCCTGCTGCTGATCTTTGTTTGTTGTCGATGTTGGTTTTTTATTCAGCGGCCGCCTGATTTTGCGTACTATTTGTTTAAGTGTTGCGTAGTAGTTTTGTGCTGCTGCTTGCTTACTTCCGAATATGACTATCACCGACCTTTCATTCACCGACCAGGCTACTCATCTTCGGCCGGCGGTACCTCCTTCACAGACACCGGTATCACTTCTTCAACCTAGTCTACAGTCTCTCAATCATTCTTTTACTGTGAAGCTGCAATCTCGGGCCAACTATTCATCTTGGCGTCTTCAGTTTACTCCTCTATTGACTATGTTTTGTGTTGCTGGTATTGTCGACGGCACCGAACCTGCACCGCCACGTTTTCTTCCTTCCGTCAGTGGTGCCGCGCCCCAACTCAATCCTGAGTTTGATATCTGGCAGCAAAAGGATCAGCTGGTCCTCTCTTGGATTCTTTCTTCCGTTGCTGAAGAGATCTTTCCCGTTCTCCAGGGCTGCACAACGTCGGCGGTAGCATGGACATCTCTTCAGCAGGGTTTCGGTACTCTTTCTTATGCTCAACAGACCCAGCTTGTTATGGAGCTCCACAGCTTGCAAAAAGGTGACTTATCGGTCATGGCTCTCCTCTCCAAAGGGAAGGGTATCGCAGATACACTACAGCTTGCCGGCCATCGCATATCTCCAGTGGAGTTCAATGCCATAATCTTCCGCAAGCTTGGTGCCAAATTCAATGGTATCATCGGAGCTTTGCAGCAGCAATCGTTGTTATTGACGTTGGATATGAATAAAAAATAAAAAAAATACAAGGAATACATTTCGAAAAAATGTAAGAGAGTTAAAAGTTTTCATAACATTACTTTTGAAAAAAAAAAGTACTTTTCATCCTTAACCATAGATCGATTTTGACAATCCGTTATATATTAATCGTTATTATTGATCGTTGGATACTGGATAAAAAAAACAAGAAAGCCACTTCGAGAAAATACAAGAGAGTTTAAATGTTTCAAAACATTTCTTTTCAATTAAGGAGAAAAAAAAAAGGGTTTTCAGAATATTTCTCTCTTACAGATATCATCATATCATATCATGCAACAAATATCGACCAACGGGAGCTGATTGATTGTGTCTATTTCTAAAGTAAAAAACGTCCCCACAGCTTTTGACAGTAGCCATAGATTCGATCTCCAGGTGGGAAATAACACTCTAAGCCGAAATCATATTCATTCTGAATAACGCATCGTCCAGATTCATGAGCATGACATTTCTCGTCAACTCCACATATTCCTTGTAGCAATGTTGCATCTTCAAACGAAGAAGCACAGTAGTCCGAATCCCATCAGCATCCTACCAAAAGTAATGTACAACAGCGACCGCTCTCGGCGAGACAAAATGTCGCACCAGGCATTCTACCGCTGTAATCAGAGTCTTCTTTGCACGATGTTGGCTGCGGTGGAGGTGGCGGTGGCAGCAGTGGCGGTGGAGGTGGTGGCGGTGGTGGAGGGGGGAGACAAAGGCGGGTTTAAAGATGGAGGTGGAGGTGGAAGCAGAAAAGGATGCCGCGGTGGTGGTTGCGGAGATGAACACGGCTTCTGCTTCGGGATTTGAAAGATATGTTGCAAGATTGGTGACTTGTTGTATATATGATAGACTAGTGTACTTACTGTATATATGATTGATTAGTGAATTTGACATGTACATAATCATAGGGACTGTATTGTAATTCAGGGGGTATAAATAGTCACTCTTGTATAGTAGTAAGGGCTTTCTTGTAAATAGCAGAGACGGGTCATTAAGTCATTTGGGACAGCTATATTTATTATACTGTATCTTTGTAAAAACAACTTTACCAAATCTATCAATAAGATTTTCTTTTAACAGAATTCTCTCTATCAATGTCAAAAACCCTAGATTCTTCCACCGGTTTTTCTTCTTGATGGTATTAGAGTAGGACGCTCCTGCCTAATTACCAGTTCCGCTGCTCAAGAAGGATAATTCCAATCAAAAGTTCACCAGAATTATCAAAAATTAGCTTGAGTTCTTGCAATCCGATGGCGGATCGAAGAACAGAGAACGACGATCGCGAACAGAGAGATGTTCGTCGTTTCAACAGAGATGATGATAGGAATCAGAGAGAAGAAGATTACATGAACTACGAAATCTACTCTCATCCGCTTGCATTGCACGTCTCTGATCATTCCACCATGGCGATTGTTTCGATCAAACTCACTGAAGGCAATTACATCTCCTGGAGTCACGCGATGCTCATGAATCTAGGTACGAAGAAGAAACTTTGCTTTGTAGATGGTGATTATCCGAAACCAATTGAGTCCAGCCCTGAACATGCGCAGTGGATTAGGGTAAATAATATTGTCGTAGCTTGGATTGTGAGTTTATTGTCTGAGGAATTACAGCTGGAAGGTTATATTTTAGCTGATAATGCTAGAGATCTATGGTTTGATCGAAACAAAGGTTTGGAGGTGTCAATGCCTCGCAAATTTACCATCTCAAGAGAGAGATTAGCTCTTTTTCTCAAGGAAATATGCCATTGGCTTCTTATTTTACAAAGCTTAAAAGATTGTGGGATGAGCTGGCCCATTTAGATCCCATCGAAGTCTGTTCTTTTACTGGATGCTCTGGTGGTTTGGCTGGAAAGTATTCATAGAAAGTTGAAAGAGACAAGATGATGCAATTTTTTATGGGACTAAATGAATCTATAAGGCTGTTAAGAACCAGATTCTGGCAATGAGGCCACTTCCTGATTTCAGAAATGCTTATGGTATGGTGGTGGAGATTGAGGGACATCGGAATGTCCAGATGATGTATGCTAACTCCACAGATCACAATGATGGCAAGGAACAATTTGATGCCTTCAGGATCAAGGATTCAGCTTGTTGTCACATCAACTCCTGCATTGATGCAAGCTCAGATGATGATGCCACATAATGGAATGAATGCTGCAAATGGTACAACTGTACAGAATAGTGCAATGTTTATTCAAAAAGGCAATTTCAAAAGGAAAAAGGATAAGAAGAACCAGTGGTGTTAACTCTGCCAAAAACCAGGTCATCTCAAAGAGAACTGTTTCAAGGTTACCGGTTATCCAGATTGGTGGAGGGTGTCTGGTACTAATAATAAAGGGAAGAGAACCAATGATGGCAAGCAGATGGCACATTTAGCAGATACACCTTTGGAGATTGTACCTTTTAGTGGTAGTGCTAACTACAACAGGAACATCCCTCAGCAGCAGTCACCTGATCAATTGCAAGCTATCATGACCAGTCTCAGTCATCTACAACACGAGGTAAGCAAGCTTATGAAAGGAAAGGTAGCACAAACAGGAGAGCTGATCAACTTTGCAGTTATGAACTATGACCTTATCCTCAATAGTGTAGATAAGGTTAAGCCTGGTACTTGGTGGATTCGGGTGCAACTGGTTATATGGCTAATTCCCTAGATCTCTTAGATTCCTATAGTGCTGTTAATGAAACCACACTTGTTTACCTACCTGATGGAAGCATGAAATTTGTGCAACACATAGGAGATGCCACTTTTTCACCTACACCAAAATTGACTGGTTGCCTTCACATACCTGACTTCAAGCTTAACCTCATCTCTGTTAGCAAGTTAGCCCAAACAGATAAAATTGACACACTTTTCTCCACTGATTATTGCATATTGTAGGACCAGAGGAATAAACAGATTGTGCTGTTGGGACACTTGTTAATAGGTTATATGTCGTAGGTCATGAGTCTTTTAGTGAAACCAGAATAATGTCTTTCATTCAATTTTCTATAAATCCATTATTTCTTTCTGTTTCTCATTATCCTGAAGATGTTCATCATATGCTTGCTAATGTCAAAAGTGTAGATAAACTGTGGCATTATCGGTTAGGTCATCCCTCTACTTCTGTACTTGATCATATCGCTGTTATGAATCATGAAATAAAGGATGATCTTTTCTGCCAGATTAGTCCATTAGCTAAGCAACACCGTTTTCCTTTCAATCTTGGTACTTCTAGAAGCTCTAAGGTTTTTCATTTGATCCATGTTGACATCTGGGGGCCTTATAAACAAACTTCTTTAATAGGTTGTAATTACTTTCTCACGGTTGTTGATGATCACAGCATAACAACTTGGACTTTTCTCTTGTCACAAAAAAGCCGAACCGTAGAGATTCTCACTCTTTCACTCTTTTCTCACGGGTTCAAACTCAATACCATGGTTCTGTCAAAACAGTCAGAACCGATAATGGTTCTGAGTTCCTTAGCATTTCCTGTCAAGCTTTGTTTAATTCTCTTGGCATTCTACATCAAAAAACGTGTGTTTATACCCCTCAACAAAATGGCATTGTTGAGAGGAAACATCAACACTTGATTCAAGCGGCACGATCCTTACTATTTCAGTCTAATCATCCGAAATGTTTCTGGGTGAAGCAGTACATACTGCCACCTATCTGATAAACAGATTGCCAACACCTGTCTTACAATGGAAAACCACCTTTGAAATTCTTCATAACAAAATTCCTGACCTTTCTAATCTCAAAGTATTCGGTTGTCTAGGTTTTGTAACAAATACTCTTCCATCGAAGGATAAATTTGACACAAGAGCCATTAAGTCCATATTTGTTGGTTATCCACCAGGACAAAAGGCGTATAAGCTCTATGATCTTCAAGCCAAGAAATTTTTGTTTCTCGGGATGTCATATTCCATGAACATTCCTTTCCTTATCAGTTGCCAAAGCCTTCTGATTCTCATTTACTGTCTGATCTTGGATATTCCATCTTCTATGATGATGATCCTGTCTCTTTTATACCTTCTACAACAGATCATGATAATGCTGATTCCTCACATTCTTTCCCTTCACAAGATCATGATAATGACTCAAATCATGATTTTGATCATCATCAAGACTCTGATAACACACCTTCTCCTCCTGTGCATCAAACTCTATGAAAAAGCACTAGAGTGAGGCAGCTTCCTTCTAAACTTCAGGATTATCATATTAATCTTCCTTCAAAATCATATGTAGCTAGTCATATCCATCATTCTACAGTCACCATACCAAGCTCTTCCATTCACACACCAAATACATTTCCTTACAGTTCTAGTTCGTGTTTTAGACCATAATATTTTTCCTTCTTAGCCCATATAGACTAGGCATTAGATCCTACCAGTTATGTACAGGCAAGTTCACAGCCACAGTGGGTGGAGGCCATGAATGCAGAACTGGAGGCTCTTGAAGCAAAACACACTTGGGACCTCACTGGTTTACCGAAAGGCAAGAAAGCCATCGGATGCAAGTGGGTGTTTAAAACCAAGTACAAACCCGAAGGCACGGTGGAGAGATACAAGGCTCGTTTGGTGGCGAAAGGCTATAACCAAATCAAAGGAATTGATTATATATACAGTTTTTCGCCTGTTGCTAAAATGGTCACGGTTAGGGTTTTGCTTAGTGTGGCAGCTGCTCATGACTGGCACATTCATCAGGCAGACATCAACAATGCTTTTTTGCATGGCCATTTGTACGAGGATGTCTGTATGAAGCTGCGAGATGGATACAGAAAAGGACAACCACGACAGGTTTGGAAGCTGGTCCGATCACTTTACGGACTTAAACAAGCTTCACGACAGTGGCATTTGGAGTTTGCAGCCAAATTGAAATGTTTTGGTTTGCAACAGTCACATAGTGATCCCTGTCTCTTCACTATGCTTCATCAAGGTGAGTTTCTGGCCTTATTGGTGTACGTCGATGATGTAATGATTACTAGTTCCTCTAAATCATCCATTGTTGCCATTAAGAAGTTTCTGCATGAAGCATTTACTATTAAAGATCTTGGACTGGCTCGATATTTCTTAGGCATCGAAATCGCTAGGAGTTCAGCAAGTCTATATCTTAATTAACGGAAGTATGTGCTTGATATTCTGAAACGCACTGGTCTTCTTGGCTGTGAGGCAACTTCTACACCTCTCCCAAATGGCCATTCTTTTCCTGAGGAGAAAGATTGTGGAGCACTCCTTTCAGATCCTTCTGGATATTGCACCTTAGTGGGACAGCTGCTTTATCTAGGGTTTACACGCCTTGATTTGACATACGCAGTGCAGCAGTTGACCCAGCATACTCAGTCTCCCGAGATGCTCATTGGCAGGCCATGCTCCATGTACTGAGATATCTGAAAGGTTCTCCTTCAAAGGGTTTGTTTTACTCTTCTTCCAGTAGTTTAAATCTTGTTGGTTATAGTGACTCAGACTGGGCGAAATGTTTTGTTTCCAGAAGATCCCTTATTGGCTTCTGCATTTTTCTTGGTGGCTGTTTGGTATCTTGGAAGACCAAGAAGACGGAAACAGTCTCTACTTCATCAGCAGAGGCTAAATATTGGAGTCATGGGTCTACAGTATGGGAATTGAAGTGGATTTCCTATATTCTTCGTGATCTTCGTATTCCCTGCCCGACACCAATTCCCTTGCATTATGACAACCAAGCTGCTCAGCATATCACTGAAAACCCCGTATTCCACGAACGAACAAAAATTTGGTGATTGATTGCCATGTGGTTCGGGACTACTATAAGGTTGGTTTCATCAAACTTCATCATATTCATACTAAGGACCAAGTAGCTGACTGTTTTACCAAGTCCTTGGTAGCCCCTCAATTTCACAGTTTTCTTCTCAAGCTGACGTGACTGATCTTCACCAAACACCAACTTGAGAGGGGGGGGGGGGGCTGAAAGATATGTTGCAAGATTGGTGACTTGTATATATGATAGACTAGTTTACTTACTGTATATATAATTGATTAGTGAATTTGACATGTACATAATCATAGGGACTGTATTGTAATTCAGGGGGTATAAATAGTCACTCTTGTATAGTAGTAAGGGCTTTCTTGTAAATAGCAGAGACTTGTCGTTAAGTCGTTTAGGACAGCTATATTTATTATACTGTATCTTTGTAAAAACAACTTTACCAAATCTATCAATAAGATTTTCTTTTAACAGAATTCTCTCTATCAATGTCAAAAACCCTAGTTTCTTCCACCGGTTTTTCTTCTTGAGGATTGGCCGCAGGTGACCAATTCGGTTTCCGATTCCAATCCAAAAGGACACCGTTACCTCCTTATTTTCAACTTGGATTAGCTTCCTTTTGATTCCATGATTACTCTCGGTGCATTGAATGTCCATTTTAGGAATACTACACTCTACTAATTCCGGTATCGTAGCTGCCAAAAAGAACAAGAAACATGAGAGAGAAAAGTTTACTTCTAGTTGTGATATGTAGAAGAAAAAATTACTCCCTCCGTCCTAAGAAAATAACACGCACTGAATTTTGAAATTTGTGCTACAAATAATATAAAACTCTCCATGTTTTAGGAAAAATAATTCTAATTGAGTTTTGAGTTTTATATTGAGAATTATTTTTTATGACACGAAAAATAGTACAATACCATAAAAATAATGCAACTAAAACTTTAATTAATTCACCGTACAATAAATGCATTAGACTTCGATAACAAAGTATAGAAACTATAAGAATGCAAATTGAGGGTTTACGACGATCACATGAAGCGAGAAGAAGCACAAGGACGAGCAAACAAATTGTCGTCAGATTAGCCATTTATCTTTCTTTTTGTAACACGAGGAGAGTGTGTTATGCTTCTTGTGGTGCATTTGTTGTTGTTCAAGAGATGTGTATTTTATAGTTCTAATGACAGAATGATTTCATTCGAGCTAAGAATTCGTTGACAGTGTTATCTCAGACGAGAATCAGCATATTCCTCTCAAAATCATCCATTCGATCTTTTGGGATCCTATTGGTACGATCTTAAGAAAAATATAATGATTGTAATGTAAGAAGTATTGGAGAACATGTATGATAAAGAAATGGTTAATTTTTATTTATTATTATTTATTTTTTTTTGCCCTTTAGTCCTCATTTTCCAAAGAAAAAAGAATGCCTCAAATGCGAGTATCCAACGGAAATTTTAGGATATGAGAGCTTGTATGAGTGGCTCGTTCGTGTCTAAGAAATAACTGTATAAATATTTGTTGATATTAGACACCATGCAAAAATACAAAAATGAAATTATTTTCTTTTTCCATAGGTCAACGCATAAGAGGTGACAAAGGATCATTTAATTGTTTTTATTAATTTTTTATCTTTGCTGTAACTGACCCCAACAGTTTAAGTAATAAGCCCACGATTATTGTTTGTTGAAGAAATCAAGAGTCAATGTTTCTAATTATGGAATACTAGTGCTTGAGAATTCGTCGCACCCTATAAATAATATAGAACTTGAGATCTTGGTTTCTGAAGATCTTGGTTTCGCTTTCGCCCTTGCTCAATTCTTTTTACAAAATTTTTGTGTTTGAAACTTCAGAACAGTTGTCTTCAAAGCTATGCTAGTACTACTTGTTTAGTACTACTTGTTCGTTGATTTTCTTCATCAAGGGAACCACACTGCAATTTCAGTACCTAACGAAAAACGATCAGAATATGGCAATCCAGTAACCAAAGATTAGAATTATAGAGCCGCTCCGCCGATTATAAAGAAACAAGATGTGCATATTGAGCATAGCCGAAAATTGGTTGTGCTTTTCCTCTCTAGAACTTCAGCATTCGTTGCACGATGTGCGATGCATCCTATAAATAATAAGGAGTATTTAGTTTATTATCGGGTGCACACAGATTTTGTCTGTTATTATTTTGAAAAAATTCATTTTTGATGATTATGGAGAAGATAGAAAATAATGATCACGGTACGTGAATATTAGTGAGAAAGAAAAATTACAACTGTTGGTGCAAATGTGAAATGTATACATGTGTCATCAACCAATTTTTATTTCCATTGTATTGTAGACAATTAGATAACTATTATTGTTGACAAAATTGAAAGCAAATAATTAGATATGCACCCTATAAATCTTCTGGTGTAGTTTTTTTGCTATCTGGTGCACATGCGTTTTGTTTATTATTATCTCAGTAAAATTCATTGGTGATTATTATAGAGAAGATAGAAAGTAATAATTAATGTACGGAAACATTAGCATGGCATAAAAATCACAATCGTCGGAGCAAATGTGAAAGGTAGACTTGTGTCTTATGTGGCGAGATCGAACATCTCCTGATAGACAATATTTTGGGTTCTTGTATCTTCGACCACATCGTCTAAGTCGGAGGCATAAGTTCTGCCCTGACCCGTGTGACTTATTGATGGTCATTGCGAAACAAAGTATTATAGGAAATTGTATCCTTTTGAATATGTTGTCTTGGAGTCCCGGATTCTTGGAAGTTAGATGTATCCTAGGTATGAATACTATATTCTTGATAGCATTGTTGTCCAGTGTTTTACTCATCAACCGTGCTCCATTACAGAGTCTTTCAGTTGGATTCAATTTGTGCAAGAGCATCACTGGACAATCTGGTTTTAGTACTAATTTATTTGGCATGAGGCCTTTGGGGTTTAGTGTATTTATGAAATCCTCGTAGACGGTCTGGAAGTTCTCGTCTATAGCCTTGTCGGCGCTTGTGTAAAACACTGGTTCTCATGGATAATAGTCGATTAACTCGGCCTTGATGTTGTCCATCGCATTGTTTTTAGCGTTAAGATACACCGCCTCATCATGTACTTTGGATTTTTAGTACAATGGTTTAAGTTCATAAATATTGATTTGACCAACTTGCGGGAATAACATTAACCAATTAGATACAACAGCTAGTGCGATGTCGCCCCTAGACCTCAGGTTGCTGGCAAGGATCGATAAAAGAAAGTATTCCCTGTTCCTCCGGGGCTGTCCAAGAAGAATGAGCGTCTATTGTCTGAATAAATTATTTGGAGTATCAGCTTCTACGCTCTATGCTGAGTGTGTAGATTGCTGTGCGCTTTTGACGCTACGTACTTTCTCTCTGCATCGTCTTCCTTTGTCATGTTTGACTGGCCTTCCAATTTGAATTCTAATGACTTGAATATGAACTCGTTAACTTTTGATGACATTTGTTTCAAAAAATCGTTTATGTTCTTGAGTATCATCTTTTGTACGCATTAGTCTTTCTTTTCAGTCTTGTAATACTTATGCTTGAAGCCCGAGGACAAACCGTGCTTATATGTGTTCCAAATTTTCTTCGGTTGGCGGGTGAGTACCAGACAAGTAAGATAGCATATAGTGACTGCAATGTGTTCCGGAGGTCGAATATGCACGCTTCTGCCATGTTGCCTCTATGTATGAATCAGAATTAAGCAGGCCTAGTTACATGGTTGTTTCTCTGCATGTAGCAAACTCATGGCTATTTACAGTTTGTAGATCAGCAAATGACTATGGCCATCTGACGTATGAGAGGAGTCTGAGGTAATATCTCTCGTTGTTTAGTAGAAACCGAAGTGAAGATCCTTCGCAAGTCTTTCTTAGGAATAGCCAATAGGTCTTTTAGGAGTCAATTATTTTGTTTGCAGTGACATTGAAATTATTATATAATAGCACGTTGTATCCTTATAAATGTACTTATATATATACTTCTAGTGTCATCATAGAACACATCTCCACATTCACTTGACAATCTAAAACTGCTAGGAGGTAGAGATATGATTTTTATACAAATAGTTCACACAATTGTTTGAGAAATTAAAATTGTTAAATACATTTAAACTACTGCATTTATGACATATTTTATTTTTAAAAAGTAACACTGTTGTGATAATTATTTTTTCTTGAGTTATAAATATCTTATAACTCAAGATATTTATATATTAAAATTTGAATATATCACACAATTGTGATATATTCAAATTATATCTATATATTAAAATTTCATTTTTAAATCTATAAAAATAATTCCTTATGAGATTAGTAAAAGTAATTTTATAGAAAAAAATTAGGGTAAACGGAAAAAAAATTATAAAAGGATAACAACATTAAAAACAAAAGAAAAAGATTAAAAGATTTTTTTTTAGAAAAAATAAGAGAATAATATTAAAATAATATCCCCAATGTAACCAAAAAAATTAAAAATTAATTAGAAAAGGGGAAAAATTAAATTTTTTTAAATTTAATGACATAAAAAATAAATTAAATAGAATGAATTTGAATGTTAGCAATTTACATTAATAATTATTTGTGAGATTAGTAAAAGTAATTCTACACCAAATAAATTTAGAGTAAAGAAAAAAGAAAATATAAAATGGAAAAAGATAACAACATTAAAATGTAATAGAAAAATATTAACAAAACATTTTTTTGGAAAAAGGGCAACAATTCTAAAATAATATCCCTTGTACCCAAAAATAAAAATTAAATGGAAAATGAAAAAATAAGATGAAAAGATAAAAGAAATAATAAACCAGACTACACCACCAAAAATTGATATTAGAAAAAAAAAACCATTAAAATTAGTTAAAACTAAAGAGAGAAACTTTTTGAAAAAAAATTAAATTTACTTTCAAAATTTGTGAACATAACTAATACATTACTTAATTAAAAATAATTTGTAAAAGTAGTGGAAATGATAATATAGAAAATAAAGAATTGAGAAAAGGTTTTCGTAAAAAAAAAAAAAAGAATTGAGAAAAGGTAAAGCAACCCAAAAAAATTTAAGAAAGGGGGAAAAAATATTAATCAAAATCACAAAAACAAAAAAGGAAACAGGAGGAAAAAGTTGCACACGCGGGTCATTGAAACGACGTCGTGTTTGACCCGCATGTTTGAATCTGCTGCAGTTTATTTTTTAAAAGTATCAAAACGATGTCGTTTGGAATCAATGCGACGTCGTTTTGCAAAGGGGCTGTTTGAAAAAATTAAAAAATGAAATTATGTAATTACAGTTATGCCCTTAATTATAAGTTGTGATGTAAGAGTGATACAATCCAACCAATCACATTACAAATATAGAAAAATATGTAAGAAATTATTTATAAAATGATAGTTTCCCCCTCAATTAAAAATATAGTGTAATCGTGACACAAAAAAGATATCACATGACAACCGCCCAGCCAATCAGATTTACAAGAATTAATTGACCAAGCGTGGCTTTTATATTAGTTTATTATAGAAAAATTGAAGTATATCAATCCATACGGATTCAACAAGATCGATCGTGCCTACAGATTGTGAACGCTTTTTACTACAAAGTAGAGTCAACTTCTAAAGTTTGATCTGAGGGTCCAAAACAAATTAATTTGCTTCTCTCAACTATATATCTTCCCGCTCGATGATTGAAATATCAAGCAATCTCAACTATATATCTTCGCGCTGGATGATTGAAATATCAAGCAATAAAAGTAATACTCTTCTCCTCTCACCAAAAAATAATAATAATAATAATAATAACCTTTGTTGACAACGTAATAAATTATTTTTCAGGACAAAAAAATAATAATAAAAATACCAAAAAATGTGACCAAAAATTGTGTAATTTTCTCCCACCAGCCAAAAGATTTTTAAGATGGCCTTGGAACTCCTTTTGAAGAGATTTCCCAGTTATGACCCCTAAAGTAAGATTTAGAAGCTCAAGGAAATCTTCAGAAAGATGGAGTTTAGGCTGTTGATAAGATTAAGAATTGTTATAAATATTTAATGTGGATGTTCACAAATTAGAAAAGTTATACAAGGAATCTATTATTTAGAGATAATATTTAGTTAGCTAGATCTTATCATTATTTGATGTTATCCTTGTATCTATTTTGTCTATAAAAGGAGATCATTCTCCATAGAAGAAGAAGATACAGATGAATTATCTCTTCTCTCTCTTGTTCTCGTCCTACTTGTTCTTTCTCTACGGTTCCATATCTCTAATTGTTTTGGTTTATTTTATAACACGTTATCAGTCGACTCTCTATCCAACGAGAAGATCTTAATCTGTAGATCAAGATGTGTGGTAAGTTAATTTTGATCCAACTGGGAAGATTATAATCCGTAGATCTGGGAGTGCGGTAAGTTGATATTGATCCATAGAGCAAGAAGTGCGGTAAGATTTTTCTTGTCTTATCTTTCTATCGCAAAATCTTACCATACGGGAATTTATTCTTTATGTGTAATACAAATTTACTTCTGTTGTATTAATTTTTAGATACAATTAAGTGTTCTTGCAATAGCCTTTTCTATTATAAATTTTTCGTGTATTGAATTTGCTTAAATAGTAGCAATTTCATGAAAAGATGCAAAGAGATTTTCATCACTTCCTGAAGTAAGTGAATTTGAATGTGCTAGAATATCATCGTCATATAGATTCGTCACCTGAAGTGGCAAATATGAATAAAGATAGATGATATAAAAGTTATATCGATATAAAAAAAAAACCAAGAAAGAATTGCTGTTGGAGTAGCAGTTCATTATATTTTTATTAAACGCATCATTATGATTGTGTTTAAAGAAATCACAATACTCTCTGATTTGAGAATTTTCACTTCTTGAAGCAAGTGGACAACTACGTCGTTTATGAGTCAAATTGTGATAATGGATATAGTATAATATGGTAGCCAAGTATAAAAATAATATTTTCACCTGAAGTGGAAGATTGTTAACAAGAACAATAAGAAAATTGCCCCTGAAGTAGCTATATAATTCTTATTAGTATTGAACAAACTATTGAGTTTTGTTGCAAATAATATTATACTTGTCTAAGTTGGACGATTGCATTTCTTGAAGTAAATGCAATTATCATGAAATTTAATAGCGGACAAACTGAATCTCAAATATAATTGGGATTTGGTAATGATACCAAAATATTTCTAATCACCGAAGTGAGAAATTTTGATGAAAATAAAATAAACCACCGAAGTTGGAAACATAAAGAGAGTAAAAGGTAAAAGATAGCAAGTGCTATTTATTGTGGTATAAAATAAAATAAAAATCACTAATCATGTTCCTACTTTGTAGCAAGAATATATTGTTACTCTGTCAAGAATCGAAAGACATTTATGCTAACCATAATGTTAACAATGTTATTATGGATGTTTAAGATGATCACCTAGAAGGTGTGTTAGTTATATGTTCAAAATGAAAGCATCCAGTGGTAGTTTATTTTATATTGTAACTTGAGTAGTTTTTTTTATTTAATATGTTACTATTTCTTGCGATTTTATGAATTTAAGAAATTTCAATGTTTTGCTAGAAGAAATTTAATTAAGAGTTGTGATAGGTACAAGGAAAAAATGACAAGGAAAAATGACAAGGAATGACGTGTCAAGATCTTAACAATGCCCTATCCTTAAATGCATACACCCTGTTTGGAAAGTTTTAATAATGTTTGGGTGAGATCATTTCCTTGTCATTTTTTCCTTGTACTAGTCATTACTCTTTAATTAAATGCTCCCGTAGAGCATATGTTAATTTCTCCACAAATTTGGACAAGAAGCTCCAGAAGAGCAGAATTTGTCTTTGCAAAGTACCATAACTTGTATGTTCTCTAACTACGGGAAATATGTAATTGAATTCCTCTATAAGTTGGATGAAATCTCTCGCAGAGAATTAATTGCTAAATATATCATAACAAGATTATATGTATGCTCCTGCAGAGTAAGAATATTTTATCTTATGTCAACTAACATAAGATAAATTGGCATGAAACCAATTGATCAGCAAATATTCCATATTCCATGTACATTTAAAATTGGTTTGAAACAAAAAAGGAGAACAAAAATTCGGCCAATTCAATAGAATTCAAAAAAAGAAATTTTAAAAAGGAACTATCTTGCAAAGGTCCTTATAACATGGCTCAGGTTCCATAACTCTGCTATTTTTGCTGACAATATCTCTCTATTTCTCACTCTCCTTATAATTCTTCATATTCTGAAAGAGTTCAATTCGATGACTAACCAACAACAACCTAAAACAAACACAATTACATGAAATTCTGTTAGATTAAATAGAATTCAGCAATTCAAACATTCTCGTAAAATCCTACCTTTCCATCCAAAATGATAACCATATGTGAATATTGAGATCAAAACTTTAAATTCTTTTTAATACAAAAGATATGAAAGGGAAAAATAAAATCAGTATTACCTATGGTAAGAGAGAGATCCTCGAAGGTATCTGGAGTAAAGCTGAGCAAAGGACTATTTTTTTCTACTCCAGAATCCCCAATCAATAATAACTTGAACAAATAATCAAATTCTTACGAGAAGGATGACAAAGACGATACCATCTCCACGAAGTTTAATTGGAACATCCATGAAAAAAACAACATATTAGACAACCTGAAAATAAGAAAAGATTAGGACCAAGTGAAATTCAGTGAGCATAGACAAGATTAGATATCATTCAAGATTTCATGATGCAGTAACTATTTCCCTATTGAATGGCAAAAGCAGAATCAAAACAAATCATAATAAAAAGAGAACTACACCAAAACAAACCTTTTGGAGAATAAAACAATTCAGGAACTGCGGAGAGCCCCAGCAAAAAAGTCCTTCTGATTCTCCTTGGCATTTGATGTTATTTGGTGTCCTCTTTTTGCGTGGAGAGCTCTCAACAGAAACAAAGAGCGAAAATTATGCAATTCTGGTTTCTACCCTATTAGAAAGTTCTGCAATGTAAACACTAACAAAAATCAACAAGAAAAAGAAGAAGAAAAGATTACGAGTAGACTCCAAGGAAAAAGAAGCAACAGTAATAGTACAGAAAGACTGAACTTTTTTTTTTCCGGTGAGTGAATTGGTGCCACAATCCACGGTAGTGGGGAGAGAAGAGGAAAAAACCCTCTAGAAAATCCGGTGAGCGACTCTTCGCAACAATAGAATTAGAGCCCAAATAGAAAGAAAAAGAAAAAGTAGAAAAAGTAGTATATATAGAACAATGTTCAAATCTTGTCTAGCACCACGATCTATGATCAATCAAGATTAGAGCCCCTTCCTCTTCTCGTTACTGCTCTTTATCTTCGTCCCCAACAGTCTTACCGGTGAAGGTTGCAAAATCGAATCTATGGACTCAATCAACAAACGTTCCAACGATAAACTTCAACAACTCTGCACGGAGATTATGGTGATTAGCGGCGGCAATTTAATTTTGAAGGTGGTATTTAGCGGCAGTTTGATTTTTAGCCGCAGCTATAGTTTTAGTCGTGGTAGAGGAACTGCGGTTCCAATTCGTGTCTGTAACAATTTTTTATATATAATCTTTCGGTCCCAAAAAACGGTGGGGGTATCAGCGTAAATAGAGGTCTTAAAAAAAGGATGAGGCTAAAAAATAAGAAGGAAAAAAGGAAAGATGAAGCGCAAGTATAATCTGTGGTCATTTTGTTTCGGGAATTCAACAAAATTTCTTTTTAAAAAGAAAATATTGATATAAAAACGTCATCGTTTTCACTGTTGGGAACAAAATAAGGGCATAAAATGACGTTGTTTTGATATCTGGAGATTTTTTTTTTACCAAAAATTCAGTTTTTTTCTCATTCATTAATTTGAAATTGAATTTATGCATTCTCCTTTTTACCCCTAATAAGTCGCTGACGTCATATCAAGGCCATCCGACATACGAGATCAATTTGAAGGTGGCCCTGAATATTTCTTGGGCATTTAATTTCTTGCCTACTGTGCCTTTATATTAAGTATAAGGATGAAATGTTTTAAAGTATTTATTTCAATTAAAAATACACTCTAAGTGAAACCTAGGAAGAAATCAAAATACTTTATAATAAGGACCGGAGGGAGTATTTAATTTAATTAGGATAAAATAAATTCTTGGACAGTAAACAAGAAGATCTACGTTTCATGCGTTCCCACATGAGCCGTCATATAGTATGGCGGCGGACGTACGATTCCGCCCATTTGGAAGCCCTCACATATACCTTGGTTTCTGGCCAAATAGTAATATCTTGACTTAATACATTCATTTTTATGAAAAAAAAGAAAATCTATATCAATGTACCGGAAAAAATTTTATTGAACTGCAAGAAAACTCCACATACAGTGCATGAGGTCCATCTAGCTATAAGTTAACTTTGTCAAATGAATTAAACGTCGGTTTTTAATTAAAATATATTCATCTGATCTAACGGTACTGTGTTTTTTCACAACTTCTTCACGTTAGCCGCTTGACGAGTGATCTTTTTTCGAGTAAAAATCATTTCGTGTAAAAGTAATCCAAGAATAATAAATTTGACGGCCTTCTTGGTTCGAGTTTGCTTCTTCATTCTTCAACTATAGAATGACTACCAAATGATCCACGCATATAAGAGATTGCGTACTAATTAGTTTTAACCATAGTTATCAAATCGTGATACGTATCGTATATCGGAAATCTAAATTTATGATACGCGTATCGTATCGTGTATCGTATCGTAAGATACATTTTAATATAATAATATGCATAAAGTAAATAATAAATATCATAAAATTCATATGTCATTGATATATTTATTTTTTTTTATTTTTCAGCTATAAACAAATAAATTGATTAAGTTGAATTCAAGATTATTTGAAAGTTACACAAATTACTCATTCATTACATCAATAATGGTCGTACAACCTATGTAATAAATATCGTTTTTCATGATAATTGTTATTATAGCCATAAATTTAATAGTGAGAAAAATTAATATAAACATGTATTGCATTTATTCAACATGTTATTAGTTATACTTCATTTGGAAAATGATATTATGAATAAAATGATATATTTAAATCTATTATTTTTAGATTATGATAATTTATTAAGCGGTTCTGTCTTCAATTGAGAAAAATTATGTTCGTGAAAGAAATAAATCAATAATATCTATTTAAAACAAATTGTAAATGAAATTCGCTCTTAATTTAAAATTTAAACGGTTATTATAAAACAAAAGTTTAAATTTTTTTAATAATATTTTTTTTTGTATGTTTTTGTATCGTACGATACGCAATCGTATCGTGTATCGTATGTATCGTACGATACATATCGATAATTGACCGATACACAAGCGATTGCGATACATAACATGATACGTATCGAAATCCTTAATTTTGATACGTATCGTGCGATACGTCTCGCGTATCGTACGATATTTACTGCTATGATTTTAACATGTGTAAATTAGGACATAGCCAAAAATCCAGGCCTACATTAATTACTTCCCCCGTCTCATAATTATTGTCCAATTTGGATTTTTATTTTTAGTATAATTTGAACTAAAATTGAAATTTCAAATTGGACAATAATTTTGGGACAAAGGGAGTACAAGAAAAGCTAAAGTTTGGTGAGGAAGAATATAATTGTTAGGTTAATATTGATCCATGTAATTTGCTGTAATTAGACGAATGATCACAATCCAGGGATTGAAATACGCGGCAGATTTTTAGCATCGACATCGTTAATATTTGACTTTTTGAAACTTTACTAATTGATTA
Source organism: Oldenlandia corymbosa var. corymbosa (assembly GCA_949775105.1). Taxonomy (NCBI): domain Eukaryota; kingdom Viridiplantae; phylum Streptophyta; class Magnoliopsida; order Gentianales; family Rubiaceae; genus Oldenlandia; species Oldenlandia corymbosa. The sequence continues at coordinate 1,725,008 of OX459123.1, read as the reverse complement.
TATCCACACTAGCTAGACCGTACAAGTTCGGTACGGTAAACTCTCGTAACTTCGTACGTATAGTTGATTGAGATTTTTTTTTTTTTTGGTATATAGTATTGAGATTAGTTATTATATATAAATGTCTTACTGGATTCTTTAAAGCTAATTTGTTGGCCAAGAAAAGCAAGCTAATTACCCAACTCATACACTAATCTTTGGTATTCTATTCTTAGATTTTCAATGAAATGTGCTAGTTGAATAATGATACGTCCTCATACCAAACTGTACCGCTCCTTCTATCAAAAATAAAAAATAAAAAATAAAAATAATTCAAATTGAATATTGAGACAGTAGTAATTTTCTTCCTACTCAATTTTTTTATACTACTCTCACCGTGGAGGAGGCAGAACGAACCCTAAGAGCTAAAATCAAGCCTAACCTAGGTTAGTGGGGCACTACAGTGTACACGGGGGCTTCTATGATTTTAGGCTGCGAATTTGGACTAATGGGAGTCTCTACCAAATAAATGTAGGATCAAATCCACTTCAGATTTCAGGTAAGGGTGGGTAATTCTTATAAGAAAATAATGGTACTGAATTTAGGACTTTAGGTTATGAGGTCGAGCAAAATGACTGCACTTTAGAGTTTGAACTAATAAATCATTAAATTGTTTATCAAGTACTTCTATGTTCCACAAAAGTAGTGTACATTTGAGTTTGTAAATTATATTTAAAACATTTCACATATAATTAGATTATTTTTCTGAAACGCAAATGATCCTAATTTTGATTATGAATTAATATTAAAGTAATTAAGCTAAAGCTCGAAAGAAATTTATCTAAACATCTATCTTGCGATAATATTACTGGATCAGGCATTATGTTTATATATGAAATAAATTTTGTAATTGCCAAAAATGACTTCAACTAATTCTATTTGCTCATAGTAAAATAAACACCTTCCGATTCTTTGTGGTTTGAATGATATCTAATATCTATCATGTATATCTTCAATACGTACGGTTGTTTTCTTTTCATCCATTTAGGAATTATCTTTCTAAAAATTAAGGGGTAAGAGGATTGGGTAGAGTGGTTAGAAGATTAGGATGTGGATAGTTATTATTGAGAGGTCGAGGATTCGATTCTAAAAACAAAAATGTTTGTAAAAATTAAAACAAGGGAAAAGAAAGTACAAAGGGAAGTTAAATGAGTGGTATGACTTATGAGCATGGTTTAGACTTGAGATTCAAGCAATTAATCTAAGAGGAGCCATATGCCTGCATGTTAATGGTGGGCTTTCTCAATTTATTCTAAATCTAGTATATTGGAGTTTCAAGTCGACGGTCGTTTGCTTTATACTTTCAGCTTTTTTCTTCTTCTTTCTTTTTTCCTTTTTGTGCAGATTTGTTTCCTTTTACCTTGGGATTTCACACATTTTTATGCGTTAAATAATTTTTTTTAAACACTAGCGTTAAATAATTATTAAGTTCACTGAGATCACTTTCCTAAAACAACAAGCCTAGCTTGTTACTTTGATTAGTTCTTACGTGAGTATACATCATCAAATAGAAATTATTGACCTGTTACGTTGCTATTAAAAATTGTATGCTTTGAGGAATATGTTCATATTGTACATCTCAAGCATTGACCTTAAAGTTCTCCCATCGAATAGTTTCAAGCATTAATTTAACTGGTTCTCCTTGTCTCTTCACATCCAACCCACCCCTAAGTAACAAGTGAAATCATTTGCATATTTACAAGATGCCCCTCGCTAACAAAATCAATAAATGTTCATTGTTGAATCGTATACATTTCGATATATAAAATAATTGTAGCTGAATAACTCTTAAACCACGATGATACGAACCCGAGTCGAAGAGGTTATCTTGTAGAAAAGAAAGGCGCAAATCAAAAGAATAATAATAGAAACAACACAAAAATAGTGTCATAAAAGCTGTAACCTTGTTTTAAGAAAAAATGTACCAGTAGTCCTTTTTTAAGCCTATAGCTTAATCACTAGCACGTAGCCTGAAATCCAATTTAGATCACTGTTCCCAAAATAGTATAAGAACACTATCCATGCATGCACTTCAATTAAACCTTAAAACTAAAGTACCCGATTTTTAGGTTTGAAGAAATCCTACAAGTCTTGTTAATTTTTTTGAAAAGGTAAGTTTTGTTAATTAGTTGAAGTAATAGTATGTTTTCCGGCGGGGATTGCTTGCTTTTGATTCAAATTGCCTCCTACCTTTCACACACACTTCCTCCCACGTCCTTGGTCTTAAATTTTCAGAACAAAAATCCAACTATAAATACTCCAGTCTAACCTCCTCATTTCTCCAATCTAAGTCCATCAAACTTAAACTGACCATATCATACAAAAATACTCTCAAATTAAGGTAAAAAAAAATGGAGCAGCCCATCAATCTTTTTCTTGTTACATGTCTTTTCTTCTTCTTCTTCAATCAACCAAGATTATCAACTGCCATTGATAGCCAAAGTATAAAGATTAATGTTATGTCTTTGGGAGCCAAACCAGATGGAAAAACCGATTCGACAGCGGCGCTTGTGAGAGCATGGGATGCAGCTTGCGACTCTCCTAAACCGGCCACCATTTTTGTACCAAAGGGGAGGTTTTTGGTGAAGCAAAAAGCTCAATTTTCGGGTCCATGCAAGACTGGAGCAATAATAATTAGGATTGACGGCTCAATTATTGCTCCTTCAGATTACAATGTTCTTGGTGATGCTGAATTTTGGCTTCAATTTAAAAATGTGGATGGAGTTTCAATTCTTGGTGGAGTTCTTGATGGCCAAGGGGCCGGTCTCTGGGCTTGTAAATCCTCCGGCAAGAACTGCCCAACCGGTGTCACGGTATGTTTATATTACGATATTACCCCTGCCCATTCTAAGAGGGGTTAACTGTCTTCGATTGACATTAATTAATTCGAGGCTATTTTTATCAATTTGTGTTTTGGTAGCTACCAGCTTAATTGACACTACAATATTAGTACTCCTATAATTATTATCCAGTTTTAATTTTCATTTTTAATTCAAATTGTACTAAAAATAAAATTTGAAATTGAACAATAATTTTTAGGCAGAGGGAGTATTAATTTTGAGTACCTGAACGGTTTCCTTTTGGAGTTTTGGGGGAAGTGGGTGGTTTTTCAATAGTTCCAACTTTGAAAAAATTGACTCTGGAATTAAAACGGCTCTAATAACTTCTCCCTCAGACACATACATACACATAAGGTTTGGTTTCTTTTAGCTTGGGAGAATTTAATTTACCCAAAAATATTTATTCGACTCAAATTTTTATTAGTTGTTTAAATTTGCATTACTCCGGAAAGTGATTTACGGCATTTCAGTGGGTAACGCATCAAAAAAAAGAAAAAAAAATCATGTTACTTAAAAACAAAAAATTAAAATATGTTTGACTCTTCTGACTTCGGGTTTCACGAAAATTTACTTTTGAGGAAAGGGTAAGTTTCCTTGGTGAAGAGATAATCTAAACGCACTTTTTAAAGGCATTTCACACCTAACTAAAGATGTCAAATTTTGCTTGATATTCAGTATTGATCAGGGGCTTTCAAAAAAAATAAAATAAAATAAATTATAGATCAGGGGACTATCTGAGTATAATTAAGTCGCTATATATCTTTTACAGACTCTAGGATTTTCGAAGTCAAACAACATTGCCATTTCCGGCCTAATTTCCCTCAACAGCCAACTGTATCACATTGTGTTCAATGGTTGCAACAATGTCAAGTTACAATCAGTAAAGACTCTGGCTGCCGGAGACAGTCCCAACACCGACGGAATCCACGTCCAAATCTCGTCCGACGTCAAAATCTTGAAATCGAAACTCAGTACCGGCGACGATTGTGTTTCCATTGGCCCCGGAACAACCAATTTGTTGATTCAGGACGTCATTTGTGGTCCTGGCCATGGCATAAGGTAACTCTTTTTTTTTAAATAAAAATAAATACAATTCTCATTGTTTAAACTAATTTATTTTGTACCATAATAATTTGAATTCCTTCTTTTGCAGCATTGGGAGTCTTGGAAAGGATTTTGAAGAAGAAGGGGTGCAAAATGTGACAGTAAAAAGTGTGACATTTGTAAATACTCAGAACGGCGTGAGGATTAAATCATGGGGAAGACCAAGTAAAGGGTTTGTGAAGCATGTTATGTTCCAACAGGCCACTATGATCAATGTCCAAAACCCTATTGTGATTGACCAAAATTACTGCCCAGATAATATCAATTGTCCTGGACAGGTATCTCATTATCCAATATTCATTCTTTTTAATACATTTTATTATTTTTTTTTCGTCGTTAAAAAACAAAAGAAGAGAAACAATATCCTAAAAATTCTAGTATCCAAACATATTCACACGTACTGATTTTCTACAAAGTTGTGGCGACTGAATGTATAACTACTTAAGTACGTACAGTCTTTTACAATTTATTCCATCGATTCATAAATTTTATTATTTTATTTCATCCATTTTAATTGTTCTTGACAATATATTTTTATTTATTGAATTAGGTTTCGGGCGTAAAAATAAACGACGTGACGTACCAAGATATTCATGGAACATCGGCAACACGAGTCGCGGTGAAATTCGATTGCAGCAAGAAGAATCCGTGCAAAGGGATAACACTTAAAGATGTGAAACTCAAATACAAAAATCAACCTGCAAAAGCATTGTGTATCAACGCTGATGGAACTACGTTGGGTTTGACTGAGCCCTCCGGTTGTTTATAGCTAAGGCATCCACATAGGGTTTTAAAACAAGATAATCACATGCCTTCTCTATTCCAGAAAAACAGTACAATTTTAGATTTGAGATTTGTATTACACTAGTTGATAGGGCTTGCCTAATTCAAAGTAGGGCAGCTGGGCAGGTTTGCTTAAGTCGGAGGCGTTGGATTTTATTGATTCCGCCTGGCTGAGCATGCATATTATTTTCAGAGTATTGATTGGTTCCATGTTGATATCATTGTTCTTAAAAGAATTTTATATCATTTTATTGTTTGTGTTTCAAGTCGCAAATTGAAAAGAATGTTGTGTTTTTTTTTCCTTACGCCGTCATATATAAAATCACGAAATAATTCGAGGACATGAAGACCTCCAGTCATCATCCATAAATATACCATCAATATCTTCTCTTGGAGAAGGAAAAAAAAAAGTAAATAAACACCATAAACTACCATTTGGCTTTCATCATTTTCAATAAGCTTGAAATCCAATGGCTTCATATATACCGTTCCCCTTGCCTGTTTATTTTATTTTATATCTTTTGTTATTTTTTTTCCCGCATACAGTACGTATTGTGGCCACTATTTTTCGTTGTCCTATGATAGAATACATAAATACGAAAACCCTAATTAGGGTTTCCGATAATCACGGCTAGGGTTATTGTAATATTGTACTATATATATGATGTTGTACACATGTAATAACACACGAAAAATATTCTTTCATGGTATCAGCCTATTATCCTGGGCCGTCAATTTTGTAGGGTTTTCTTTTCTTCGTTTTCGGCTTTCGTTTTTTTCTTCCGGCCACCCCTCCGACCTCTTGATCATGTATTCTCCCTCTGATTTTGACTATTTTGATCAAGAGTGTTGTTGCGCACACCTTCTTCGTCGACTTCAGGAGATTTGTTTGCTTCTCGCTGCTGTGGTTGCCTTCCCTCTTTGCTACCGCTGCTGCAATTCTTCCCCGCTGTAACTATGTTACTGTTCATCCATTGTCGCCGCTGCCCATTGTCAGTTTGATTCTCTTGTTCTCTTCCGGTGATTTTCTGCCATCACCCTGCTGCTGCAATTTCATACGGAAGTTTCTCAAACCTCTTCTTCCCGGCGGCTGCCTTGCTGTGCGGTTCTTCTCGGCCACCGCTTGCTATAAAGTGCCAAACCCAGTTCGGTTCAACCCGGTTCAGATCAACCCAGGAATCAACCCTGCTACTGCCGTTAGTTGCTGCTGCTGCTCGTGTTTGCTGTTTGTTTGATCTTTTCCTTCTTTGATTCCTTCTTTTGCTGCTGCTACTGCCAGCTTCCGTCGCTATTGATTCCATCTTTTCCTTCGTGTTTCCTGCTACTGCTGCCGTTTGATCTTTTCCAAAAAAAAAAAAAAAAATTCTTTTCCTTCTTTGTTTGATCTTTTTCGTTTGCCTTTTACGTTCCTGCTGCTATGGCAAATTCGGCCGCCTCTGGTGTCACAGGAACTCCATCTTCTGACCACATTCAAACCACCACCAACACCGCAACCCTGCCACCCTCTTCTTCTCCTCATCTGGCCATTGGCCTTTCAAATATTAAGAACTACATCACCCCGGTTCTTGACTTCACCAACTACATGCTTTGGAAGGAACTCTTTCTTCCTATTTTCCGCGGCCATGCCGTCATGGGTCACATTGACGGTTCAAATCCTTGTCCACCGGCGACTCTCGCCGCCTCCGATGGTTCTTCCACTCCCAATCCGGCTTTTCAATCTTGGACCCAAATTGACTTTGTTGTGCTCTCGTGGATTCAAGCCACTGTTTCTACTAAGATCTTGCAGGCTGTCGTTAAGCCCAATTTCACCCTCACAGCCCGAGATGCCTGGCTTACGATCGAGAAGCTGTTTCATGACCAACTTGGCTCTCGGCTTCTCCATCTGAAGCTGCAATTCCACAGCTTGAAGAAGGGTGATTGCACAATCAATGATTATGTCACTCAATTGAAGATGTTGGCTGACTCTTTGACCGCTATCGGTTGTTCCATCTCCGACTCTGATTTGGTTCTGCAAATTCTCGCCGGTCTTCCTGCTGATTATCAATCGTCTCCACCACCATCAGCCACAAAGTCCCTCTTCCTACCTTCGTTGACGCTCGTTCGATGCTGTTCTTGCATGAGGTGCACTTCAGAACGTGGCCCCTCCTTCTTCTCCCGTGGCAACCACGGCCTTGGTGGCGGCTGCTTCACCTGGTTCTTCTCAGCAGCCGACGTCCGCTTCTCTTCTCCTGTTTCATCCAGTCGTGGCCGTGGAAGGGGTCGCGGCTTCCAGAATTCAAGAGGCCGAGGCTGCGGGCGTGGTCGCAATCAATATTTTGGTCAGTCCTCTTCTCCGTTTTATCACTCTTATTCTTCTTATCCGGCTCCCATGGTTACTCCCAAGGAGCGCGCTCCCTCTCTTCTTGGACCGCCTCCTTCTTCCTCGTTCGATTCGGGTCCTGTTTGATGTCAATTGTGCCACCAGTTTAATCATTCTGTTCGGGATTGCTATCAATTCCAACAGCCCGCTTATTTTGTTGATCAACATAATTGGCTTTCTGTCCTTCCGTCTGTTGATTCTTCTTGGTATATGGACACGGCTTGTGGTAATACTATGACTCCTAATCAAGGTACTCTTATTAATTCCAAACCCCAATCTTGGTTCTACTCGAGTTTTGATTGGTAATGGTTCAAATTTACCTATTAAATCTGTTGGTACACTTTCTCAATTTCGCTTTCCTAGGGTTTATTATGTACCTTCACTTACCAAAAATCTTGTTTCTGTGCGTCAATTTGCAACTGAAAATCAATGTTGTATTGAGTTTGATCCCTTTGGTTTTTCTGTGAAGGATCTCTGGACGAGGAACCCTCGTCTACATTGCAATAGTATTGGTTCCCTTTACACTTTCCCATCCACCCTTTTGGATCATTCTCGCGCACCGTCTTCTTCATCATGTCCGGCGTTCGCTGCTTCCGTCTCTTCTCATGTCTGGCATTAACGCCTTGGTCACCCCAATTCTTCTGTTTTATCTAGATTAGTATCACATCGCTTCCTTCCTGGTTCGGTGGTTTCCTCTGTCAAATTAGGAAGCATCATAAGCTCCCTTTTATGCCTTCTACTTCGATTACTTTCAAAGCTTTTGATTTAATCCATACCGATGTTTGGACTTCTCCCTGTCTTTCATTTAGTGGTTTCAAGTATTTTGTCCTTTTTCTTGATGATTTTACTCATTATTTATGGGTGTATCCACTTAAACATAAATCTGAGGTACCTCACAAATTTATTAACTTCTATACTCTTGTTCAAACTCAATTCAATACTTCTATAAAAACTCTTCAATCTGACGGTGCTGCTGAATATGTTCACCCTCATTTTCTTCAATCTTTTCTCAAACCTAAGGGAATTACCATGCACATTTCTTGTCCATACACTCCTCAACAAAACGGCAAAGCTGAGCGCATGAATAAGACTGTCCTCAATATGGTCAGCACCCTCCTCAATCAAGCTCACTTGCCACCTGAATTTTGGGTAGAGGTCTTAAATACTAGTGTTTATCTGATAAATCGTTTACCTACCAAATCCAAGAACAATTCTGTTCCCTTCTCCCTTCTTTTTGGTACTCTACCTAATTATGGTGTCTTGCGGGTCTTTGGATGTTCTTGCTTTCCTAATCTATCTCATTTAGCTTCTCACAAGCTCCAACCTCGGTCCACTCCATGTATCTTCCTCGGTTATCCTGAGTCTTATAAAGGTTACCGTTGTTTTGATCCTGCTTCCAAGAAAATTTACACTTCCCATCATGTTGTTTTTTATGAAACCTCTTTCCCGTTTCCTCAACTATCTTTGGTTCCACCACTCTCTACTCCCAACTCCCGTTTCAAATATCCTTCATTTCTCATTCCACGGTCCATTCCCACTTCCGTGATACCTTCACCTCCTCAACAAAAAGTGTCAACTGTTCCTTCTGTACATTCAGACCCTACACCTTCTACTTCCTTGTCAGCTCATTTGGGTCCTCCTTCTTCAAACCCTCCCACTCATCATATGGTCACCCGCACTTGGGATGGCACCCGTAAACCTAAACAGATCCCCTCTCTTACTACTACTACAACATCTTCACTTCCCCATGAACCAAAATCTTTCACTAAGGCCAATAAATACCCTGAATGGCGAGCTGCTGTAAGTGATGAATATAATGCTCTCCTCACTAACCATACATGGGATTTGGTCCCTCCTCCTATTTCTGCTAACATTATTGGCTCAAAATGGATTTTTCGAGTTAAGCTCAAATCCGATGGTTCACTTGATCGATGTAAAGCACGTTTGGTCGCTCAAGATTACAATCAAAAGCCTGTATTGATTATGATCAAACGTTTAGTCCGGTGGTTAAACTAGTGACAATTCGGACTGTATTAAGCATTGCTACTTCTCGCAAATGGCCTGTCCATCAGTTGGATGTTAAAAATACATTTTTGCATGGTCATCTCAATGAAATTGTCTACGTGAAACAGCCTACTGGTTTTGTTCATCCAGATCATCCTCACTATATCTGTCGATTGAACAAAGCTCTTTATGGCTTAAAACAGGCTTCCCGAGCTTGGTTTCATAGATTCACTGCTTTTCTATTTTCTCAGGGTTTTACAGGCAGTCGCTCAGACTCTTCTATGTTTGTGTATTCTGCTGGATCAGACATGGCGGTTTTGTTACTTTATGTTGATGACATTCTCTTGACAGCATCTAGTAATCGTCTGCTCACTACTATTATTCAATCACTGAAGGGTGCTTTTGCCATGACTGATCTTGGTCCAATCGGCTATTTTCTCGGTGTTTCTCTTGCTCCTCACTCTGGTGGTTGGTTTTTACACCAACGTAAGTATGCTGAGGAATTGTTGGCTCGTAGTCATCTAACTGATGCCAATCCTGTTGCAACTCCCCTTGCTTCCGCACTTTTCAGTTTTCTGTTGATGAGTCTCCGCCTTTTCACAATACAACTCTCTATCGGAGCTTGGTGGGTGCCTTACAGTATCTTACCTTCACCAGACCAGACCTTCATGTGCGGTCAACCTTGTCTGTCAGTATATGCATGATCCCCGGGAACAGCATTTTCAAGCTGTCAAGCGTATTCTACGATATATTAAAGGCACACTTCATTATGGCATTCATCTCCGCGCTAGTCCTCTTGATCGCCTGGTCACTTATTTTGATGCTGATTGGGCCGGGTATCCCACTACTCGCCGTTCTACCACTGGTTTTTGTGTCTTCTTAGGCTCCTCTCTCATTTCCTGGTCCTCCAAGAAACAATCTACAGTTTCCAGATCTTCTGCTGAGTCTGAATATCGTGTGGTTGCTTCTGCTTTGGCTGAAACGGTTTGGTTATAGAATCTTCTGTTAGAAGTTCATATCAAGCTTTGTCAGCGCCTAGTGATCTTGTGAGACAATGTTTCTGCTACATACCTAGCTGTCAATCCTGTTAATCATGCTCGAACCAAACATATTGGTTTAGACATTCATTTTGTTCGTGAACGTGTCGCTACTTGTCTTCTTCGAGTTTTTCATATCTCCACCCAATCTTAACTCGCAGATGTATTCACCAAATCCTTACCTAAGGATAAATTTTATTCGCCAAGAACCAATCTGTGCATGATTTCCTCTCCTACTTCGATTGCGGGGGATGATAGAATACATAAATACGGAAACCCTAATTAGGGTTTTCGATAATCACGGCTAGGGTTATTGTAATATTGTACTATATATATGATGTTGTACACATGTAATAACACACGAAAAATATTATTTCATCCTAAAATGATAAGTTTGAATTTTCATTTTTAGCATAATTTGTGTTAAAGGGTGAAATTTCAAATCAGATAATCATTTTGTGAAGGAAAAATAACAAATAATCGCGTCAATAAGTGCTCTATTGGATTTCATGCATTTTCCAAATATATTTACAGAAAACCCAAATACGTACGGCTTCTATAGATAAAATAGTATTGTTGTTCTTTCACTTTGAGACTATGCTCGTTTGTTTTGTTTTTCTCTTGGTGAAAGGATTGCTCGCGTGTTTGTTTGTTTGTTTACTTATTTGTTTCTTCTCCCGATCGTAATAGTTTAGACTTTTAGTTTTAAAAATATTTGTTTTAGAAATGCATAAATATTGTTATGATTGGAAATGTCGATGGAATGTTCATGTAACTGTTTTTCCTTCCAAGAAATAAAGTTTTCTACTTTTTGAATCTTTAATTTCGTGTTCTAAGTTCGGCATCTCTCCTCATGACAATTCAGATAATATTAAGATGCATTTATGAGTGCAAGTAAAAGAAAACGGGTCATGACAATTTCAGAGTCCGCTAACCTTCCACACTACAACAAAAATGAGCTATTAACACCTTTATAGTGGGACACTTTCTCTAAACTGTGTCTCATTATATGTGTATTAGGACATTTGTTAAAAAGTGTCTTATTAAAAATAAAAAAGTGTATGCATATTATGAAACACTATCATAAGTGTACTATGTAGGGTTGCTTGTGAACTATTACCCTACTTAACGGGTCACTTTAAAGTGTCTTAATAAGTGACAATCTAATAATATACTTTCAAATGTTTTATGACTTATTGTGACTCGATTATAGGAGACACTATTTAATAGTGTCCCACGCAATGTGAATCACATGTGTCCTATTACACCACTTATTGAGACACAAAAAAGTGTCTAAACTACTCATTTTTGTTGTAGTACATAAAACTGTGAGGAACTTGCAACTATTTATTTACTCCGGAAATCCCACTAAAGATGTGAATAACTTACATTTTTTTCAACCTTGTAAGAAAAAATTCCAACTAAAGGTGAGTTCTGAGTTCCAACTAAATATGTGAATATAGATGAGTTTTTTTTTTTTTTTCTCTTTTAACTTAGTATGGGTGTCCTCTCATTACAATGATCTCCAAAAAAGTACGTGAGTTTATTTGTTTTTTTTTTTTTGGGGGGGGGGGGGTTGCATTGTCCATTCAAATCCTAATATCCTGATAAAGAACAAATAAAATCCAACACTAATTACTAGTCAAAATTTCTAGTGCCTATTCAGCTATTCTCAACATTTCTCGTTTGATCTTTCAACCATCGAAAAATGAACGCGTAAAACTTATGTTTGAAACCGAGAAGGAAAGAAAATAATCTTTATATATAATCAGCTGCAACGTTGCAGGACTAACATGGGAAATGCTGATCATCGATCCACCTATTGGTTGCCTTTGAAACATCATTTAGGTATTCTTCTTGCTACAAATTTTATAAGACCTGCCATATTGCCAATACTTTTTTACTCATTCCGTGAACTCTTCAAGAATTGGAATTGAATTTACCCTCACAATATGGTGGATAGAAAGTTTACACATATAAATTATTGTATGCATGACTCTATAAAGGAGACACATAAAATCAGTCACTTGTAAATCAAGGGTTCAATTTATTTTCAAAGTGTCATAAATACACCTATATATTGACTTGACTTGTGATTTTGGTCAAACCCACAGGGCCAAACGTGAAGTATGTATGGAACAAGTCTCAGTTACTGAAAGAAAATTAGTACTAAAATGTAGGGCATCGATTCGTTTATCATTCCTATGTTAGGAATCAAAATGTATTTTTGACTAGAGACCTAGAGAACCTATTAAACAGTTTGATCATCTTAGTTAGTGTTCACTTTATTCCAAACTTTTTTTTTTTTTTCATATTGCAGGGTGTCTACTGTCGGTAACAGTGACTAATTTCCCTAGCTTATGGTAAGCACCTCGATAGGTAGGAAAATTGACTAAAAATTTTAAAATTATTCCATATCTATAACGAGATTCGAACCTCGAATATGAAGAAGGGTGGAGAAGTCCTTATTCCAAACTTCTCGCTTTGTAATGTCCACTTCAATTCAAAGGCCTCTAATCTGGAGAAAAGATATGCGTTATAGTTCCCTATCATTTTGGATGAGCCCAACCCCCTCACGATTTTGGCCCATTAAACAAATCAACTTGAAAATGAAATGATAGACCAAAAGGTTTCCTAAATAAGTCAGTCACATGTACTCGGCCTAATTTTTAGCCTTCTTAAAAGGTTATCCATGTGAGCCCATCATCTCCCTCCTATTTAGGATTTTTCTACTATCCTAAATGCGGTTATGGAAGCCATTGTGCTTTGTTCCAGTTTACCCCTCGGTTTGGGATTTCTTTGTGAAGGAATTTACTGACCTTACACCGATGCGGAAATTACCAAACGATCTTTGTCCTTCTCGATGCATTGAACCCGCGGTGATTGAACCTATGAGAGATCCAACTTTGTTTCCACCAATCAAGTGTCTCTGCCAATCAATCGATAAGAACCCTACTCTCTGTATATTTGTAACTGTGTGTATTCACTCATGTCTCTGTATTAGTAGGTTGTATCGTATTTAACAAAGAAGAGAGAGAAATATAATTACAGAGAATCTCCATCCAAATAACTAAATAATATATGATAGGGAGGATTTGATTTTTGAGTTAGTAACAGACTTATTCTGTTTAACTAACTCTATCGGGTCAAACCTACTCAGGTCGGATCGTCATGGGCGGATCAACCCGGTTTATGAACCCGTTTTCCAACATCTCCCACTCGCAAATGACGAGGAGACTTTAGGAACAAATCCTTTGTTCTTTATCATGATGACATTCATACAGACAAATGATTGGTGCGACCGCTGAGTCTTCTAATATTCGGGAGCAATATACTAGAAACCAGCTAAGGCCAGCATAGAGACATCAACCCTTTTAAAATCTCAAAGAACCTACTCAGTTTGCCCTAGAATCATTTGGTCATGCCAGTATAAGTATCTTTAATCCTTCGCAGAGCATAGTTATACATTTTTTTTACTTGTGTAATACACTTATAATTATGTCACTCCAATAAAGCGCCATAACCCGTCGATGAATAAGTATAGTACATGGTTATAATCCAAATATTCTTCCTTTACCCTAATGTTAATCAATTTTCAAATTAATAGCTTTCCCAGTAATGTTCCATAAGGCCGAATCTCTCATGACCGTCAGCAACATACCAAAGTAGATTACATTAATCATCAACCTTTTAACATAGTCAAAAGTTTGGGTATATGATTTAAGACATATAATGTCTATAAGGACTCACACAGTGATGAAGCAAGGATCCATTCAGACACTTCCTTTATAGTCGCAAAGGAAGTAGGCAAACTTCAGCCCCAAAACTAATGATGGCCCCAATCATGTATCAACATCAATTAAAAAATTTGAACGAAGAATAAACCACTCTTACGATTAAGCACATTGAGAGGCAATCATCGCACACACGACCACATTCAAAAACAACGAGAGAGCAATAACCTGCTCTGATACCAATGAAGGAATTTACTGACCTTACACCGATGCGGAAATTACCAAACGATCTTTGTCCTTCTTGATGCTTTGAACCCGTGGTGATTGAACCTACGAGAGATCCAACCTTGTTTCCACCAATCAAGTGTCTCTGCCAATCAATCGATAAGAACCCTACTCTCTGTATATTGGTAACTGTGTGTATTCACTCATGTCTTTGTATTGGTAGGTTGTACTGTATTTAACAAAGAGGAGAGAGAAATATAGTTACAGAGAATCTCATCCAGATAACTAAATAATATCTGACAGGGAGGATTTGATTTTTGAGTTAGTAACAGACTTCTGTATAACTAACTCTATCGGGTCAAACCTACTCAGGTCGGATCGTCATGGGCGGATCAATACGGTTTATAAACCTGTTTTCCAACACTTTGGATTCGAGTTGTGAGAACATTTTGTTGGGAATTAATCTGGGAGAGAAAACCCGATATGAAACCAATAAGTAAAATAAGACCCATTTGAACTAAAAAACTCAAGTTAATGAGTCTTGAGTTAATCTTACTTATTAACTGATTCACATGTTCTTATGCCTCTGATGTGGGATTCACAACTCTTGCCACATGACCCTCAACATTCTCCCCCGTCATGGGCAATCTCCACATCGGGCTTCTAAATTATCTTAACAAACTCAAATTTGTACTCCACCTGAGCAATTGGATCACTCATCCATACGCTTCCGCTCGTAATAGGCCTTTGACTGCATGGGTTCAGTTAGATCAATCGAGATAATTTAGACTAAATTACCCAACTGGCTCAACCTGGGCTCTGATACCACTGTTGGGGATTAATCCGTGAGAGAAAACCCGACATGAAATCCAATAAGTAAGATAAGACTCATCTGTACTCAAAAGCTCAAGCTAATGAGTCCGGAGTTAATCTTATTTATTAACTAATACACATGTCCTTATTCCTCCGATGTGGGATTTACAACCCTTGTCACATGACCTTCAACATATTTTGGCTCAAGAATTTACTATTTTAGCCTAATAATGTCGAATGTACTATTGTTGCATATAAATTGCAGCTAGTTTTTCGTCGATCGCAATTGGATGTTGTCTAAATACGTATTCCACTGTTTCGAAATGAATTTTCAGTTTTGATTTCCGTCTTAATTCAAATATTTTAGCAAGTTTTATGTCGATCGCAGTTAGACATTATTTAAATATATATTTTCCCGTCCCGAAATAATTATCTAAATTTTTTTACTTTTAGTTTAAATTATATTAAAATGAAAATTAAAACTGGATAATAAAGATAGAGGGAGTGTCAATTAAATCTCTTTTACTACTAATTGTACTGAAAATGAAAATAAAAACTGGACAATGGAGACAGAGGGAGTGTTAATTAAATCTCTTTTACCTAGAAAAGAAAAAATAACTAACGATACACCTATAAGTGACTAATGAATTTTCTTAGCTTTGTCGTTACAAATGGTTTCTCGAAATTTTAAAACAACATGCGCATTGTTCTAATCACGGCTTAATTGATTTCCGTACAGTAAAAGACTCGGACTGAGAACCTAAAGGTCCGATGGTAGTATACAAATTTGGGAGTAGTTTGAATGTTTTTTCCAAATGAAATGGAACTATAAATATTTAGTTCTGAGTGCCTAAAAGTATTTTGTCAAGTTAACACTACTTCCTCCCGTCTTTATTATAAAATATTTTGATTTGTCCTAGGTTTAATCTATTACACATTTTTAATCGATGAAAAAATCTTAAAAATATTTCATAACAATCAAGAGAACACAACGAATATGAAAATATATTTTTAAGGTTTTTTCGTCAATTAAAAACGTGTATTAGGTTAAATCTTAGAAAAGTCAAAATGCCTTAAGGACCGGAGGGAGTATGACATAAGTTGGCATATACATGAAGGATACTCATACATGAAATAGTGATTGAAATGCCTATTAAAAGGGTTTTATTTCTTGAGAAAAACTTATTTAACTCAAATTTCGGATTTCTTGCAGTGAGTAATAAATTAAAAGAAGAGATGTGTACCGACATGAAGAACCGTTCAATTTACTCAAGCAAAAGCATCAGCTAACAAGGGTGGTGTTTTGAAAGATAATTGAACAGCCAAAAAACATGTTATAGAGAATGTGAACTTAATTGATTCAAGTTTGCCCCAATCTTGTATGAGTTCATTGTAAAGATTGAAAAATAACAAGTAATAATCTACAATCCAATAGTTTTCCTGCTTGTACTACACAATTTAGCTATGTTTTTCTCATCTGTCTTCCTTCGGAGTTATAGCATGTATATGTCTTCACTTCAGGCACTGATGAGCTTTAACAGAGCTGGCTGTATCCTATTTGTAATTTCTACTTCCGTCAGGTTACACCCTCCATTGATCTGCATCAAAGGGCAAAACTAATATAAGTGCCTAATAAGAACATCACACGCTACCGAATGAGTTTATTCATTGTGTTTATCATTACTCTTTAAAGACACGGGGAAAACTAAAACCTCTTACCTCGGCTACTATGGAGACAGAAACCATGGCATCTCCAGAAGGGGTAATCTTTGTACGTGCAGGAGTTAAATCTAGCTTTATGATCTCACTTGCGATATCTTCTTCTCTAATTAATTCCATGGTTTCTTTCTTACACTCGAATTCTACCACCACATATCCTTTAGATGTTTGGAGTTTCCTTTTCTTCATAGATGGCTGATCATCTTCCGCATCCTCCTCCTCTTCCTCATGATCATTGTTATCATCAACATCTTCATCCCCATCATCTTCAACTTCATGGAAACGACTGGCAATCGCAGAGTTTTCTGTACTGTGAACAGATTCTGCATCCATTTCCCCTTTCAGCAACCTTAATTCTTCGGTTGTCTGTTTCACTCTTTCTTCAAGTTCTTTCAAACGATCAATAGCTCCCTCAATGACAGATGTCTTGTCATACTAAAATATTCATGACAACAAAATTTCAAACAGACATTATATCAATTTTACTCAAAACAACAATAACTTGGGTACGTAAAGGTCATATGGCGCTATCAAGCTAGCTCTATGAAGATACATATATCCTCCTATGTGAACATCTATTTCAACTTTTTCATTTCTACTATCCACAGTTTCTATCTGCTTCATACTTAGTAGACCGAATATTTGACCCTGTAAATTGCAAAACCTCAGTATATGCATATAGCTACTTAACTAGTATGCACAACTTTCTTTTCAATTTCAGCAAAAATTTATATTCACATCGTATGGAGACAATTCTCCATTTTTTCAACCTCAAACAGAAGAATCAGGGGGAATTGATTTTAAATATACGGATATAACTCGATTTCCGAAGTGTAGCTAATTAAATGAAAACAAACAAACAAACAAAGAAAAAGACACAAAATCAGCAGACCAGAGTTCATCTTGGTACCTTTTTGAGGCCAGGGAGTAATTGAGACAGAGCCCTGAATCGTTGGGAAAGCTTCTCTCGTCTCTTTCGTTCCAACATAACATGATATCTGGCTTGGTATGGAGTCCTAACAACTTTCTTCACAGTAACTGGGAAGTGTTGAAGTTCTTCCAAGTCCAAGGAAGATGAAGAACTACTGCTACTGCTCGAGGCAGATGCAGAGAACTGCATATTACTGTTCTTCTTGAAGCTAATCATTGCTGGGACAAGATCTTTCCTCTTTTCGGTACTTGCAACAAATCTCGTGTTCAATCTTATAAGGTTTGAACCAGATTTTCCG
This sequence comes from Oldenlandia corymbosa var. corymbosa, assembly GCA_949775105.1. Classification (NCBI taxonomy): domain Eukaryota; kingdom Viridiplantae; phylum Streptophyta; class Magnoliopsida; order Gentianales; family Rubiaceae; genus Oldenlandia; species Oldenlandia corymbosa. The sequence continues at coordinate 1,707,122 of OX459123.1, read as the reverse complement.
GCGTCGTTAGTCCTGAAGGTTGAAGATGAGCTTGATGAGCTCCCAAATGAAATCAACTGAGTTGTGGATGAATTGGAGGTAGGTTTAATTGCAAATAATGGAGCTTTAGGGGCCTTTGAAGAAATTTGGATATCTGCAGGATTGGAAATTGATGGGTAGTTTTTACTCCCAAGCTGCAATGTTGTATCCTAGTAGGAAGGAAAGAAAAAGTTAACACATTATACATTGCAGGGGGCATCATCTGATGAATCAATTGATGACATAATTAAATTCATACATAAAATTCGCTCCACAACAGGAGTTCTTATGTTGAATTACAAACAACAAAACAAACAAAACTCTTATTTCGGGACGGACGGACGAAAACGAAATATCTTACTGGCGGAGTGAATGATAAGCATCTTGCTCGAAAAGGATCCATAGCAGCTAATTAGACCTGCCAGGAAGAAGAGTTGACCTCCAGATTGATCATCTTCTTTGTAAGAAAATGGTAAATGGACGAAAAAGTTTCGTCAACAATATACTTACAAACTAGATCTAACATTTCTCTGCTGATAATTCAAATATGCATCAATGAACTAAGCAACAAGTTTGAGCAATGATCAATGAAACTCTTCTCAAAAACTTTAATTAATAGCACAATTTGTGTTCCAAACTTAAAAACATAACTTCAAAATGATACATTTGCACTAATTATTGAAGCATGAAAACAACTCACATATTTTTATAAATGGAGAAACGATTTCCGGAAATCTTGTCAAGAATTATAAGTTCGACCTTTGAATATAACGAATTAAGGCGCTGATAGCCGAAAGGATTCTTATAAGATGAAAAGATTTTGGTGCTTATATGATTAATCAATTAATTACTTACCTGGAGTTTAGCTTATGGAGAGAAGAACCCAGATCACAATTCTTCTGCTTCTTTGAATTTGTGAGTCTTTTGCAGCCACCTTCAAGAACCCAGATGGATCATGGAAGGAGGAGGGAGGAAATGCGACAGAAGCATTTAAATTAATCAAATTTTCAGTGAATTGAACTGTCATCTGTCAGGTGACGGTGATGACAAATGCTAAAATATGTAAAAGTTAGTGTGTCACACGAATAAAAATATTAAGTTTTCTTTATTCGAGGGAGTTCTTTTAATGGCAGGTTGAATTCATTAATTATTATTTTAGTGTATTTAATTATTATTTACATGGGTTGTAGTTGTAGGGAAATTTTGAAGTATCCATAAATCAGACTGCTTCAACTTTTTTGATTACCTGACATTATTTTCTCAATCAATATGTAAAACCCAAACACATTCCACTGCTTTCACAAAGTTCAAAAATATACTACTTCTTCCTAAGTGTCGTTTTAGCAAAATAAAAAAATTCTAAAATAAGTATCATTCTCACATTTCAATGCACTTTTTATCAAAATTTTCCAAAATTACCCTCAAAAGAGTTGATGCTATTGGTGGATGATTTTATTACCCTATTTAAGAGTTTTTTAAACTATGTGCAAAGTGTAAAACGACACTTATTTTGGAATAAAAGGAGTACAAAGTAAAGAAAGTGTATTAAACGTTGCATTTCGAGGATGCTAATAAGTCACCATAATCATAAGTTAATTATGTGAGCCTTTGAGCCGTTCCCCCATTTGTGTGTTGTAGGAAATAACAATGGATCGCATGCCCTTAATTAACATCATGTATTACTCCCTCTAATCTTTATTATAAGGCATTTTGATTTTTTCTAGGTTTCACTTAGTACATAGTTTTAATTGACAAAAAAATCTTAAAATTATTTTATAACAATCGAGAGAACACAATGAATGTGAAATATATTTTTAAGATTTTTTTATCAATAAAAAACGCATACTAGGTGAAGCCTAGGACAAATCAAAATACCTTATATTAAACAATGGATGGAGTATTTGGGAAGAGTAACTATAACATTGTCAACATCTCAACCCAATGGTTAAATCGAACATTCAAAACATTGGATCACAAAATCAATATGTACTCCTTAAAACATTTACAATAAGAAATTTTTAGAGTTCTTATTGGTCTTTTCACAAAATCAATTCATATTTTTAAGGTTTCATTTATAATGTAACTTAAAATTCGTCTTCATTTAAGTTAAACTTTAATTTGACTGGTTCGTACTCTTTCTATCCTACTCTATCAAAGTGGACTGTGTTTCTAAAATAGTGGGAGCATATTTTTGCTTAGCAAGTGAGGGAGTATTTTTAATATAGAGAATGTTTAATGAAAAAAGTAATTTAATTATTTTCATTAATTCTTAATAAAATTAATTATTTGTGCCAAACAGTAAATACAGGATGTACAGTAGATAAAAATAACAGTAGCGGTCGGATTGTTAAATGGACCATGCAAGTTAAGTTCTTACTCAGATTCCCATAGAATTAATCAGTTGCCCAAGATAGTATGGAATTAAATCCTCGATTCAAATTAAATAAAGTACTGAAACCCCGACGGTACTTCTTCTCGAAAGTCAAACTCCTCATGGTTCTTGTTTTTGCCGACTAATAATCTCTTCATCCCTTGACTTTATGCGTCCATGTGATTCTCCTGAATCGGATTAATTAAAAATGCCTTCTTTTATTTTTAATTACTACTACATATCAGTTTTTTTTCCTTATTTTTGGCGTTCGCATAAAAAAAACTGTTAGGTGACAAAATTTTTAGGCGTTGGTACGTTCTTGTTTTCGTGTACCAGACGATATTCCAAGATGCTAATTTAGTACAGCCTCTTTACAGAATAACAGAAATAAAGTACTCCCTCCATTTTATTTCGTTTTAGGGTTTACAAAATTTTCTAAAATATATGTCGTTTTACAAAAACAAAACAGTTTTTATCCTATTTTTCTAATATTATCCTTACATTAAAAATAAAATTGATATTTAAAGGAAATTGTATTGGTTAATGATGAGTTGCATGGATGATAAATAAGGATCATTTTACATTTTAAACACATAATTAAATATTTTATTGGTATTGATGAAATTGCTAGAAAAACATATATTTTAGAATGGAGAGAGTATTATTATCCTCTTCTTTTTTTTTCTTCTTTTAAATTTAGACAGTTCTCTAATAGAAATCAATTCGTTGTTTTGTTTATATTCCCTGCTATCATTATAGTCACAAAACGTAAAGTAAACTAATTTTATTGCTATTTTTTTAATAAAAAAAATTATATGGTCCCAGTGAGAATTGAACTCTTGACCTCCCAATAATAACTATTCCCATCTTGATCTCCTAACCATTCCACCCAACCCTTCTACCTTGCTAACACATTATGATTAGAAAAGGAATCAGGAATTAACTAACCAAACAAAACATAACTACAAAAGCACTCCAAAATCCCTTTAACCGAAGACGGTGGTAGTAAGATCAGTTTATAGAAGAAAAAAAATTTCATTTAGCTTAACGATGATATATTATTCAATTTCAAATCAAAAGATACACCTAAAATAATTTTTTAAAATTTGAATTTTTATTTTTAGTATCTTTTTTGGTGAAAAAGGTAAATATACACACATATATATATATATATATATATGCGTGTGTGTAGATATATCCAAAATCACCAAAAGTGAGAGTACATCTACACCATTTTGCCTCCCTCCTTACTGTTGCACAAAATTTCTAAGGTTATAACCTCAATCAAAAGCAGAATGCAACAAACTACCTATATCGCTTCTTTGCAAAACTCATCTAGATGACAAAACAGAATTTAAGGAAATAGATGGGAGAGGATTCTATTTTCTGTGCTTTTTTCTCTTTTTTCTCAGTTTGTGCAGAAATCTGTACTTCAGCTCCATCTTTATCACTTTCAAGATTTCTTCTGTCTTTCTTTCTTTGCTTTCAAACACCCTCAAGTTTCGTTCCTCCCATAGGTGCTAAATACTTGCACTTGTAGTGTAGGCAATGAAGATCAGGATGGTTCATCAAAGCAGCTTGATCATAAGCCACCTTGAAGGTAGTCTTCAGAAGTATAAAATTGTACAGCTGTATATCATAGGGACTTAGTTGTAAATATCATTATACTTGTATATAATCCGCCTGAAATACTTGTTAGTTAGCTGATGTGGCATGTTTGTTAGTATATACGTGATTAGCACGCTAATATAGCTGGACATACTGAGTATATATATATACTTGTACATACAGAGTTGAAGTTTTGAGAAAACATAATATACAATTCCAAAAGTAAAGTTGTTCTTAATCCCAAATTAGCAAACCCTAGATCTTGAACCATATCCTTTGATCCACAATCTCAAATTCAAGATGGTATCAGAGCAGGTTTAATCCTGCTCGGATAGCTATAGAATTATCACCAAGCTTCCGTTTCTAATTTTTCGGCCAAAAATTGACGGAAATTATGGCGACAACACCAGAAGATTAAGAAATCGAACGAAGAGGAGAAAATCGCAGCGAGAGTATGATGTTATCAACTTTGGTGGATATAGTCACCCACTCATACTACTTGTGTCTGATAATTCGACTTTAACTCCGATCAACATCCAGCTTACAGATTCCAATTATGTTGCTTGGAGTTACGCGATGCGTAGAGCTCTTGGTTCGCGAAACAAGTTAGAATTCATCACAGGGAGTTATGGCAGACCTAATCCTCGCAGTCCTGAATTTGAGCAGTGGGTAAGAGTCAATGATACAGTAGTAGCGTGGATTCTCAACTCAATTTCACCAGGACTTGTTGAAAATTATACTCTGGCAGAAGCGGCATCAGAACTTTGGGAAGAGTTGAAATACATGCATGAAACGAAGAACGGTCCCCAGATTTATCAGCTTTGAAGGGAGATCTGCACAATCGCTTAAGGAAACGAGCCAGTGGCGTCTTATTATTCAAAAATCAAAAGACTATGGGATGAGCTGAATGTACTGGATCTGGCAGAAGAATGTGAATGTGGTCTTTGTACTTGTCATCTCAAGATAGGTGGAGCTAGGGATGGTAAGAACAGACTTTATCAATTTCTGACTGGTTTAAATGATTGTTATTCTGCTGTTAGAAATCAAATTCTCCTGATGGAGCCAATGCCAGATGTGAAGAAAGCCTATTCTATGGTGTTGACAGTTGAAAAAAAGACTCAGGTCAGTGTGATTTACAGCAACGTGACAGATCAAAGTGCTATGAAGGTCTAGCAATTTGAAGGTACTTCTTTAGACTCAGCTATGCTTACACAGAGGTATAAGTTCAACAAAACAACTAGGAAAAATGATTTTAGGAGAGATAAGGCTGCAAAGAAACTTTTATTCTGTGATCATTGTAAGATGAATGGACATATTAAGGATTCATGTTTTCGGATCATTGGCTATCCCGAGTGGTGGAATGATAATCATAAAGAAGGTAAAAAGCCACAGCCATAGTTTCAAAGATCGAACAATCATTCTGCCAACTTTGTGGATGCTAAAGCAAAACAGCAAGCAATGAGTTCCAATGATGATAACACAGATAGTCAGACTATCATGAGTGCTTTGATGAAGCTACAACAGGATATGGGAAGGTTAATGAAAGGCAAGCAACCAATTGAGGGGAGTTTTGATCGGGTGAATTTTGATCATTACCACAACTTTGCAGGTATGAGCACTTTCACTGCCTTAAATTCCTTGAGTTTTGAAGAAAAATTGGTGTTGTTTACTAATTGGTTTTTAGACACAGGAGCTACTAGTCATATGAGTTATCTTTTGAACCTGTTTGCATCTTTTAATCCTGTTTCAGAATACACACCAGTTAGTTTACCAAATGGAAGTATGAAAAGTGTAGAACACATAGGCACAGTTAACCTTTCCAACCATTTGCAACTTACAGATTGTTTACATATTCCATCATTCAAATATAACTTGATTTAAATCAGTAAATTAGCCAGAACCTCTAAAATTGACTGTTTGTTCTCAACAAACTTCTGTTTGTTGCAGGACCAAATGACTAGAAAGCTTCTTGCTGTTAGAAAGGTTGTGAACAAGCTGTAAGTTTTGGACCACAAATCATTTTCACAAGAGACTATAATGAGTTTTATGCAAGTTCATGTGAATCATCCATTTGTTTTGTATCTCAATCCTAGGAAATGTTTCTTATCCAATACAGAATGTAATAATGCCATTTGGCATCAGAGATTAGGTCATATACCTGATTTAACCATCAGTCATCTAGGATTGTTCAATAAGAATGATGGTTTTAGTTCAAAACAGTGTAATATTTGCCCTTTAGCCAAACAACAAAGAATAAAATTTCCTACAAGTTCTATACAATCTTTGTCCATTTTTGATCTTATTCATGTTGACATTTGAGGTCCTCATTCCCAGAAATCACTTAGTGGAGCACAATACTTTTTAACTCTTGTTGATGATTATAGCCGCTCCACTTGGACTTATCTTATGCAATATAAGTCACAAATAGTTTCCATTTTAGCAGATTACTTAAGAATGGTTCAAACACAGTTTGGTAAAATAGTGAAAGCCATTAGAACCGATAATGGTTCAGAATTTCTCAGCTTTGAATGTCAGAATCTCTTAAAAGGTTTTGGCATCTTGCATCAATGATCTTGTGTTTATACTCCACAACAAAATGGCGTTGTGGAACATAAACATAAACATCTCCTAGAGGTTTCCAGATCCTTAATGTTCAATTCAAGTCTCCCAAAACATTTTTGAGGGGAAGCATTATTAATAGCTACATACCTCATAAATAGAATCCCTTCATCTCTTTTAAAGTGGAGGACTCCTATGATTTAGAATCTAAGTGAGTTTTTGTTTCAAGGGATGTAATTTTTCATGAAAATATATTCCTTTCTCACAGAAATATTCAACTTCTCAGATATCAAACGAGCCACAAATTTGTTCTGAATATGATCAGTTTCCTATTCCAACTGATGATTCTTTCTTATATCATTCAACTCCATAGGATCATTCTAATTCCACAAATCCACTTACTGATTATACTTCTCCTTCTCATTCTTCTGATGATCAGCATTTAATCATCAATCATCCTTCTGATAGTACAATTCAATCATCACCTCCTCTAGATATTGTGTCTGATCCCTCAGCTTCTACCACAACCATACCACTTAGAAAGAGTACTAGGATTAGACATACTCCCAAATGGATGAATGAATATTTGCCTGAAAAAGCATGGTCTGTTCACAATCATAGTGATCCAATGCATGATTTTAAATAATACACACCCCACAGTTTTCCTTTTTATCCCCTTACCAATTGTACAGTAGCTCATGTGTCTTTTCTAGCCAAAGTAGACAGCATCACAGAACCAGCAAATTATACAGAAGCAAGTCAGCATCCAGGTTGGGTTCAAGCTATGAAAACTGAGATAGATGCCTTGGAGACTAATCAAACCTGGGAACTCACCTGTTTACCTTCTGGAAAGAAACCCATTGGTTGTAAATGGGTGTTCAAGGTGAAATATTGTTCATATGGTAATGTCAAAAGACTCAAAGGAAGGTTGGTTGCAAAAGGATACAATCAAATTGAGGGAGAAGACTTTTATGATAGTTTCTCCCCAGTTGCAAGAATAGTGACTGTTAGGCTGCTTCTAGCAGTAGCAGCATCAAAAAGGTGGTTTATACCTCAATTGGACATCAACAATGCATTTCTACATGGTTATTTGGAGGAAGAAGTCTACATGTTACCCCCAGAAGGATACAACAAAGCTTCTCCAGGTCAAGTTTGCAAACTAAAGAGGTCTTTATATGGCCTAAAACAGGCTTCAAGACAATGGAATATTGAGTTTTGTTCCAGAATTCAAACTCTTGGTTTCCAGCAGTCACCTCATGACCCTTGTCTCTTCATCAAAGATTCCAATGGTGAGTTTCTAGCCTTGTTGGTGTATGTAGATGACATCTTGATCACAGGTCCTGATGAACAAGCCATTCTGTCAGTAAAGAAAGCTTTGGATGTAGCTTTTACCATAAAAGACTTGGGCAATTCTAAATACTTTCTTGGCGTTGAACTCACAAGATCCAATGAAGGTCTGTATCTCAATCAAAGGAAATATATCTTAGATATACTTCAATCAGCTGGTCTTTTGGGATGTAAACCTACCACTACTCCACTTTCCCAAGGGCCATCAATTCAGTGATCAGCCAGGGTCACCTGTTGAAGACTCTTCCAGATACAAGAAAATAGTAGGTCAATTACTCTATCTCAGTTTTACCAGGCCAGACATCTATATGCAGTCCAGCAGTTAAGTAAGTATGTACATAAACCTTGTGAAGATCACTGGAATGCCATGGTTCATGTGCTGAAATATCTTAAAGGAACTCCTTCCCATGGTCTTTTCTATAGTGTTCAGCATTCTCCTCAATTGATAGCATACAGTGATGCTGACTGGAATTCAGATCCAATTGACAGGAAATCTATATCACGTTTCTGTGTTTTTTTTTTCTTCCCTAGTTTCCTAGAAAACCAAACAACAAGGGACTGTCTCATGCTCCTCTGCTGAAGCAGAATACAGGAGTATGAGCTTTACTACTAGAGAAATGATGTGGCTGGCTTATCTCCTTCATGACCTTCAAGTCTCATTTGAGTTGCCAATACCTCTGATGTGTGATAACCAGGCTGCAATATATATAACTGAGAATCCCGTCTTCCACGAGAGAACAAAACATTTGGAGGTTGATTGTCATTTTGTTCGCCATCAGTTCCAGCAAGGATTCTTAGTTCCTCTCCATGTTGTTTCTCAATATCAAGTGGTAGATATATTCACTAAGTCCTTGCCCTTTCCTCTCTTTACCAAGATGTTGTCCAAGCTTGGCTTGAAGAGTACTTTTCAAGCATCAGCTTGCGGGGGGAATGTAGACAATGAGATCAAGATGGTTCATCAAAGCAGTTTGATCACAAGCCACCTTGAAGGTAGTTTTCAGAAGCATAAAATTGTACAGCTGTATATCATAGGGACTTAGTTGTAAATATCATTATACTTGTATATAATCTGCCTGAAATACTTGTTAGTTAGTTGATGTGGCAGGTTAGTTAGTATATACGTTATTAGCACGCTAATATAGCGGGACATACTGAGTATATATATATACGTGTACATACAGAGTTAAAGTTTTGAGAAAACATAATATACAATTCCAAAAGTAAAGTTGTTCTTAATCCCTAATTAGCAAACCCTAGATCTTGAATCATATCCTTCGATCCACAATCTCAAATTCAAGATGTAGCAGCTCGCAACAGAAGTCTTCTTAATCTAGTAACCTTCCAGATGCTAAGAAGTTTCCCTTGCCACCTGTCTACATTTGCTACAATTTTTCTTCAACCCAGCCATTTGTAATACTGTCGAGAATTTCCTTAGCGTGCCTTTATTGAAAGAAGATATGATCCACACCTTCAACATCATTTTTACACAGGAGGCACCCAAGGTCTTGAACAGTCATATTCATCCCCACCAGTCTCTCTTTGGTGAGCACTCTTTTTCTCCAAACAAGCCAGGTTATAAAGCCATGTTTTGGCAGGTTCAAGAGAGCCCAAATTCATTGTGTTTCCCTTGCTTTTACACCATTTCTTGACAGCCAATGGTACCCCGAGGGAATTGAGTATTTGCCCTGCTTACCAGCTAACCAAACACTACCATTAAAACTATATTTTGCTTGGTCTCGGATCTTCAGAATCTGTTTGCACTGCAAACTTGAATCAGATTTTGGAAGGATATTCCATATCGAGGAGTTTTTTATATAGATTCCATGGATCTATTTAACCCAAAGAGATTCTTTTCCCAGTGCTAGGAGCCATAACTCTTTCATAACCACAAACCTTGTTCCACATATTTCGTCGTTTTTAATATAATTTATATGAATATGAAAAATCTAAACTAAACAAACATTTCTAGACAGGGAAAGTATTATATTAGATGAGAGGAGAAACGAAATCCGATATAGCCTAATCTATATATATATATATATATATATATTAATACAGGATGAAAATAGCTTACTTGGCATGAAATTAGAAGCTCACTTAAGTTGGAAGTAGAAAAAATAGATTTAACCGTGGTTACAGTGCATCTTAACCATAGAAGAACTTTATTTTAACTTTCTGCAACAACCTTTTAAAATAAGTAGTCTGATAATGAAAGCTCAAACAAAGTCCAAGTTATCCTAGACTACTCCTATCCTAAATCTTATACAAGATTTGTTAAATATTGTTTTATTTATACGCCATAACCGTAAACAGTTATGTCTTTCTGTTTCATTTTCCTTTAAAACTTTTGTCCTTTCTTAGATTTTTTTTTATTCAACGGGTTGCTTTCATACTTTTTTTATTATTCAATACGGGTTTATGTTCAAAGCAGGCACTCTCAATGGGTGTGGAGTGCCTATGCATACTGATTACTTGAGAAGTGTTAGCTTATACTGTATTTTTGAGGGGAATTTTGGATATCTTTTTAGGACTAAGCGAGTATATATAAGTGCATAAGAGAGTATATATAAATGCATCTTTCAACGCCATTATTCTTACATTTTTCAATAATCTCTATTTTACACAAATAATGCAAGAAAAATTTTATAACCCGCACAACGTGCTGGTCAACCACTAGTAATAATACGTACGAGTAAGTTTTATCAATAATTTCAAAGACATATACACATAACACTTACAAATGGTTGAGAAGTACATATAAGATTTTATTAGAAAAGAAAGAAAAAGAAAAAAAAAAGAAAGAACTCTTTCACCCTACAATATGAAAAGAAAAATAATTAATTAAAGGGTTGTGTTGGAGTGTTAAGAACTCCTGCACCCTAAATTATAGGTCAACATTGCCATGAGTATGAAGCAATTCTGAATCTTTTGACCAACTCTCCCACACATTGAAGTATCTACCATGAGCAAGGAGAAGTAATCACTATTGTTGACAGTAGATACCCTGCAATATAAAGAAAGAAAAAAATGAGTGAAAATTAGAACATTCTAAAATTAATATTGGCTATTTATTTATAGCGGTCTGATTTCTTATAAGTCATAAATAAGTATATGGCTATATATATATATACATATATATATATATAAAATAATCACTTGAGTAGATCCAACTTAAATGTGGGTAAAACCCCCTATATAACTTTGGTGGGAGATGTTTGTACTTTTATAATCTTAGCAGATTAGATAGGTGAATGTAAATGAGTGTAAATCAGGAATTGTATTTATGTAAAGGAAAGCAATATAGATTTATATTTTACCTAAAAAAACATTAGATGATTTGTTAATACGATTAATAAAAAACTTAAAAAATATATATTAACAAGAACTAAGAGAAGTAAGCAAGGAGCGTGGTAGGCATGAGATTCCAAAGAAACTCATTAGTGGATAGTTTGTCTCATAACAAAAGAGCACGGGTAATAATATCATGAAAAAAAACCTAGTAACCGCCCCTCCCCTTTCTCTCTCAAATTCCAGAAAATATTTCTCCCCCCATCTTCTCATCATAGGAGGACGAGGAAAATAAACTTGTTTAACCATTTTCATTTGTATTCTCTGTCATTGTAATAACTGAGATTATTCTCAAAAATTAGTTTTAACTTTAGTCTTTCAATAGATTTTTTAGATAATTTGTTGAGAGGGTAGGGTTTTCTTGTTTACAATATTTTTTCAGTAGATTGCTCTACTGAAAGGTAGGTCTGTTGATTGCAATGTTCATAGCAACGTTGAAGATTTTGCCGTGTTACATATGCACCAGAAAGAATCAGTTACAGGAGATCTAATTTTTAGATATGTGATTTGGAGTTTTCAGCAGAATTATAGAGATATATTCGAGATCATATTCAAACTCTAGTATGTGATATGTTGGCCAATTATATGGTTGGATCTGTATAGATTTATCAACAGTATACACAACAAAGTGACATGTTGTAAGCTGTGTTTGACTTTTTTTTGTATTATCCAATCACAGTTGGACGGTTCTTAGTAAATGAATCAAAGTACTATTTTATTTCAAAAAAATAGAATTATTATCAAATTATCAAAGACTATTTATTACCTCTCTCTTTCTATTGTCTCCAACACTGGCCGCCTCTCTCAAAAATAATTTCTCCTTCCCCATCTTCCTTCATGGGTTGATGGGAGAATTGATTTGATATTTCTTTGTTTCTAGTTATTTGTATTGTTTAATAGGTGAGATTTGTTCAAAAAATTATTCCTTCAGTAGATTGTGATCTATTGAGAGAGTAGGTTTTTTATGCAGTGTTTGTATCTCAATTATCTGATCATGTGAATTTGAGAATTTGTGAAGAAAAATAGGAAGAAATTTGAGAGAGATTGAAGTTAATTTTTCTGAATATTCTTGTATTGAATGAATCCGTCTGAACTGTACAGAAAAAGATTTTGCGTATTAAATACAAAAAAGAACTAAGGCGGCTAACTGATCTAACCAACCAAGCTATTTACAAACTAATCCTGCTACTTGTAATATTTACAAAACAACCCCGATGATCAGAAAACTTATCTAAACTATACATTATTTACAGTATACACATTATATCTACATCCCCCAAGCTTGTGCCTGGAAAAATCTTTGCAGGCCAAGCTTGTCAATCAGAGAAGCAAACAGTGGATGTGGCAAGGATTTGGTGAAAAGATTGGCAATTTGATATTTGGAGGGAAGATAAAGAGGAACCAAGAAACCTTGAGTATATTGATCTCTCACAAAGTGACAATCAATCTCAAGGTACTTGGTTCTTTCATGAAAAACAGGAATTTCAGTTATGTAAATTGTAGATGAGTTGTCACACCATAGAGGTAGAGGAAGCTGAAGAGAAACACCGAAGTCACGCAGCAAATAACTCACCCAAAGCAGCTCCCTGGTGGTGGCACTCATGCTTCTGTAATCTGCCTCTGAGGAAGAGCAAGAGATAGTTCCTTGTTGCTTAACCTTCCAGGAGATCAGAGAAGGAGCAAGAAGAATGCAAAACCATGTAATAGAACACTTTTGAACTGGATTGGAGCCTCAATCAGCATCACAGAAGGCTTCAACCTTCAAAGAATTAGTAGAGGGATAGGACCATGTGTAGGAGTCCCTTTGAGGTATTTAAGAACATGAATCAGAGCCTCGCAGTAATCTTGACATGGTTGATGAACATGTTTACTAAGTTGTTGAACTACAAAGGCCAGATCAGGTCTGGTAAAACCAAGATAAAGCAATTGTCCCACCAACATTCTATACTGAGAAGCATCAAATAAAGTAGGCACTGGTGTATCACTAAATTGATGACCCTTTGGTAAAGGGGTAAAAATAGGCTTGCATCCAAGTAATCTAGTGTCTTGTAGAATGTCCAGAATATATTTTCTTTGACAAAGATACATACCAAATGATGATCTAGCAATTTCTACACCCAAAAAATACTTTGCATATCCCATGTCTTTAATAGTAAATTGTTGATGAAGATACTGTTTGACCTTGTTGATAACAACTTCACTGGAACCGATAATGAGGATATCATCTACATAAACTAGAAGAGCAGTAAAATGTCCATCAATCTGACCTGTAAATAGACAAGGTCATTGTCTGATTGCTTAAAGCCACACTGTTGCATCTTATGAGTGAGCTCAACACTCCATTGTCTTGAAGCCTGTTTCAATCCATAAAGGGATCTATGCAATCTGCAAACTTGAAAAGGATGATCAATTGTATACCCATTAGGAGGAAGCATGTAAACCTCTTCATCTAAAAAGCCACGTAAAAAAGGCATTGTTAATGTCCAAATGGTGTACATGCCAATCTGAGGCAGTTGCCAAAGCCAACATAATTCTAACAGCCACTGTTTTAGCCACTGGAGAGAAGCTATCATAATAATCCTCCCCTTCCACCTTATTATAACGTTTAGCAACTAATCTTGCTTTGTATCTGCCTATGCTGCCATCTGATTTATGCTTTATCTTATATACCCATTTTGAACCAATTGCTCTCTTGCAGGGGGCAAATCTATAAGTGTCCAAGTCTGATTTGCTTCTAGAACAACTAATTAAGACTGTATTGCTTCAATCCATTCTGGATGAACTCTAGCTTGATTACAAGTTTTTGGTTCTTTAACAGATGCAATTTGAATAAAAAATGATAGATGTTCTACAGGAAATTGAGGTGCAGGGGTATATGGAAAGGTGTTTGGAGTATGTGGTGATGACTGAGGAGTTTTGTAAATCATGGAAGAATATCTGTAATAGATAATGCTTTCCCTGTCTCAAAATCCTTTAACCAGCTAGGAGGATGATGAGATCTAGTGGATCTTCTGAGATTGTGATTTGAAGGTTGGGGAATGATAGGAGAAGGTTCTTAGGAATGTGTTGAATTTTGAGATTGTAGAGGAGATAAATGTTCTGGTGTATGATCTGAAGTATGGTTTGGCAAGGTAGAGTTAGCAAAAGGAGCTTGTTGAGGTTGAGAATAAGAAGAAAAAGTAGAAGGATCATCCCAAGTAGATTCTAAAGGAATGGATTCATCAACCTGAAGAGGATTAGTATCAGAGGAATTATTTGGAGACTACAAGAAAGGGAAACAAGATTCAATGAAAACAATATCTCTAGAGATGAAGACCTTTTTAGTAGATAGATCATATAGTTTTTAACCCTTTTGTCCTACAGGATATCCAAGAAAAACAGCCTTAAAGGCTCTGGGCTCAAATTTGTTCGTATTTGGTGTTTTATTCGTAGCAAAACGTAAGCAACCAAAGACTTTTAGATGATTCAAATCAGGAGGTTTAGAATTCAATACTTCATATGGAGTTTTCTAGTTAAGTAATGAAGAGGGAAGCCTGTTTACTAAGTATGTTGCTGTAAAGATAGAGTCCCCCCAAAAGGTATTAGGTAGTCTTGATTGAAAAAGTAAGGATCTGGCAATTTGCAAAAGGTGTTTGTGTTTTCTTTCCACAACACTGATGTAGTGTCAAATCCACACAAATAAAATAACCTACTTCAAACTACTGTAATATAGGGAAGTAAGGTCGTCTCCTCAGGGAACGATGGATTGCTTCCTTCAAATTAATGAAAAGGAGATTTTTGGATAGTTTTTCTATACTAAGATAATGAAATAAAAATAAAAAAAAACTAAACAAAAGAAAAGAAATCAAAGTAACAGATTTCTGACTCAATGATTGGATAACTCAATTATTTCATTAATCATAGGCTACTAAAACTACTCTTGCAATTTAAGCATTCAACCAAAGATCTATTAGGATAGCCGTGATAAATCAATTAATTTTTCTAAATTAATTGATTTATCACTGTTTAGCACTCAATTAGTCCTTATCATAATTCGGCTGGACACGATAGCATTCCATACCAAACAATGACAGCATAAATACCAAGTAAATATAGTTGAACCAAAATCTAAACAATTGAGATAGCTGCAACTATTCAAACTTTGCCTCATTGATTCCACATTTAAACTAACATGCATATTCAATGTCTCACCAATACACATGCTTTGTCTAATTGCTACTCAGTACTACCGGTTCTTGTCTATTACGTAATATTCAACTAGCAGATAGCACTAGAAAATAAATAACAAATCAAGTTGTCAATTTGAATGATGTCTACTTTCATAACTCAATACAAGAATCAACCAAATACTTAAATTATAGGCAAGAACAATAAATTAAGAACAAAACCTCATAATGGAATAACTGAATAAATCCCTTGAATCAGAAAGAAAATCCTTAGCCACTCATGGACAGAAACATGGTGGCTTTATTCTCCATGGAAATTCACGAAAAATTGGAAGAAATAAAAGGTTTGAGGTGCTAGCCTTTGGCCTATGCACAGCTTCCCTCATAAAATAAAACTAAAAGTCTATTTAAAAGAGGAAATTAGGTCAGCCGCTAGAGAAGAAAAAAGAAATCCGAAATTTTCAGATTGGTCCTCCAAGTTTGTATTTTTGTCACTTTTGCCCTAAAGCTTCTTTAATTTTGCAAACAGGTCCCTAGACGTCCAAATTAGCCCAAATCAGCTCCAGTCTCTTATTTCCAGCTCCTAACAAGAAATAATAACAAAACCAATGAATTAAATCCATCCGAATTCATAAACTAATAAAACATCAACAATTAAAACACAATTTATGGACTCTATCAAACACCATTCTGTTGCAATGTGTATGGACAACTTTTCTGGTGGAGGATTCCCAAAGAGGGGAAGTGTCTGTATTTCATGATTTGTGAATTCAGATCCATTATTTGATCTGATCACCTTTACTATTTTTGCAAGTTGTGTATGGATCATGGTGAGAAAAGATTTAAGGATAGAAGTGGTTTGAGTTTTGGTTTGCATCAAATAGATCCATGTTGATCAACTGTAATCATCAACAATAGTCATAAAATAAAAAGCTCCACTGAAAGACCTTTGTTTATATGGTCCCTAAAGATCTATATGAATCATTTCTAAGATTTCTGTAGTCTGAATAGTACTTACAGGAAACTGAAACCGATGTTGTTTGGAGAGAGGACAGATATCATAGAAACTGTCTTCATCCTTACAAGGATAACCTATCTTATTCATAACATATTGAGAAGCATGGCCTAATCTTTTATGCCATTTTTCATAACTAGAATCTGCAACTAAGTTGGAAGGAATGGATGATTGATGTTGGTGGTGATGAAGTGGCTGATGGTTGAAGATGAAAAAGAGGTAGAATCTAAGACATAAAGCTTGTTCAGGATTTTTCCACCTGCAACTATCCTCCAAGTCACTTGGTCCTGTAACAAACAGAAAGAGGTGGAAAAGAAGCAGTCTATTTTGGATGAAACTGCTAATTTGTTGACTGAAATCAAGTTATATTTGAAGAAAGGAATATGGAGATAGTCTGAAAGTTCTAAGGATTCTGAAAGTTTAACATTGCCTATGTGCTCTACTGATTTGATGCTACCATCAGGAAGTGTGACAAGAGTAAAACAAGTGACATTATGATAGAAGGTTAACATTTTCAGTAAGGCTACCATATGACCTATTGCACCTGTGTCTAGAAACCAAAGCCTAAGTAATTGCTCTTCAGTCAGATTTAAGGCACTTAAGATGTTGTAGGTACTCATACATGCAAAGTCATGGAAGTGGGAGAAGTTGACAAGTTCACTTTGTCCTTGCTTGCCTTTCATCAGTTTTGCCATTTCCTGTTGTATCACTTGCAGGTTGTTCATCATTGCCATCAAATCTTCTTGATTAGGTTGTGCTGCATTTCAATGTATTGGTGTCTCTGCCATATTTGCAGTGTACTTGCCAAGCAAACCTTTCTTCTTTTCAAGGTTTCCCTCCCACCAGTCACGATAGCCAATGATTTTGAAACAACTCTCCTTCAAATCTCCAGTAAAACCACAGTGACCAAATTTCAACATTCTTTTGGCAACCTTCCATCCTCATCATATTCTCCTTTCCCATAGGATTAAGGTTCTTGATATTGTTGCCATTAGAGTTATTTGTCTTGTTATACCCTCGTCCCTGTCCTGTATTTTCCGAGTTATAGCTATTACCAGAATAAGGATTCCCTAAGACCTTTCTTTGCACCATCATAGCATTCTGCTTAACTAGATCAATGTAAATCCTGTTCACTATCTGTTGCTTCTCAACATTTAACACCATTCCATATGCCATTTTAACTTCTGGAAAAGGTTCTATTATAAGAATCTGACTTCTAACAGCACTATAAGAATCATTCAATCCACTCAAAAAATCCATCAATTTATGACGATTTTCTCTACTTCCATTCTTTATTATTCTAGAAGAACATTCATCAGGCAGATCAACACAGTTCAACTCATCCCATAGTCTTTTAAATTTCGAGTAATAAGCTGCCAGAGAAAGATTACCTTGAGCCACAGTAGCTACTTCTCATTGAGTTCTTCCCACAGGTCCTTTGCATTCATTGAGTTTTTCATTGCTTTGCCTTCATTTCCACAGGTTCCTCAACAGCTCCTGTCACGAAGCCAATCTTATTCTTCGTTCCAAGAAATCGACAAACACTGTGACTCCAAGACATGTAGTTCGTCTCATTCAGTTTTGTAGCAACAATGCTCATGGAAGAACTATCTGATAGATGAAGAATCAACGGATGTACATATCTGCCATTACCAATCAAAGCATCTCCATGATCTCTATGACCTTCATCGCGCCGATTTCCGCCACCGATCAAACTCCATTCTTGAATTATCGCGAATCTTAGGTTTTCTATTTTCTGAACAATTAACGGCAAATGTTCCGATCAATCGATTACGTTTTCGCATAGAGAGTATCTAGTCCTGCTCTGATACCATCTCAATAATCTGATTATGTGAATTTGAGAATTTGTGAAGAAAAATAGGAAGAAATTTGAGAGAGATTGAAGTTAGTTTTTCTGAACATTCTTGTATTGAATGAATCCGTCTGAACTGTACAGACAAAGATTTTGCGTATTAAATACAACAAAGAACTAAGGCGGCTAACTGATCTAGCCAACCAATCTATTTACAAACTAATCCTGCTTCTTGTAATATTTAGAAAACAACCGCGATGATCAGAAAAATTATCTAAATGATACATTATTTACAATATACACATTATATGTACAGTAGTGTCTTCCGCATTATTGTTGCGATGTTCGTATGTTCGTTGCTTCATACTGTGCGATTTGAGAAGATTCAATCATCATAGATTTATATGATAGATCCATGATTTAGAGATTCTATCAGATGATTAGAGATATGTTATTGATCAGATTTATTAATTGGCACGTGCTATCTCCTTCATTTTTTTTTGGTAGATCTAGCTATTATCTACTAGAAACCCAACAACACTAATAGGGTTGATTTTAAATTGTGTTCTAATAATCTTCTGTAAAGCAGATGTTAAAACAGTCAGGAATATGATCCAGGTGCTTGATGAGTTTACTAAGACCACGGGATTAGAAGCAAATCCCCAGAAATTCTCAGTTTATTTTGGTGGTGTAGCTCAGGGTTTGCAGAATGATATTTGTAGGATAACTACTTTTCAACCTGGAATTTTTCCTATACAATATCTTGGTGTAGCTTTGTCACCAAAAAAGTTGTCTAGTCTTGAATGTCAATGATAGTGAATAGAATAGCTGCCAGGGTAAAATGCTAGAGTACAAGACATGTGTCATATGCTGGTCGGCTCTGTTTGGTAAACTCAATTCTTATGTCAATGCATTCATATTGGGGCACAATATTTCTCCTACCACAGAGTGTTACAAGTACAGTAATAGAATCTGCCGAGAGTTTATGTTGAGTGGAACTGTTGATGGAAGGAAAATCCCTCTGGTAAGTTGGGAGGAATCCTGTAAGGAAAAAAACATATGCGGGCTGGGGGTTAAAGATGCTAAACAATGGAATAAGGAAGTTGTGGCAAAACAGGTTTGGCACCTCGCAACTCAAAAAGGAGTCTTTATGGGTGAAATGGATTCACGGTGTGTATATAAAGCAGGAATTTTTCTGGGAGATGCAGGTGAAGAATGACTCGAGCTGGAATTGGAAGCAATTGTTAAAATTACGTGACCAGTTTAGGGAGGGTTTTGATGGATGCAAGTGGAAGGCTAATAGCAATGGACAGTACACCATCAGTTCTGGTTATCAGTGGCTTACTGCTAGTGGAAGTAAACTCCAGGAAGCTTAGTGTATTTGGGGTAGCAGAAACATTCCTAAACATGCATTTATTGCATGGCTGGGTTGGAGGAAAAGATTGCTCACAAAAGACAGACTGCTCTCAATGCATATGGCGATTTTGGACATGAATTGCTTGCTCTGTAAACAGGTTTCTAAAACAGGTGACCATCTATTTTTTGAATGTGGATTTTCAAGTAGTCTGCTAAACCTGGTGGTGAAATGGTTAGGGTGTAGCAGGATCTCCAAGAAAGAAACAAGATGGAGGGCTCAGCTGTTAAAGATGTGAAAAAAATATATAAACTCAAGAGGCAGATTTTGTTGGCAGCTATGGTGGCATGTATTTATCATATATGAGAGGAGGGTAATAGAATTCACAGGCTAGGAGAGGAAACCTGATGACTTGCTGCTGATGATTCAGAGAGAACTGAAAAGCAGATTTGTACAAGATCAGAGAAGGAAACAAACCAGAGTTGAAGTGGAGACCTTACAACAGTATTTTTCTGGTTAAGTTAATGAGGCACGTTTTTGTCTTTGCTTTTCTTCTCTATTAAGTAGTGATGTAATATTTTTTTTTTTTCTGAGATGGAGTCATCAGCAGTTTGTAGTGAGCAGTAGGAATGGTGTAAAACTTTGAACTGTTTTGCCAATTTGGTGACTTTGTGAACGTAAAATTCCAAAAAAAAATTATTTGTGTTCTGGTTTTGATTGTATCTTTTCATTATCAATCGTTGCTGGACAATTTTCAATAAAATAAAATTATATAATATTTATTTTAAAAAAAGTATTACCAAACGAATGAAATGATATAATAATTGACTAAAATTGTGGAGCTATCAAAATTTTATAAATTTTTTAAGTACCTACCATTTTTTCAGGATGAATAATTACGTACCATAAAACTTTATACACATCTGATGGTTAATTTCATTGAAGAGTTCTAATAAAAACAGAAAAAATATATGAAATTTCATTGAAGAATACTTAAAGAATCCAAATCCAAACCATAGGGTTGGACCCGACCCATTAGCCTAATTAGGTCCAACCGACTTAAGGAGTTAGCTTAAAGAGGTTAAAAATTTAATACAGTTGGGACAAGAAACAAGTGATACATTACGTCTAAAACGGGTTCACCACACCACATTTAAGTTATGCAATCTGTAGCACAATTTACAATTTATATGTTCTTTCAAAATCCTTTTACTGTCTTAGATATTAAAGTGTCTATTCTCAGAAGACTCTTGAAATTTTCTCTTGCAGATCGAAGTGTCGGAGTAAAGGGATTTGGCCGGTAATCAAAACTTGACTTCGTCAGTACTGATACAATGGAGAAAAATTATATTAAAAATTTGTAAGTAACAACGTGTAATGATCTAAATTATCTCCATAACCTCATATGTATAAGCCCCACAAAGAAAGTATTAATCTTCACTAAATTGATAAGTCACCAACCGATATTATTGAGTTGGTGGTTGGATCTTATAGTTACTAAATAATCATGGATAATCAGTATATACGTGAGGGTTTCAACTTTTTGAAGTACAGCTAGCAAACCTTTGTGTTATCATATATTAAAATTTTTCTTTGTTTTGTTGTCAATTCAAAGAATCTATACATAGAGGGATAGATTGCATACGTACCTAATTATTTAAAAAGTATATAATTAAATGCTCGAACATAAGCGTAACTTTTTTTTCCTTTTTTTTTAATCACACTACCCGCAAACAGAAAAAAATTTCTGATTAATCAACCTCATTATTTTTTAATTCTTTTTAATGAGTAGGTTGCTTAACTAAAGCAATCCTCGTTTCAAATGACTTGATTTCTTCTACACAATTCCAGCGTGAAAAAATAAAATTAAAATTAAAAAAAAATATGATTGGTTATAATATGAAAATTGTGATAAACTTAAAAGAAGTAGTAATTTCGTTATGTTAACCTTTCCGTTTCGTAACATGGACTATATATGGTCAAACAAAGTTTAACGTATTCAGCACCACTTTCATTTCATACAGTTATTTGGATTTTCAATATTTTAAATACCAAGAGAAGAATTATAAAAAAAATTGGACAATACGGGAAAAAAAAAAAAAAGGAACAAACAAAAGATTACATGACTCCATGATATAGATGAATACAATCATTTTCCACTTATCCTTCAAAACATCAATAAGTACTGTGGCAAATCAAATTGATACTGAAATAATCTTAAGAAAAATTATGGCTAAGCAAAAAAAAAAAAATTTACAATGAAATATAGAAGCAAGAGTTAAGGCAAGTGGACTGAAAGGGGAAAAAAATTAAGTCAACCACACTAATCAACCACAGGAAACAGTAATATAGACGATAGCATGTTACTCAAGACTCAAGAATATTGTTGAGTTTTCAATATCTGTATTCAATATCTGTATATAAAGTAACACTATTATTATAACACTAATTAGTTGAAAAATTCGTGTACAACCCAAAATATGGGATTATTTCCAAAAATGCTTAGAGATCTATGTGATTTTGTATGCGTCTTCTTCCCAAATTAATCAACCTGGAGGAGAGTACACGATCAGGTTGTTTAACAAAACTGAACATGCCCTTAGCCGATACTTGGAAATCAGAATCAGGATCCAAATGAATCAACAATTACCGGAGCGTGTCTGTAGCATAAGTTGATAAAGAAAAACATAAACTTTGTTGTCTCCCTTTAAGAAAAATAGTTCGACTTTATTTTTTATTTTATTTTATTTTATTTTTTTGGGAACCTGGTTTTTTTTTTTTTTTGTTAAAAGCGGTATTCATTTCAAAGGTAAACCAAGATGTTCTGTTACATACGATGAGTTAAAGACAATCTACCATAAACGATTTCTCTAGCCACAAAGGGGCTCGATTATCCCAATTTTGTATACATTTACTAGAAAGTGCTAATTTAACTAGATTATGACATGAAGAGTTCCACTCTTTTCTAATGTACATAAATTCACAGCTGGTAAACAAAGACTTTAACAGGAAGATGTCTTCAACTATAATCATGACATATGAAATTGATACTCCTCTATAAAACCAAGTAACCATAGTCTTTACAATAGATGCATTTCTACATCCCTGTAACCAACTATAGCTGCATTTGGGAACCTGTTCGACTTTTGTGAAATAACCGGAATTGAGGTCAAATTGTGAGCCACATTTCTATTTTCTTCTGGGCCTAAAAATGGAGCCAAATCAAGCAGGCAGGAACGCTTGGTTTTGCATGAAACGGCAGGGAACCATTCATGTATCAAGCCAGTAATTATTTTATTCTGGGCCTAATTGAATTTTGTATGTCGTACAGTGTTGAGGTACAAATGATAACTTGGGCCTGTCAGCCCAAATAAACGATCCCCACTAATCCAGCTCCTAAACATGAACGTCCATTTTTTATTTTGGGCGAATTACATATTATCCTCTGAGTTTTAGCTGTTTTACCATTTTCCTCTCAAGTTTTGAAAATACTACCTCACGCTCCAATTGACCAGCATTCAACTTACAAAGTGAACCCTAGTCATCGAAAAAGGGATGCAAGATAATAATGTAGTAATTAAATTTTTTTTGGTGAACAACGATAACTACCTTCAGTTATTGATCCATTTTTTGTTCCCTTTTTCTCTTTTTGTTTCGCTAATTTTATCAAGATATTTTTTTCAAAAGAATTATATCAAGATATGATTTTCTTTGATTTTGATTCTTCACTAAACTTATGCCGTGTATTAGTGTTTACCTCGTGCGCTACAAGGTAAAGATGCAACGGGTGTAAAATGTGTACGGCAGGTAAATTAGGGGGTTTTGCTTGTTTATAATAACAAATTTTAATAGAATTTAAAACTATTATAAATAGGATCTAACTCAAAATTTGAGAAAAAAATTAATTGAGTTTAACTATTAATTCTTTTAAACAAATTAAAAGTTGAAAAGTACTAAGTAACAAAATATTCATTAAATATTATTATTTTAAGAAATAGCCAGTAAAAATTGAGATATTATTAAAATATGAAAAAGAATAAAAAGTAAAGAAATAATCATATTGTTTTTTGGTTTTGTCATTGGTAAATAAGTTAATTTCTAACTAAAATGATAAAATTTTAGAATTAAAATAGTTTAAGTAAAAGTTGTAATTCACTTTCACCCCTTAACCAATTAACCATTACCTTATCAATTTCCCAAATTTAATTAATTCACTACAAATTATCACAAACTATCAAAACTAAGCCACGATTCAAATTAATATGTTGATCATGTCATGCAACTAATTTTATTGGGGTTGTCGTATTTGGTTAATTAATGTAATCATAGAAAAATTCATATTTAATTTTTTGTCTGAATTTAATTCATGTACGCGTAGAAAAACTAATTTTGACTTAATTTCTAATTGCGCGTCACAGATGCAAAAATCATTCTATATATACATATATATATATATATATTAATATATATGGAGTAATTAAAAACCAAATTATTGATACAATAATCCTTTCAAGAATATTTCACAAAAACCCATAATTTCATTACTGTTATTTTTTTCCGTATAATCTCATTTATTGTAAAATATTTACTCATTATTGTATTTTCCTTTTCCCAGTTCTATTGGGATTATTAACATGAAACCAGTCCGAAAATGAATAAAGTGTTGATGAGATAGAAATGAAATCTCTTGAAAATGTTTCTCGATTTTAGCAGCAAATCATGGTACTGGTAACTGTAAGAATTTATGATATGATTATCTCTTGACCCCTTTTGGATTTTAATATAAGTATTGGAAGAAAGATCAGCCAGAGGGGAGTTAAAAAGTGAGAGAAAATATCCTGGTGTTCGAAGACGATCTTGAAATGTTCAACAAATGTATGCGGACTGGAGATGTAATCTGAGTTAAGTTAACTTTTCCAATAGTTAGTTTGGTTTAGCATTAGTAAAATATTGTGTGCAGCTGCAATAACACGTAGCATTATGTAACTAGACACATTGAATAACGTAAAATAATAATTTTTGGTGGAAAGTAATAACTCTTATGGGAATTTCAAGAATAAAAATAATAATTTTTGGTGGAAAGTAATAACTCTTATGAGAATTTCAAGAATAAAAATAGGAAAGTGCTAGTACTTCGTGCCTAAAAATAATGAAACGACAGTTGTATACAATAATTCTTCAGCAACTCAACATTACGATGTAATGTAATATTTTTGCTCTGCCTTAAAAGTAGCCTTTTAATGGTCAAGCCATTTTTGCTTTGCTATCTGTCTGCCCTATATTTTAGTACTCAAGGTCATTCATGCCATTCTGTATGAAAATTTTTATTTGACTTAAGAAATTTGTATATAGCTTTAAATTCTGTAGTTTAAATTTAAATAATGATCAAACTCATCCTCTTTATACCAGAAAAGAAAAAAAAAAAAAAAAACTAAGTGTAAACTTGCCCCTTTATCAAGTGTCATCTTCCACATTCACTATGTTCGTAGTTTTGAATTCGTGTTGACAACTTTTGTATTGTTTAATCTTCTGGAGTAGGTGATGTAGCAAATTAGTGTTTGATGAAATGTTGTAACCTCAAATTACATTATATATTTACTTCTGTAAAAAAATTATTAAATATTATCAATTCTACTCTAATTTTTATTATGTTACTAGTTTATCGTAGTCGTACCAGTTTGTGTACTTTATAAATTTCAAATATTAGCTGTTTTATACAAAATATATTTATTTTTTTTAAATTTTGAGATAAATAAGTTTAAAAAATGAAAAGTTTATTACGCTAATGGCAATTTTACTACATGCGGTTTAGAAGATATAGTTATTGTGCCATGAATTGAAAGATCTTAAAAAAGAACATTTCTAATAAGGAAAAAGTTAATAGCACTTTTCACGATCAGAGTGCTAATACCACTTACAATCATGATAATTTCGCAATCAGTATGTAACTCTTATAACTATTATAACTCTTATAAGAAAAAGGTCTCGTAACTCTTGTAATAATTTTGCAAGGTTATTTTGAAGTTAAGAATTTAGCCATGGTTATAGCAATCAGTATAGGAAAAAATCTGTATATGAAGCTTATTAGTAGTTTTCTTGAGGAAAAAATTTCAAGATGCATGTATACGTGTAGTCTGATGTGATGCTTGGTTGTTTTTATCTTTTGTTTCTATGCATATTTTCTTTTTGTAATGCTTCAGTTGGATGGTTTTATTCACAGTCGATCTGCGGTAGATTTTGGACATGCTCATTACAGCGGAAATTGGCAAAAGGCGTCTTAAGATCATCTTCTGAGCCGTGCTCAGCATAAAAGAGTTGTTTACATGATAGAACCAACTAAAGCTAAACTGCATAACTTCCATCACTAAAAGAATTCTAATATTCTAACCACCAAAAGACAACCATAGTTTCCAGGTATTTTCAACTTCTGGGAGTGACCTGAAACATGCCACTACCAAAGACGAACCAACATCACTCATGTTAATCAGCTTCCTCAATCTTAGGACCTGCAACAGAACCGCACTACCGCCATCTGACGGCATGTCGTCATCCATCCCTCCAGGCATATCAGCGCCGCCAGCTCCTTGGTACATTTTAGCAATGATGGGATTGCAGATGCCCTCCAGCTCTTTCATCTTGTCATCAAACTCTTCAGCCTCCACAAGCTAGTTTCCACCCAATCATTGAATAGCAGATTCTATGGGAACCTCAATCTTCTTCTTCTCATTTTCAGCAAGCTAAGAACTGATTTTCTCGTCCTCAATGGTGTTCCTCATGTTGTATGCGTAATTCTTAAGGGAATTCTTGGCTTCAACTTTTTTCTTACATTCTTTATCTTTCAGCTTTGTATTTCTCGGCTCGCTACACTATCTTCTCAATTTCTTCCTTTCACAGCCTTCCTTATCGTTGGTAATGGTAATTCTGTTCTTCTTGCCAGTTGTTTTGTCTTCAACAGATACATTGAGAATACCATTTGTCAATGTCAAAGCATTTATTGATTTGAGGTACACCGTACACCTCTAGGAGCTGGGGGAATGCAATAAATTTCGAATTTCCCAAGCAAATTGTTTCCCTTGTTCTAGTTCTTTCACCTTCATAGACTTCAACCAAAACTCCAAGCTGATTGTCAGAGTAAGTTGAGAACACTTGCTCCTTCTTTGTTGGAGTGGTAGTATTTCTAGGAATCAAAACAGTCATCACACCAAGACAACCAGGACGCATACACTGGAGAACAACAAAGGCAAGTTGAAGTTGATAGAACTTTTAAAGAGTGTAAGTAAGAAGACAAGAGTATGCAACACGTGGTAGAGGACGGGGTTTGAAGAAAACATAACATTCTAAAATACCATCAAGTCAAAATGAGAAAGGGTCAACCGCATCAACAACAACTTTAATTTATTCCTCCAAGATAGCTGGTGAAAAAAATCCTGGATCAAAAACAAAATATATGTCGACTGAATCTACTCAACAGCAGCACATCTGAATTGGAGTATTTTGTTGAACAATCTCCAATTTAACTTTATCAAAACACTAAAAAGCTATTGTAATCATCATACTATATAAGCACACAACAAAACCATCCAACTGCGATGAATTCATAAAGAATCACTTCACCCCCTTTAAAAACTAACATGAATCTGGCATACATTAAGCATTATAGTCAATGAGCCCTAGCAGACTTGGCTGTTATAGAACTGGAGAGACCATCTAGCAATCCAAGTCCACGTCTTCTTATCTACGCCATATAAAGCTTCAACTTTGAGTGCAATATGTAAAGCAGATTATATTGTCCTAGCTAAATCATTCAAATCTTTCCGCAGATAGTCTCAGAAAAGAGCACTGAGGAATTCTTCCCATCTCAACTCAAATGATCATTGAATGATGCAATCTATGTTGCAATTGGTGAATATGAATAAACAGAACAGGAAAAAAGTAGCAATTTGTCAACTTATTTCTCGAAGCAAAATTGATCCAAGAGCTTGAGATAACAATCCAATAACAAGCAGAGAAAAAAACATACAAATTAAGGGGAACAACTCTAGTCCAACTTAAGCGGATGACAATAATTTTTAGAAGTAACAGATTTTCTATATGAAAGAAAAAACTCCAGTTCAATGCCTCAATTAGCTTCTGATCAGTTAACACCAAAGAAGTACTATCATAAGAAATTGTCTGCAGAAACAAAGAAGTGTTGCCATAAGGTTTGTAGTCTTCAACTCATAAAAAACAGTACGAAACCCCTTAAAATAAAAATGAGGACTCGCAAAAGAGGGATTGAATAAGATCCCTCTTTTCCTTTGGTTTGCAGTCTTCAGCTTACTTTTCCTTTTTTCATTAATCAAGCGATCAATTGACCAGTCTAGAAATTGCATTTAATCAACAGAAAAGGCACTAACCCTCTAATTTTGGAAAGGTAAACATAGTCTTGCTCATTTTCCGCATTAGCCAGCTACCTAAATAAGGAACATGCTCAAAATCCAAATTTAGGCTTTTGAGATGAAAAAAGAACTAACTTAATGCTGATGGAAGACCTGGATGCAGCAACTTTGCATATGTTTCAATAGATAAAGAGATTATTGCATCTAATCGGGTGAGTCAAGCCAAAACCCAAGCAGCATCAGAAGAATCAAAATCATCCAAACCTAACAAGCCACAAACAGTGTGAAGATAGATCAAGGTTGTTTCAATTTAATGATGTTAGCAAAAAACGAAAGAAAAAAAACATTAGCAAAAAAACTCACAGGAACTACAGAAATTCATACATTCAGTAATGAAGAACTATGTTACCCGGACTCTTCTATTTGAGGAGAATACCTCGTGTCGACACTGGTGTAGCTATGAGTGTCGGGTGTGACATTTTAGCCTAAAATGTTCAAGATTTCTAAAATATTGACGAGTCGGACATTCAGATCTCCGCACCCGATACGACACCCATATCCGAGTCCAAGTCCACGTAACATAGATGAAGAATAAACATAAAATTAAAAACAGAAAAAAAAAAAACCCCAGAAAGAGGAATCACCTCTGGCTTTTTGCCGATGTCAGAGTAAAATCCGGGACCCTTAACCATTATTAAACCTATAAAAACAACAAATGGGGGGAGGGATTTCTGAAAGAAGAAGAAGTCGAGAAAGAGATCAAGGGAGCTTTGGAGCAGATTAGTGTGGAGGAAATTTTGTTCCCAAATGAAAGTAACCATCTTCAAAAAGGCACAATTAGACTCATACCAGGGGGGGAAAAGCCCCAAACGACACATAGAAGACTTCCAATTGATCCAACTCATAATAAAAATTAGGGTTTCGGAACACAAACGCAAATACCTGATACTGAGGATACAATTTCGAATAAGTCTCAGCAGTTGATGCATGGATTCTTTTACGCTAGTCAATGACCACAACTCCTGCCACTATTGTCCCCAGTGCGAACCCAATTAGCCGCTCCTGCCCATAATTAAAATCCCCAATTTAGTTTATCGGCAAAACAATTCATAAACCCAAAAGCAGAAATAAGAAGAAGAGGAATGTGGTTTTATGTGGTTATCAAGAACCCCAATTAGCCGCTTTATCTGCTTATGTTGTATTTGGGGTGCTTCGGCCATCGGAGTTGGGAAGAGAAAGGGGTGATGGAAAGTCGACAAATCACCAGGGAAAAAAAAAAAAGACGTACTGTGACAATATAACCGATTCAAAACGACGTCGTTTTGATGTCCAAGGTTTTAATTTTTTTGGACGTTGTTTGCATTTATTCAGGAAAAAAAATGCTTTGATAATGTTGAAATATATAATGACGATTATAACTCTAATTAAAAAGCTGATGCCATCCTTAGTTTTCCAACCAATCAAAATATTGCAATATAATTGGAGGTGTTTCTTTTATAAGAAAAAAATAGGGATTATATCACTATAAACGATATTTGCACTATAAATGAAATTGGCGCGGTGCAGAAGTTAACTAGTTTGTTAAAAAAAAAAAAAAAGGCTAAATACCTTGAAAGCTGAAAGATGAAAAATCCTTCAGTCCTATGGTCAAATCATCATCAACAACTCCCTCCCTCCCCTTATTTAATTTGGGTTCTTCCCTGAACAATTGAATTGTTTTGATATAAAACTCATAGCTGAAGTTTGCCCGGCCAATAATTAGATCTAAACAAATAAATAATACTGAGTAAAACAAAACCGAATATTGATCCATTGTGATATATATCAAAGCTCAAAGAAATTGGGAAGGAATAATCATAGTACGTTGCTCAACTAATTCAAACAAAAAAAAAGTAAAGTTCAAATATAGATTTGAAAGGGAAAGACGAACAATAAAGGAAGAGACACTTCATTTGTTTAAATTTAATCATTTTATTTTTCTTTCATATTGATTCCAGCCTTTCAAACTTTTACAAAGTGGCGTACACAATCACATTCTCTAACTTCCTCGTCTTTCCATTAGTATATTATTACAAAGAGACAACAAAATTGTGGTTAGTATAAATTCTCTTTGTCCAAAAAAAAAACTAGTAGTCGATAATGAGGGAGTATTATTTTTAATATCTTACACTACCAAATTTTTTCCAGACAAAAGAAATTTTCATTAACTTTGTTGGATAACATCCAACTATGATTGAGAGAGGATTACAATCACTAACATATTACAATGGATTGAAATTCTATAACCAAGAATCAACCGATCATCTTCACTACGGACGACCAAATCACAAGCTTTTCTGTAGCACTTGCCAAATACTTGTTGGAAGCATTACACACCAAAGAAAATCTCTGATATCGAATACTTCACTTATCATCATATAAAAGTCCCAAAAAGCATATCTAAAATATAGATCTACTTTGTCTGCAAATCATCGAACATACATGACTATAAACCATAATAGTAATATCATGGACTAAAATCACACACAATCACAAAAGAACTAAACTACGACCAATAGAATGAAATCTATTGTCAGACTACTAACACCCAACAAATCAAAAATATGTTGACAGAAGAAATTTATTTAATTAAAAAAAACTAAAAGGAGAGACAAATTATCTTACACTACCAATTAAGTAAGCAATTATTAGCAAATTCATATTAAAAAAATAATGATATTTAACTCTACAAATTTAATTCTACATTCATCGATCTCTACCTACATGTCTATCTAGTCGGCATTCCACATCACTTCCCTAAATATTTTTTTTCCTTTTTACAACCAAAATTAATAATAATTTTTTTTTTCATATTTTTCCTTTTATTCTTCGTTTCTTTCTTCTTCTTTTCCTTCACCTTCGCAGAACCCTCAACCACCGGGAGGGCCTAGACCTGTGGCTGTTCTTGCATTGTTTGGATTCTCTTGTTTTTTTTTTTTTCCTTGGTATATGTTTTTCTCTCTTAGTATGCAATTTCAATCATAAATCATCTATGAAGTGAATTAGTTTTTCGGACCAATCATCAACCATGAGCATATGATTTCACTATTTATCAATCTATTGTTCAAAAATTGAAGGCAGTCATAACCGATTCATGATATGACGTCGGAAAACAATAATCAGCAATAAAGATTGTCTTTTTATATTACAACCGCTGCCAATAGAATACAATAAGTTGTTGAGGTTCATTGATTTAATTATTCTCATTTAATTGAAATGACAGTTGATAGCTCAACTAATTTAAAAAATCCCATGTTTCAGTTGCTAAGGAGGGAATTTGAATTTTTTCTTTTGTGGTTGAGGGTTCAGCTATGAGCCTATGAGGATGGTGAAAAGAAATAAAAATGGCGAAAGACAGAAAAAAGGAAAAGGATGAAAGCCGCCTCTTATGAATTTTCAGTAAATTAATTGATATTGGTTTTTGTTTTGGTTGTAAACAAAATTTATTAATTAATTAAAGAAATGATTTGGAATGCCAACTAGATAGGCATATAAGTAGAGATAGAGTAGAATTAACTTTGTACAGTGCAGTATCATGACTAGTAAAAATATAGGTCGCACCTCCCCGATTAAATCTTCAAAAGGAGTGTTTTATAGCATCGATAGCATTACAAGGTTGGTCATTAAGATTTGAATTATTGGTGCATAAATTGACCAAGAAGGCAATCGATTCCATGATGTTGAGTAAAATAATTCGAAGGCATGTGGGATTGTCAATTGGACGTAGAAATGGAGCTTAGGGTTTGGCATGATGTCGAAGATCATACGATCGACCAGTTCTCTTCTACTTTATGGCTGCTCTCATGATTATCACTCACTTGAATATGTCCGAATTCACCCTCAAGACGAGTACAAGTTCTAATATTTCACCTTCAAGTAAGTCAAATCTGTTGGTGGACAAATTCCAGTATGAGCAAATATAATAGGCCAAACATAATTCTTGCGATGAGAATGGGCATATTTTAGAACAAACCACATTTATTAACTGACGATGATGATGATGATGAAACATAGAGATACACAAAGAGAATCACATATTTATCTATTTTTTTCAAAAGAGATCAATAGCGATTTCGCATTTAACCCATCGTGACATATTAGAAACATGAAAAATATCTTACAAACTGCACCTCATCGTCACATATAAAACTTTGCATATTAATTTGCTATGGCATCGGGTCAAACAGGAACACACACGGGAACATCTCCAGCACACTTGAGTCCAGCACAACATTGAGGGACTCCTGGGAAAAGAATCGACCCAGAAGGGTCGCACAGGGCGTTTTCACCAAAGCAACATAAACTACCTTCACACTTCCCATTTTGACACATATTGTCCGGTGTACAGTGATCCGCTTGATCACACTGACGAAACTCGCACGGTTGATGTGGAACCACCGTGCATTGTCCCCCGCCTATGCAACGAGGCAGGTACAGGCAGCAATCCGAGCTAGATTTGCATTCATTTAAGAGTGGGCTACATAATGGTGGAGGTGGTGGTGATGAAGGTGGAGGCGGAGACGGGGGTGGGGGCGATGGTGGAGGAGGAGGTGGAGGGGGAAGATCCGTGTCTGGACACGGGGACGACCCAATCTGAATTCCAACGCTCACACCCGCCACCGTGGCCCCCACCACCAGAACCTCCTTGTTTTCAACATGGAGTAACGACTTTCTGTTGTTAAGGTCCTCGGAAGAGCACACAATAAATTCCAACATCATAACTGCGGCCAAAAAAGAAAAAAGAGATGAAGAGAAAATTTTCATGCTATTATTTTGTGTATAAGTTAATATAAATTGAAGACTTAAAACTAATTTAGAACGAAAAAAGGATAATTTACTGAGCTGAAATGCTGAATAATTAGGGCAGCATTATTTTTCATGAGATTAAACAGAAAGAAGGAGATCGATTACTTACATGATACCACAAGAAGCCAAAGGACAACGAAACTCGTGATGAGCTTAGCCATTAATCTTAATATTAATAATAAGAACTTACAAAGAGCTTGTATTAAGAAAGAAATCAAGAATGTTGTATGCGCTTGTTGTTTTGTTCTCAGTGAAATGTATTTATAGAGAGGTTGGCCTCTTATATTCAAATAATTGTAAAATAACGACCCTTGACATTACCATGTTCCACCAAGTTATGTGGAACATAGTAGTTTTTTGTTTTTCTGGACCGGCACTTAATAATATTTTATAAGTATTTAGACTATTATACAAAGAAGAAAGTCCTCTTAAGAAAGGACATATTTATAATTATTAGGGGCTACTCGGTTCATCTGTAGTCCTGACTCATACTTGTTTAATTCAACAAACTTTTAGCGTTAGTTACTTTAGAATCGAATCTCATACAATGCCCAAATTTTCTACAAGACAGGGAAATAATTCTTGAAGTTAAATACTTCTTCCAACATTAATTATGAAACATAAATTAACACTAAACTCATTTCAAATTTGTATATTATAATTAGGATCAGATTTGAAGGAATATTATTGTTTCAGCAAATTTCAATATTCTAAAAATTTATCTTTTTCAGATAAGTCATAGTGACTTATTTTATGCCCAGAAATTACTATGTTGACTACCTATCACAGAATTAAATTTCTTAAAATATGTGTATTTCTCGGGCTTTGCGGTGATGTGAATATGGTATTCGTTGTGCCGTCCATAGTGATTAAGAGACCTTAACTGCTATCTCTAAATGATAATTAGTATATTTTTAATCTTATAAACCCAACTGTTTGACTTTCTTCTTGAAATTATTTTGTAGAAATATATGAATAGTTTATCACAATAGAGCTACCTAAGCATGGAATCTTTTATTAGCAATTCTTTGTCCAATGATGTTGAGCTGTCAATTCAATTAGTTGTCTGGCCTACTAGACCGTGTCTGTTGCCTGAAGTGAAGGGTCATGCTTTATATCGTCTTTCAACATGAAAAACACCCATTTCGATGTGAATTATTAAAATTGGAAGATGTGAATTAAAGCTTATTTCCAATTTTACTTGTCATGAATTTTGAGTTTATTTCCAATTTTAAACCCGAGCTTCATGTAGACATGTAGTAGTTGTGCAAATCCCTTTCACATTTTCTTTTCTTTCTACTCAAGAAAGCTTACTTTTCATTTGCCCTAAATATGATTAAAGGTACCACCTTAATTTCCATTTATTCTATATGTGTATATAAGATTTACACTAAATTTAATCATGCCATAACAATTATCCTTGTGCCAATTAATATAACGTTGTAAAATCAAATGAATGTTTGATAACAGCCGCTACAAATAATCCAAGGATTCAACCTTGTTGGAGTTTGGAACGCCAGAATATCATTGAGATTTGCAACATCAACCAATAAAACTGAAAAATGAAAAAAAAAAAAACATTGTCTGACTAATAAAACCGTTCGAATAAACTTCTCTGTCTCATATTTTTTTAATATTATACTCGGTGGCTTAAACCATGGTCTGAATAATTTGAATTCAAGTCATGATTCTCGACAACCCTAAGAACGATTGATGTAACAATGTCCACGAGCCAGTCAAAATACTCCGGTACAATGTCGACATTTGTACGTACTATTGAGGTATGGGATTGTTCTTTAAACTTCATAGAGAGCTACATGCCTGTGAACTCTATTTATGTGAACAATAGATTTCTTAATATGGAGATTTATTGGTGAACTTGGCTTACAAAAACCAGCTACCCCGAGCTCAACAAATGGTTATTCAATTCAATTGAGGTTACAAAATTCTTGTAATCCATATCCCAAAAATGGACTACCGATATGAGTTATGTTTGAACAGTATGTTTTGACTTCTTGCACAACAGATCATTTGTTTAATGGCATCATTGTAGCATATAATTACTTTTCTTGTGAATTTACAAACTCATGAAGTTCTTTTTTTTTTTTCAATCGCACTATAAGTATAGCTTCATCCATTATTCATTATTTCTAATGAGTGAAAGTGAGTCCTTGAGGATCAAGTGGGTACAAATGTATTATCTAGAAAAAAAACAAAACAGGAATATGGAATCCTCAACTTCCAGCAAATTGCAGCTGGCACAGGAAGAAGATAATTCACATCAGAAATCACCTTAAAGGAGCAGTGCATAATGGAACTTGGTTGGCTAATGCAGGTAGACCTTACTCTACTAAAAGTGGTTATAAATGGTTTTGGAAGCGGTACCAAAAGCCGGGAATATAATATAGTTTGGAGCCCTTATGTTATTCCTAACCACGGTATTATAGGTTGGTTAGCAATCAAGGACAGACTCCTCACTCAAAGCAGATTGGATAAAATGAGACGGTTGAAGTCACCAATTGAATGTGAGCTTTGTTATGGGAATGTGGAAGATGTAGAACACTTATTTTTTTGATTGTCAATACTCAAGGGGCTTGTCCATAAGTTACTACAATGGTTAGAGTTGAATATCATTGTGATGAATCTAAAAAATTGGTTGCCTAGACTTAGTAGAATATGGAGACTTAAGCCGGTACGACAAAGAGCTTTTCCATTCCTCAGTTTGATTGTCAAGGTACATTATAGCTCTGCCAAAAATGATGACTTGTCATGGTACATCGTAAACCAATGCAAGGGCTGAGTATAGAAACAAAAAATGATCCTGACCGCAGCTCTGCAAAAAATAAAAAGAAAACCAGACATGTCCTTCAGTCCCTCAATTCTGAAAATTCAGAAATACAGTGGCAAAGACATAATTTCTACATTTCTTATCAAACTAGACATCCATTTTGCAAGCCGTCAAAACCAATTAAAATTAGAATGAACAAAAGAACAGATTCAATGAAAGAATCAAGACAAATGATTCGTGAAGCAAACGAAATCAGATCTTTAAACCAGTACCCTGCAGCAGAATTTATTCTGAAATTCAGTTCACCTGCTCTAACTGGTTATTTTCAAATCAGGTTTTCAGGCAAACCGTTAGTCCACTTAATAAATTGAAAAAATCAGAATAATATACACTAATAGGGAAGGGATTCATGAAAAGGAATCCCCTCAAA
Source organism: Oldenlandia corymbosa var. corymbosa (assembly GCA_949775105.1). NCBI lineage: Eukaryota > Viridiplantae > Streptophyta > Magnoliopsida > Gentianales > Rubiaceae > Oldenlandia > Oldenlandia corymbosa. The sequence continues at coordinate 1,671,082 of OX459123.1, read as the reverse complement.
AAGTTTTAAGAACCATGAAAACTAGGCTCTGCAAAACAGCCCCTCAGGCCAAATGTTTCCGCAGGTTTTCAGAAACTAATTCAATTGAACAACTAGAAGATGCACCATAACATTCATCAAACAGGGACTGAGATTTAAGTAAATCTAAAACAAATAATCAAAACTGGGTAGAGTGACAAATTCTGCAAATAAAACAACTAGGCAAGGGACAAATGACACACAAAGCACCAAAAACATTCACATTATAAATTTTAAATTGAAAGCGAATATTGCTGTCCTCCAAAATGAAACAGTAGATGATTAATTTAGTACAGGATAACAAAGAACAAAAAACTAAGAAGAGGGATTTACATACAATATCTCACAAAGCCATGATGGCTAAAGAGAAGCATCAACAATCATGTGGCTGCATCTTGCTCATCTCTAGCATCAATGCCATATTCCATGACCCAAGCCTCCTTACCTGATTAAACAAAGCTGCAAGCACCAATCCCGACCCTTCAAAACTGCACTTGAAATTGATATCAGAATTTCATCAGTACCATATATTTTTCCAAAGAGCCATCCTACACGAGTACAATAAATATACAAAACAGAAATGTTAGAAATTTGCAATGGCACCCTACATCAAAACTAGAACACAAGTATTTAGGATTTACTATCCAGCTTCACAATGGCACTTTACATCTAACGAAGCATGAAACATACCATTAAACAATAGATAGAAATTCAGATCTCATGTGGTAATTATTCCTTTAAGTTCAAAATGGATAAATAAACACTATATAAATAGTTTTCACATGCCTACCTTCTTCTATCCAGCAATTCGTATATCTTCAACGGATGCATTATAAGCCTCATTGAAACAATCAGGATTACAAAAAAAAATTAGTTTCTTGCAATCAAGTAAACTTGAAACTTGCATTCAAACTCCCGACAGTTCCAACCAAACATTTTACCAAACAACGTTACACTCCTTCACAATCATCATAATTAATAAGAACAAATATTAATATACAAATTAAAGAAAATACAAAACCAGTAGCAAATTGATCAAAAAGTAAAATGTAAATGTTGACAGAAAAAAGGCAATCTTTATTTGTTAAAAAACATTGAAAAACAAGACAAGAAAGAAACAAACATTGAAGAAAACGTCAATAAGAACTCTCGTATCAACCCTCTCGCAACCCCAAGTTTGGACCCCAATCTCACTCTCCATAAGTCCTCAACTTTATCAACAAAACCAAAAAAAAAAAAGGAAAACAAGAAGAAGAAAGTATCGACATGTGTTGACCGACCCATAAGGTTTATTAGCATAGACGAAGCAAGGGATACCTTCCTGGCGGTTCTTCCGAGCTAGCCACCATGCCTTTTGCCATCGATTGTCGAATAAATCTTGGGACGACTGGGCTATTGAAACAGATCTGGCTGATAGAGAAGCAGCAATGCTGAAATCGAACGGCCGAAAAGGGAAAAAGCTCACATCGGAGTTTGAGAGTGAATTTGGATGAAGAAAAAAGGCAAGTTACTGTTTAGATGAAAATTGAGAGAAACTGATTTTGGATTTGAATCTCAAAATGATTAAAAGAAACATGTATATAAGGGTGAGATGAGAATTAATCGACCAAGCGGGAGAGAAGAAGAGGGAAACAAAAATTTTGGATTTAGAATTTAGAGGTAAAGAGCGGGAGAGAATTGAGAAGAAGAGGGAAACAAAATATTTTGGGGTAATTGAGAGAGCCTGAGCTGGGGAGAAGAGAGGGAGTCTGCATTTTTGTTTTTTGGTATTTGTAAATTGTGTTTTTTTTAAGGTTATCACAATAACAACATTAAAACTTGTCATTATTTGTATTGTTTAATGACGATAATTCATATTGTCATTGACTGAATCAATTGACAACATAAAATTTGCAACTAAAGACTTGTTTTGTGACAAGATTTCAATGTTGTCGATGAGATTATTACTGTTTGCACAGAAACCAATGATAATAAAACTCTTATCATTAAATTATTCTTTAATGACAATATTTGAACTTGTGATTAAAAACCAATTTTCTTGTAGTGACAATACAAGTCCTTGTCAAACAACCATGTATTGGGCTGGACCTGCTTTTACATTGGCTTAATTGAACTGGAAAAGAATCTATAAAATGTTTACTCACTTCCTGCTAGTCATTCACTATTTCTCCATTCTCTTGAGTTACAGAGCAAATTCTATTCCTCGTGTACTTTGTCCGCAATCTGGCATGAAAGAAAGCACTATTGGAGTCTCCCTTCCTCACCCAATATTCTTTTTCACCTTCTGTTGCATGAAATAGTTTGCTGCTTTGCTTGCCAATATATAGGCCTTATACAATTCTCTCTCTTGACAGCGTAAAGCTGTATTCCCTCCATCGAGATAAATCTTACCTTGTAGTTAAGTGAGTTGGTTAATCAATTCTTGCACTTTAATATGGACATTTTATTTGATTTGTTAAGCATTTTCAAACTCTGCTTCAATCTTTTTAATTTAACCACTAACTGGTACATAGAGGTTCCTATAACAAGAAGCATCCAGCTCTGCTGCATAGTTGGTATAAGCTGTTGATCCTGACTCCACATATTAAAATATTGATACCAGGCTAAATGATAGTCATATAGTTACTTTCATTTGTGTATTTAGCTCCTCAAACTTTGAAGTATGTCATCCTTGAAGTATTTAACCCTTTCATTTGTATATTACACATTACATTTTTCTTTTTCTAGAAAAAGAAAAAATTTACACATTATTACATTCTTAATTGTAATTGGAAATATTGATTTTAAGGAAAATTGTTGTAGACTAAATGTTATGATGATTTCGACAAGAATGGAAATTGTGATTCAATAGTATGTTTAGATCACTTATTGAACAACACAGTTGCAACATACAATCTTTGTCTAATTTTAATTGATTTATCCTCAAGGACTCAACCTTTTTTTTTATATACTTTTTCTGGTTCAAAGGTAAATATTTGTATTTGCATCAAAACAGTACAAACACCACTACTGTCAACTTTGTGTACACCTACACAGTTTAGGCATCTTAATGTCCAGTTTCTCTAAAAATCTAATATGGTCATTACTACCAAATCTATAAATATATTAAATGTTTAGGAGACTTTCTTTATAACAACTGTTCTTTCCCCCACAAGCTTCCTCAACTATCCAAATTTCCTGCCATTGTGTTCTGCCCTTATATGGTAGTCCTGCTCATTTTCTGCATTAGCCAGCTACCTAAATAAGGAACATGCTCAAAAGCCAAATGTAGGCTTTTGAGATGAAAAAAGAACTAACTTAATGCTGATGGAAGACCTGGATGCAGCAACTTTGCATATGTTTCAATAGATAAAGAGATTATTGCATCTAATCGGGTGAGTCAAGCCAAAACCCAAGCAGCATCAGAAGAATCAAAATCATCCAAACCTAACAAGCCACAAACAGTGTGAAGATAGATCAAGGTTGTTTCAATTTAATAAAGTTAGCAAAAAACGAAAGAAAAAAAACATTAGCAAAAAAACTCACAGGAACTACGGAAATTCATACATTCAGTAATGAAGAACTATGTTACCCGGACTCTTCTATTTGAGGAGAATACCTCGTGTCGACACTGGTGTAGCTATGAGTGTCGGGTGTGACATTTTAGCCTAAAATGTTCAAGATTTCTAAAATATTGACGAGTCGGACATTCAGATCTCCGCACCCGATACGACACCCGTATCCGAGTCCAAGTCCAGGTAACATAGATGAAGAATAAACATAAAATTAAAAACAGAAAAAAAAAAAACCCCAGAAAGAGGAATCACTTCTGGCTTTTTTGCCGATGTCAGAGTAAAATCCGGGACCCTTAACCATTATTAAACCTATAAAAACAACAAATGGGGGGAGGGATTTCTGAAAGAAGAAGAAGCCGAGAAAGAGATCAAGGGAGCTTTGGAGCAGATTAGTGTGGAGGAAATTTTGTTCCCAAATGAAAGTAACCATCTTCAAAAATTGAGGCACAATCAGACTCATACCAGGGGGGAAAAAGCCCCAAACGACACATAGAAGACTTCCAATTGATCCAACTCATAATAAAAATTAGGGTTTCAGAACACAAACGCAAATACCTGATACTGAGGATACAATTTCGAATAAGTCTCAGCAGTTGAAGCATGGATTCTTTTACGCTAGTCAATGACCACAACTCCTGCCACTATTGTCCCCAGTGCGAACCCAATTAGCCGCTCCTGCCGATAATTAAAATCCCCAATTTAGTTTATCAGCAAAACAATTCATAAACCCAAAAGCAGAAATAAGAAGAAGAGGAATGTGGTTTAATGTGGTTATCAAGAACCCCAATTAGCCGCTTTGTCTGCTTATGTTGTATTTGGGGTGCTTCGGCCATCGGAGTTGGGAAGAGAAAGGGGTGATGGAAAGTCGACAAATCACCAGGGAAAAAAAAAAAGACGTACTGTGACAATATAACCGATTCAAAACGACGTCGTTTTGATGTCCAAGGTTTTAATTTTTTTGGACGTTGTTTGCATTTATTCAGGAAAAAAAATGCTTTGATAATGTTGAAATATATAATGACGATTATAACTCTAATTAAAAAGCTGATGCCATCCTTAGTTTTCCAACCAATCAAAATATTGCAATATAATTGGAGGTCTTTCTTTTATAAGAAAAAAATAGGGATTATATCACTATAAATGATATTTGCACTATAAATGAAATTGGCGCGGTGCAGAAGTTAACTAGTTTGTTAAAAAAAAAAAAAGGCTAAATACCTTGAAAGCTGAAAAATGAAAAATCCTTCAGTCCTATGGTCAAATCATCATCAACAACTCCCTCCCTCCCCTTATTTAATTTGGGTTCTTCCCTGAACAATTGAATTGTTTTGATATAAAACTCACAGCTGAAGTTTGCCCGGCCAATAATTAGATCTAAACAAATAAATAATACTGAGTAAAACAAAACCGAATATTGATCCATTGTGATATATATCAAAGCTCAAAGAAATTGGGAAGGAACAATCATAGTACGTTGCTCAACTAATTAAAAAAAAAAAAAAAGTAAAATTCAAATATAGATTTGAAAGGGAAAGACGAACAATAAAGGAAGAGACACTTCATTTGTTTAAATTTAATCATTTTATTTTTCTTTCATATTGATTCCAGCCTTTCAAACTTTTACAAAGTGGCGTACACAATCACATTCTCTAACTTCCTCGTTTTTCCATTAGTATATTATTACAAAGAGACAACAAAATTGTGGTTAGTATAAATTCTCTTTGTCCAAAAAAAAAACTAGTAGTCGATAATGAGGGAGTATTATTTTTAATATCTTACACTACCAAATTTTTTCCAGACAAAAGAAATTTTCATTAACTTTGTTGGATAACATCCAACTACGATTGAGAGAGGATTACAATCACTAACATATTACAATGGATTGAAATTCTATAACCAAGAATCAACCGATCATCTTCACTACGGACGACCAAATCACAAGCTTTTCTGTAGCACTGCCAAATACTTGTTGGAAGCATTACACACCAAAGAAAATCTCTGATATCGAATACTTCACTTATCATCATATAAAAGTCCCAAAAAGCATATCTAAAATATAGATCTACTTTGTCTGCAAATCATCGAACATACATGACTATAAACCATAATAGTAATATCATGGACTAAAATCACACACAATCACAAAAGAACTAAACTACGACCAATAGAATGAAATCTATTGTCAGACTACTAACACCCAACAAATCAAAAATATGTTGACAGAAGAAATTTATTTAATTAAAAAAAACTAAAAGGAGAGACAAATTATCTTACACTACCAATTAAGTAAGCAATTATTAGCAAATTCATATTAAAAAAAATAATGATATTTAACTCTACAAATTTAATTCTACTTTCATCGATCTCTACCTACATGTCTATCTAGTCGGCATTCCACATCACTTCCCTAAATATTTTTTTTCCTTTTTACAACCAAAATTAATAATAATTTTTTTTTTCATATTTTTCCTTTTATTCTTCGTTTCTTTTTTCTTCTTTTCCTTCACCTTCGCAGAACCCTCAACCACCGGGAGGGCCTAGACCTGTGGCTGTTCTGCCATTGTTTGGATTCTCTTGTTTTTTTTTTTTTCCTTGGTATATGTTTTTCTCTCTTAGTATGCAATTTCAATCATAAATCATCTATGAAGTGAATTAGTTTTTCGGACCAATCATCAACCATGAGCATATGATTTCATTATTTATCAATCTATTGTTCAAAAATTGAAGGCAGTCATAACCGATTCATGATATGACGTCGGAAAACAATAATCAGCAATAAAGATTGTCTTTTTATATTACAACCGCTGCCAATAGAATACAATAAGTTGTTGAGGTTCATTGATTTAATTATTCTCATTTAATTGAAATGACAGTTGATAGCTCAACTAATTTAAAAAATCCCATGTTTCAGTTGCTAAGGAGGGAATTTGAATTTTTTTCTTTTGTGGTTGAGGGTTCAGCTATGAGCCTATGAGGATGGTGAAAAGAAATAAAAATGGCAGAAAGACAGAAAAAAAGGAAAAGGATGAAAGCCGCCTCTTATGAATTTTCAGTAAATTAATTGATATTGGTTTTTGTTTTGGTTGTAAACAAAATTTATTAATTAATTAAAGAAATGATTTGGAATGCCAACTAGATAGGCATATAAGTAGAGATAGAGTAGAATTAACTTTGTACAGTGCAGTATCATGACTAGTAAAAATATAGGTCGCACCTCCCCGATTAAATCTTCAAAAGGAGTGTTTTATAGCATCGATAGCATTACAAGGTTGGTCATTAAGATTTGAATTATTGGTGCATAAATTGACCAAGAAGGCAATCGATTCCATGATGTTGAGTAAAATAATTCGAAGGCATGTGGGATTGTCAATTGGACGTAGAAATGGAGCTTAGGGTTTGGCATGATGTCTGAAGATCATACGATCGACCAGTTCTCTTCTACTTTATGGCTGCTCTCATGATTATCACTCACTTGAATATGTCCCAATTCACCCTCAAGACGAGTACAAGTTCTAATATTTCACCTTCAAGTAAGTCAAATCTGTTGGTGGACAAATTCCAGTATGAGCAAATATAATAGGCCAAACATAATTCTTGCGATGAGAATGGGCATATTTTAGAACAAACCACATTTATTAACTGACGATGATGATGATGATGAAACATAGAGATACACAAAGAGAATCACATATTTATCTATTTTTTTCAAAAGTGATCAATAGCGATTTCGCATTTAACCCATCGTGACATATTAGAAACATGAAAAATATCTTACAAACTGCACCTCATCGTCACATATAAAACTTTGCATATTAATTTGCTATGGCATCGGGTCAAACAGGAACACACACGGGAACATCTCCAGCACACTTGAGTCCAGCACAACATTGAGGGACTCCTGGGAAAAGAATCGACCCAGAAGGGTCGCACAGGGCGTTTTCACCAAAGCAACATAAACTACCTTCACACTTCCCATTTTGACACATATTGTCCGGTGTACAGTGATCCGCTTGATCACACTGACGAAACTCGCACGGTTGATGTGGAACCACCGTGCATTGTCCCCCGCCTATGCAACGAGGCAGGTACAGGCAGCAATCCGAGCTAGATTTGCATTCATTTAAGAGTGGGCTACATAATGGTGGAGGTGGTGGCGATGAAGGTGGAGGCGGAGACGGGGGTGGGGGCGACGGTGGAGGAGGAGGTGGAGGGGGAAGATCCGTGTCTGGACACGGGGACGACCCAATCTGAATTCCAACGCTCACACCCGCCACCGTGGCCCCCACCACCAGAACCTCCTTGTTTTCAACATGGAGTAACGACTTTCTGTTGTTAAGGTCCTCGGAAGAGCACACAATAAATTCCAACATCATAACTGCGGCCAAAAAAGAAAAAAGAGATGAAGAGAAAATTTTCATGCTATTATTTTGTGTATAAGTTAATATAAATTGAAGACTTAAAACTAATTTAGAACGAAAAAAGGATAATTTACTGAGCTGAAATGCTGAATAATTAGGGCAGCATTATTTTTCATGAGATTAAACAGAAAAGAAGGAGATCGATTACTTACATGATACCACAAGAAGCCAAAGGACAACGAAACTCGTGATGAGCTTAGCCATTAATCTTAATATTAATAATAAGAACTTACAAAGAGCTTGTATTAAGAAAGAAATCAAGAATGTTGTATGCGCTTGTTGTTTTGTTCTCAGTGAAATGTATTTGTAGAGAGGTTGGCCTCTTATATTCAAATAATTGTAAAATAACGACCCTTGACATTACCATGTTCCACCAAGTTATGTGGAACATAGTAGTTTTTTGTTTTTCTGGACCGGCACTTAATAATATTTTATAAGTATTTAGACTATTATACAAAGAAGAAAGTCCTCTTAAGAAAGGACATATTTATAATTATTAGGGGCTACTCGGTTCATCTGTAGTCCTGACTCATACTTGTTTAATTCAACAAACTTTTAGCGTTAGTTACTTTAGAATCGAATCTCATACAATGCCCAAATTTTCTACAAGACAGGGAAATAATTCTTGAAGTTAAATACTTCTTCCAACATTAATTATGAAACATAAATTAACACTAAACTCATTTTAAATTTGTATATTATAATTAGGATCAGATTTGAAGGAATATTATTGTTTCAGCAAATTTCAATATTCTAAAAATTTATCTTTTTCAGATAAGTCATAGTGACTTATTTTATGCCCAGAAATTACTATGTTGACTACCTATCACAGAATTAAATTTCTTAAAATATGTGTATTTCTCGGGCTTTGCGGTGATGTGAATATGGTATTCGTTGTACCGTCCATAGTGATTAAGAGACCTTAACTGCTATCTCTAAATGATAATTAGTATATTTTTAATCTTATAAACCCAACTGTTTGACTTTCTTCTTGAAATTATTTTGTAGAAATATATGAATAGTTTATCACAATAGAGCTACCTAAGCATGGAATCTTTTATTAGCAATTCTTTGTCCAATGATGTTGAGCTGTCAATTCAATTAGTTGTCTGGCCTACTAGACCGTGTCTGTTGCCTGAAGTGAAGGGTCATGCTTTATATCGTCTTTCAACATGAAAAACACCCATTTCGATGTGAATTATTAAAATTGGAAGATGTGAATTAAAGCTTATTTCCAATTTTACTTGTCATGAATTTTGAGTTTATTTCCAATTTTAAACCCAGAGCTTCATGTAGACATGTAGTAGTTGTGCAAATCCCTTTCACATTTTCTTTTCTTTCTACTCAAGAAAGCTTACTTTTCATTTGCCCTAAATATGATTAAAGGTACCACCTTAATTTCCATTTATTCTATATGTGTATATAAGATTTACACTAAATTTAATCATGCCATAACAATTATCCTTGTGCCAATTAATATAACGTTGTAAAATCAAATGAATGTTTGATAACAGCCGCTACAAATAATCCAAGGATTCAACCTTGTTGGAGTTTGGAATGCCAGAATATCATTGAGATTTGCAACATCAACCAATAAAACTGAAAAATGAAAAAAAAAAAAACATTGTCTGACTAATAAAACCGTTCGAATAAACTTCTCTGTCCCATATTTTTTTAATATTATACTCGGTGGCTTAAACCATGGTCTGAATAATTTGAATTCAAGTCATGATTCTCGACAACCCTAAGAACGATTGATGTAACAATATCCACGAGCCAGTCAAAATACTCCGGTACAATGTCGACATTTGTACGTACTATTGAGGTATGGGATTGTTCTTTAAACTTCATAGAGAGCTACATGCCTGTGAACTCTATTTATGTGAACAATAGATTTCTTAATATGGAGATTTATTGGTGAACTTGGCTTACAAAAACCAGCTACCCCGAGCTCAACAAATGGTTATTCAATTCAATTGAGGTTACAAAATTCTTGTAATCCATATCCCAAAAATGGACTACCGATATGAGTTATGTTTGAACAGTATGTTTTGACTTCTTGCACAACAGATCATTTGTTTAATGGCATCATTGTAGCATATAATTACTTTTCTTGTGAATTTACAAACTCATTAAGTTCTTTTTTTTTTTTCAATCGCACTATAAGTATAGCTTCATCCATTATTCATTATTTCTAATGAGTGAAAGTGAGTCCTTGAGGATCAAGTGGGTACAAATGTATTATCTGGAAAAAAAACAAAACAGGAATATGGAATCCTCAACTTCCAGCAAATTGCAGCTGGCACAGGAAGAAGATAATTCACATCAGAAATCACCTTAAAGGAGCAGTGCATAATGGAACTTGGTTGGCTAATGCAGGTAGACCTTACTCTACTAAAAGTGGTTATAAATGGTTTTTGGAAGCGGTACCAAAAGCCAGGGAATATAATATAGTTTGGAGCCCTTATGTTATTCCTAACCACAGTATTATAGGTTGGTTAGCAATCAAGGACAGACTCCTCACTCAAAGCAGATTGGATAAAATGAGACGGTTGAAGTCACCAATTGAATGTGAGCTTTGTTATGGGAATGTGGAAGATGTAGAACACTTATTTTTTTGATTGTCAATACTCAAGGGGCTTGTCCATAAGTTACTACAATGGTTAGAGTTGAATATCATTGTGATGAATCTAAAAAATTGGTTGCCTAGACTTAGTAGAATATGGAGACTTAAGCCGGTACGACAAAGAGCTTTTCCATTCCTCAGTTTGATTGTCAAGGTACATTATAGCTCTGCCAAAAATGATGACTTGTCATGGTACATCGTAAACCAATGCAAGGGCTGAGTATAGAAACAAAAAATGATCCCGACCGCAGCTCTGCAAAAAATAAAAAGAAAACCAGACATGTCCTTCAGTCCCTCAATTCTGAAAATTCAGAAATACAGTGGCAAAGACATAATTTCTACATTTCCTATCAAACTAGACATCCATTTTGCAAGCCGTCAAAACTAATTAAAATTAGAATGAACAAAAGAACAGATTCAATGAAAGAATCAAGACAAATGATTCGTGAAGCAAACGAAATCAGATCTTTAAACCAGTACCCTGCAGCAGAATTTATTCTGAAATTCAGTTCACCTGCTCTAACTGGTTATTTTCAAATCAGGTTTTCAGGCAAATCGTTAGTCCACTTAATAAATTGAATAAATCAGAATAATATACACTAATAGGGAAGGGATTCATTTTCATGAATCCCCTCAAAAAGTTTTAAGAACCATGAAAACTAGGCTCTGCAAAACAGCCCCTCAGGCCAAATGTTTCCGCAGGTTTTCAGAAACTAATTCAATTGAACAACTAGAAGATGCACCATAACATTCATCAAACAGGGACTGAGATTTAAGTAAATCTAAAACAAATAATCAAAACTGGGTAGAGTGACAAATTCTGCAAATAAAACAACTAGGCAAGGGACAAATGACACACAAAGCACCAAAAACATTCACATTATAAATTTTAAATTGAAAGCGAATATTGCTGTCCTCCAAAATGAAACAGTAGATGATTAATTTAGTACAGGATAACAAAGAACAAAAAACTAAGAAGAGGGATTTACATACAATATCTCACAAAGCCATGATGGCTAAAGAGAAGCATCAACGATCATGTGGCTACATCTTGCTCATCTCTAGCATCAATGCCATATTCCATGACCCAAGCCTCCTTACCTGATTAAACAAAGCTGCAAGCACCAATCCCGACCCTTCAAAACTGCACTTGAAATTGATATAAGAATTTCATCAGTATCATATATTTTTCCAAAGAGCCATCCTACACGAGTACAATAAATATACAAAACAGAAATGTTAGAAATTTGCAATGGCACCCTACATCAAAACTAGAACACAAGTATTTAGGATTTACTATCCAGCTTCACAATGGCACTTTACATCTAACGAAGCATGAAACATACCATTAAACAATAGATAGAAATTCAGATCTCATGTGGTAATTATTCCTTTAAGTTCAAAATGGATAAATAAACACTATATAAATAGTTTTCACATGCCTACCTTCTTCTATCCAGCAATTCGTATATCTTCAACGGATGCATTATAAGCCTCATTGAAACAATCAGGATTACAAAAAAAAATTAGTTTCTTGCAATCAAGTAAACTTGAAACTTGCATTCAAACTCCCGACAGTTCCAACCAAACATTTTACCAAACAACGTTACACTCCTTCACAATCATCATAATTAATAAGAACAAATATTAATATACAAATTAAAGAAAATACAAAACCAGTAGCAAATTGATCAAAAAGTAAAATGTAAATGTTGACAGAAAAAAGGCAATCTTTATTTGTTAAAAAACATTGAAAAACAAGACAAGAAAGAAACAAACATTGAAGAAAACGTCAATAAGAACTCTCGTATCAACCCTCTCGCAACCCCAAGTTTGGACCCCAATCTCACTCTCCATAAGTCCTCAACTTTATCAACAAAACCAAAAAAAAAAGAAGGAAAACAAGAAGAAGAAAGTATCGACATGTGTTGACCGACCCATAAGGTGTATTAGCATAGACGAAGCAAGGGATACCTTCCTGGCGGTTCTTCCAGAGCTAGCCACCATGCCTTTTGCCATCGATTGTCGAATAAATCTTGGGACGACTGGGCTATTGAAACAGATCTGGCTGATAGAGAAGCAGCAATGCTGAAATCGAACGGCCGCAAAAGGGAAAAAGCTCACATCGGAGTTTGAGAGTGAATTTGGATGAAGAAAAAAGGCAAGTTACTGTTTAGATGAAAATTGAGAGAAACTGATTTTGGATTTGAATCTCAAAATGATTAAAAGAAACATGTATATAAGGGTGAGATGAGAATTAATCGACCAAGCGGGAGAGAAGAAGAGGAAACAAAATTTTGGGTTTAGAATTTAGAGGTAAAGAGCGGGAGAGAATTGAGAAGAAGAGGGAAACAAAATATTTTGGGGTAATTGAGAGAGCCTGAGCTGGGGAGAAGAGAGGGAGTCTGCATTTTTGTTTTTTGGTATTTGTAAATTGTGTTTTTTTTAAGGTTATCACAATAACAACATTAAAACTTGTCATTATTTGTATTGTTTAATGACGATAATTCATATTGTCATTGACTGAATCAATTGACAACATAAAATTTGCAACTAAAGACTTGTTTTGTGACAAGATTTCAATGTTGTCGATGAGATTATTACTGTTTGCACAGAAACCAATGATAATAAAACTCTTATCATTAAATTATTCTTTAATGACAATATTTGAACTTGTGATTAAAAACCAATTTTCTTGTAGTGACAATACAAGTCCTTGTCAAACAACCATGTATTGGGCTGGACCTGCTTTTACATTGGCTTAATTGAACTGGAAAAGAATCTATAAAATGTTTACTCACTTCCTGCTAGTCATTCACTATTTCTCCATTCTCTTGAGTTACAGAGCAAATTCTATTCCTCGTGTACTTTGTCCGCAATCTGGCATGAAAGAAAGCACTATTGGAGTCTCCCTTCCTCACCCAATATTCTTTTTCACCTTCTGTTGCATGAAATAGTTTGCTGCTTTGCTTGCTAATATATAGGCCTTATACAATTCTCTCTCTTGACAGCGTAAAGCTGTATTCCCTCCATCGAGATAAATCTTACCTTGTAGTTAAGTGAGTTGGTTAATCAATTCCTGCACTTTAATGTGGACATTTTATTTGATTTGTTAAGCATTTTCAAACTCTGCTTCAATCTTTTTAATTTAACCACTAACTGGTACATAGAGGTTCCTATAACAAGAAGCATCCAGCTCTGCTGCATAGTTGGTATAAGCTGTTGATCCTGACTCCACATATTAAAATATTGATACCAGGCTAAATGATAGTCATATAGTTACTTTCATTTGTGTATTCAGCTCCTCAAACTTTGAAGTATGTCATCCTTGAAGTATTTAACCCTTTCATTTGTATATTACACATTACATTTTTCTTTTTCTAGAAAAAGAAAAAAATTTACACATTATTACATTCTTAATTGTAATTGGAAATATTGATTTTAAGGAAAATTGTTGTAGACTAAATGTTATGATGATTTCGACAAGAATGGAAATTGTGATTCAATAGTATGTTTAGATCACTTATTGAACAACACAGTTGCAACATACAATCTTTGTCTAATTTTAATTGATTTATCCTCAAGGACTCAGCCTTTTTTTTTATATACTTTTTCTGGTTCAAAGGTAAATATTTGTATTTGCATCAAAACAGTACAAACACCACTACTGTCAACTTTGTGTACACCTACACAGTTTAGGCATCTTAATGTCCAGTTTCTCTAAAAATCTAATATGGTCATTACTACCAAATCTATAAATATATTAAATGTTTAGGAGACTTTCTTTATAACAACTGTTCTTTCCCCCACAGGCTTCCTCAACTATCCAAATTTCCTGCCATTGTGTTCTGCCCTTATATGGTAGTCCTGCTCATTTTCTGCATTAGCCAGCTACCTAAATAAGGAACATGCTCAAAAGCCAAATGTAGGCTTTTGAGATGAAAAAAGAACTAACTTAATGCTGATGGAAGACCTGGATGCAGCAACTTTGCATATGTTTCAATAGATAAAGAGATTATTGCATCTAATCGGGTGAGTCAAGCCAAAACCCAAGCAGCATCAGAAGAATCAAAATCATCCAAACCTAACAAGCCACAAACAGTGTGAAGATAGATCAAGGTTGTTTCAATTTAATGATGTTAGCAAAAAACGAAAGAAAAAAAACATTAGCAAAAAAACTCACAGGAACTACGGAAATTCATACATTCAGTAATGAAGAACTATGTTACCCGGACTCTTCTATTTCAGGAGAATACCTCGTGTCGACACTGGTGTAGCTATGAGTGTCGGGTGTGACATTTTAGCCTAAAATGTTCAAGATTTCTAAAATATTGACGAGTCGGACATTCAGATCTCCGCACCCGATACGACACCCGTATCCGAGTCCAAGTCCAGGTAACATAGATGAAGAATAAACATAAAATTAAAAACAGAAAAAAAAAAACCCCAGAAAGAGGAATCACCTCTGGCTTTTTTGCCGATGTCAGAGTAAAATCCGGGACCCTTAACCATTATTAAACCTATAAAAACAACAAATGGGGGGAGGGATTTCTGAAAGAAGAAGAAGCCGAGAAAGAGATCAAGGGAGCTTTGGAGCAGATTAGTGTGGAGGAAATTTTGTTCCCAAATGAAAGTAACCATCTTCAAAAATTGAGGCACAATCAGACTCATACCAGGGTGGAAAAGGCCCCAAACGACACATAGAAGACTTCCAATTGATCCAACTCATAATAAAAATTAGGGTTTCAGAACACAAACGCAAATACCTGATACTGAGGATACAATTTCGAATAAGTCTCAGCAGTTGATGCATGGATTCTTTTACGCTAGTCAATGACCACAACTCCTGCCACTATTGTCCCCAGTGCGAACCCAATTAGCCGCTCCTGCCCATAATTAAAATCCCCAATTTAGTTTATCAGCAAAACAATTCATAAACCCAAAAGCAGAAATAAGAAGAAGAGGAATGTGGTTTTATGTGGTTATCAAGAACCCCAATTAGCCGCTTTGTCTGCTTATGTTGTATTTGGGGTGCTTCGACCATCGGAATTGGGAAGAGAAAGGGGTGATGGAAAGTCGACAAATCACCAGGGAAAAAAAAAAGACGTACTGTGACAATATAACCGATTCAAAACGACGTCGTTTTGATGTCCAAGGTTTTAATTTTTTTGGACGTTGTTTGCATTTATTCAGGAAAAAAAATGCTTTGATAATGTTGAAATATATAATGACGATTATAACTCTAATTAAAAAGCTGATGCCATCCTTAGTTTTCCAACCAATCAAAATATTGCAATATAATTGGAGGTCTTTCTTTTATAAGAAAAAAATAGGGATTATATCACTATAAACGATATTTGCACTATAAATGAAATTGGCGCGGTGCAGAAGTTAACTAGTTTGTTAAAAAAAAAAAAAAAGGCTAAATACCTTGAAAGCTGAAAAATGAAAAATCCTTCAGTCCTATGGTCAAATCATCATCAACAACTCCCTCCCTCCCCTTATTTAATTTGGGTTCTTCCTTGAACAATTGAATTGTTTTGATATAAAACTCACAGCTGAAGTTTGCCCGGCCAATAATTAGATCTAAACAAATAAATAATACTGAGTAAAACAAAACCGAATATTGATCCATTGTGATATATATCAAAGCTCAAAGAAATTGGGAAGGAATAATCATAGTACGTTGCTCAACTAATTCAAAAAAAAAAAAGTAAAATTCAAATATAGATTTGAAAGGGAAAGACGAACAATAAAGGAAGAGACACTTCATTTGTTTAAATTTAATCATTTTATTTTTCTTTCATATTGATTCCAGCCTTTCAAACTTTTTCTTTCATATTGTTTAAATTTAATCATTGTTAAGCTGTCAATTCACATCAGAAATCACCTTAAAGGAGCAGTGCATAATGGAACTTGGTTGGCTAATGCAGGTAGACCTTACTCTACTAAAAGTGGTTATAAATGGTTTATGGAAGCGGTACCAAAAGCCAGGGAATATAATATAGTTTGGAGCCCTTATGTTATTCCTAACCACAGTATTATAGGTTGGTTAGCAATCAAGGACAGACTCCTCACTCAAAGCAGATTGGATAAAATGAGACGGTTGAAGTCACCAATTGAATGTGAGCTTTGTTATGGGAATGTGGAAGATGTAGAACACTTATTTTTTGATTGTGAATACTCAAGGGGCTTGTCCATAAGTTACTACAATGGTTAGAGTTGAATATCATTGTGATGAATCTAAAAAATTGGTTGCCTAGACTCAGTAGAATATGGAGACTTAAGCCGGTACGACAAAGAGCTTTATTTGCAAATATCACTGCTGCCATCTACCATATAAGGGCAGAACACAATGGCAGGAAATTTGGATAGTTGAGGAAGCCTGTGGGGAAAAGAACAGTTGTTATAAAGAAAGTCTCCTAAACATTTAATATATTTATAGATTTGGTAGTAATGACCATATTAGATTTTTAGAGAAACTGGACATTAAGATGCCTAAACTGTGTAGGTGTACACAAAGTTGACAGTAGTGGTGTTTGTACTGTTTTGATGCAAATACAAATATTTACCTTTGAACCAGAAAAAGTATATAAAAAAAAAGGCTGAGTCCTTGAGGATAAATCAATTAAAATTAGACAAAGATTGTATGTTGCAACTGTGTTGTTCAATACGTGATCTAAACATACTATTGAATCACAATTTCCATTCTTGTCGAAATCATCATAACATTTAGTCTACAACAATTTTCCTTAAAATCAATATTTCCAATTACAATTAAGAATGTAATAATGTGTAAATTTTTTTCTTTTTCTAGAAAAAGAAAAATGTAATGTGTAATATACAAATGAAAGGGTTAAATACTTCAAGGATGACATACTTCAAAGTTTGAGGAGCTGAATACACAAATGAAAGTAACTATATGACTATCATTTAGCCTGGTATCAATATTTTAATATGTGGAGTCAGGATCAACAGCTTATACCAACTATGCAGCAGAGCTGGATGCTTCTTGTTATAGGAACCTCTATGTACCAGTTAGTGGTTAAATTAAAAAGATTGAAGCAGAGTTTGAAAATGCTTAACAAATCAAATAAAATGTCCATATTAAAGTGCAGGAATTGATTAACCAACTCACTTAACTACAAGGTAAGATTTATCTCGATGGAGGGAATACAACTTTACGCTGTCAAGAGAGAGAATTGTATAAGGCCTATATATTGGCAAGCAAAGCAGCAAACTATTTCATGCAACAGAAGGTGAAAAAGAATATTGGGTGAGGAAGGGAGACTCCAATAGTGCTTTCTTTCATGCCAGATTGCGGACAAAGTACACGAGGAATAGAATTTGCTCTGTAACTCAAGAGAATGGAGAAATAGTGAATGACTAGCAGGAAGTGAGTAAACATTTTATAGATTCTTTTCTAGTTCAATTAAGCCAATGTAAAAGCAGGTCCAAGCCAATACATGGTTGTTTGACAAGGACTTGTATTGTCACTACAAGAAAATTGGTTTTTAATCACAAGTTCAAATATTGTCATTAAAGAATAATTTAATGATAAGAGTTTTATTATCATTGGTTTCTGTGCAAACAGTAATAATCTCATCGACAACATTGAAATCTTGTCACAAAACAAGTCTTTAGTTGCAAATTTTATGTTGTCAATTGATTCAGTCAATGACAATATGAATTATCGTCATTAAACAATACAAATAATGACAAGTTTTAATGTTGTTATTGTGATAACCTTAAAAAAAACACAATTTACAAATACCAAAAAACAAAAATGCAGACTCCCTCTCTTCTCCCCAGCTCAGGCTCTCTCAATTACCCCAAAATATTTTGTTTCCCTCTTCTTCTCAATTCTCTCCTGCTCTTTACCTCTAAATTCTAAACCCAAAATTTTTGTTTCCCTCTTCTTCTCTCCCGCTTGGTCGATTAATTCTCATCTCACCCTTATATACATGTTTCTTTTAATCATTTTGAGATTCAAATCCAAAATCAGTTTCTCTCAATTTTCATCTAAACAGTAACTTGCCTTTTTTCTTCATCCAAATTCACTCTCAAACTCCGATGTGAGCTTTTTCCCTTTTCGGCCGTTCGATTTCAGCATTGCTGCTTCTCTATCAGCCAGATCTGTTTCAATAGCCCAGTCGTCCCAAGATTTATTCGACAATCGATGGCAAAAGGCATGGTGGCTAGCTCTGGAAGAACCGCCAGGAAGGTATCCCTTGCTTCGTCTATGCTAATAAACCTTATGGGTCGGTCAACACATGTCGATACTTTCTTCTTCTTGTTTTCCTTTTTTTTTTTTGGTTTTGTTGATAAAGTTGAGGACTTATGGAGAGTGAGATTGGGGTCCAAACTTGGGGTTGCGAGAGGGTTGATACAAGAGTTCTTATTGACGTTTTCTTCAATGTTTGTTTCTTTCTTGTCTTGTTTTTCAATGTTTTTTAACAAATAAAGATTGCCTTTTTTCTGTCAACATTTACATTTTACTTTTTGATCAATTTGCTACTGGTTTTGTATTTTCTTTAATTTGTATATTAATATTTGTTCTTATTAATTATGATGATTGTGAAGGAGTGTAACGTTGTTTGGTAAAATGTTTGGTTGGAACTGTCGGGAGTTTGAATGCAAGTTTCAAGTTTACTTGATTGCAAGAAACTAATTTTTTTGTAATCTGATTGTTTCAATGAGGCTTATAATGCATCCGTTGAAGATATACGAATTGCTGGATAGAAGAAGGTAGGCATGTGAAAACTATTTATATAGTGTTTATTTATCCATTTTGAACTTAAAGGAATAATTACCACATGAGATCTGAATTTCTATCTATTGTTTAATGGTATGTTTCATGCTTCGTTAGATGTAAAGTGCCATTGTGAAGCTGGATAGTAAATCCTAAATACTTGTGTTCTAGTTTTGATGTAGGGTGCCATTGCAAATTTCTAACATTTCTTTTGTATATTTATTGTACTCGTGTAGGATGGCTCTTTGGAAAAATATATGGTACTGATGAAATTCTGATATCAATTTCAAGTGCAGTTTTGAAGGGTCGGGATTGGTGCTTGCAGCTTTGTTTAATCAGGTAAGGAGGCTTGGGTCATGGAATATGGCATTGATGCTAGAGATGAGCAAGATGCAGCCACATGATCGTTGATGCTTCTCTTTAGCCATCATGGCTTTGTGAGATATTGTATGTAAATCCCTCTTCTTAGTTTTTGTTCTTTGTTATCTGTACTAAATTAATCATCTATTGTTTCATTTTGGAGGACAGCAATATTCGCTTTCAATTTAAAATTTATAATGTGAATGTTTTGGTGCTTTGTGTGTCATTTGTCCCTTGCCTAGTTGTTTTATTTGCAGAATTTGTCACTCTACCCAGTTTTGATTATTTGTTTTAGATTTACTTAAATCTCAGTCCCTGTTTGATGAATGTTATGGTGCATCTTCTAGTTGTTCAATTGAATTAGTTTCGAAACTGCGGAAACATTTGGCCCGAGGGGCTGTTTTGCGAGCCTAGTTTTCATGGTTCTTAAAACTTTTTGAGGGGATTCCTTTTCATGAATCCCTTCCCTATTAGTGTATATTATTCTGATTTTTTCAATTTATTAAGTGGACTAACGGTTTGCCTGAAAACCTGATTTGAAAATAACCAGTTAGAGCAGGTGAACTGAATTTCAGAATAAATTCTGCTGCAGGGTACTGGTTTAAAGATCTGATTTCGTTTGCTTCACGAATCACTTGTCTTGATTCTTTCATTGAATCTGTTCTTTTGTTCATTCTAATTTTAATTGGTTTTGACGGCTTGCAAAATGGATGTCTAGTTTGATAGGAAATGTAGAAATTATGTCTTTGCCACTGTATTTCTGAATTTTCAGAATTGAGGGACTGAAGGACATGTCTGGTTTTCTTTTTATTTTTTGCAGAGCTGCGGTCGGGATCATTTTTTGTTTCTATACTCAGCCCTTGCATTGGTTTACGATGTACCATGACAAGTCATCATTTTTGGCAGAGCTATAATGTACCTTGACAATCAAACTGAGGAATGGAAAAGCTTGATGCAGGTTAGCTCCATTTGGTCTAGTTTTTGGCAAAAGTTTTGTTTCTTTCCACGGGCATACAAACCATGTTTTTATTTATGGATTCTCACCCTTTCTATTAGTCCTTCAAGGTCATTGAATCTCTTTTATAATGCACAAAGGTTCTATCTTCTTATATCATTATTTGCTATGTTGGAAATCTACAATCTCATAACTTACACTCATTTTTATTCTTTATGAGCTTTTTAATTTCTTTAGAATTGAAATATTCAGATTGCTGGTGAAACATGTAGATGTTTGTTTATGTGGTTCACAAATAGATGGGAACATACTTAGTTGGAAAGTCTAGTGTACTTTTGATATGAAGTATTCCTTGGTTCTGTTGTTGATGTAGTTTTTGGATGTCAATTTGATTTCTGGAAAAATAGGAAGTAGAAGTGATAACGATGATGATAATGCTTCTGTTTAATTTTTTTATTTGCTACTCATGTAAGGATGGGAAATTGGGAAAGATATAGAGTATGCTATGTATTTGATCTTTAATTCATGGATATCATGTTATGTTTAGTTGCATGTTGGGTTTAGTTGCTAAAGATTGTAAGAGGCATGCGAACGGTTTAATGATGGACTGGAATATTAATGTAGTCCTGAGTTAAAATGAAGAGAACGAATGAGTTTGAAGGATTCGGTCACATGGAGTTGGAAAATCCAGCTCCGGAAATCTGAATTGAACTAGACATGTTTATTGCTGGAAATGCAGAAAAATCAGATTTGTGACCCCTGTTAACAGGCCTATTTCCCTTAGGTCTTAAACCCTTTTCAAGAATTTCTTTTCGTAGAACTCTTCTTCATTCAGTGTAGTTTAATTTAGTTTTTACCAATTGTTAAATGGAATTATAGTTTATCCAGAAATCGAGTTTTTACTTGGCTTATCAGTTCTAAAACTGTCAGAAAATCTGGTCTGAGACACCCTTTTAAGAGATTTATTTTTCATGATTTTTAAGCTTCTTTCTCTAATCTCTTTTGGTAAAACCCTTCCTTATATATCCTTCTTTACTATAGTTTTGACAGCTTGTTAGTAGGATTAATGGTTTATTCAAAAATGTTATTTGAATCGGGCCACCTAGTCACCTGATTTCTGAAAATTCAGAATGTAGAAGTTCTAATGCTAACACTGAGTAGCCTCTCCTCTTTTACATTAAAACCTTTTTCTAATGAAACTTTTCTGCTTTCTTTCTTTGTCCACTGACATACATGGTATAGGTCATGGGCATGATTCTAGTCTCTTGGAACGGCACTTAGAACTTTGGGAAAATGAGAGCAGAGATGAATTATTCCTCCTGGGACTTGCATGTGATTGCCTCCCCATATTGTATTTATACATATATGATTATCTTTAATATTTGTTCTTATTTGTTATGATAAGTGCGAAGGGATATGATGATGCTTGATATACTGGTTTGTTGGAAGCATTTGGGAGTTTCAATGCAAGTTTCATTACTCAGCAAACTCTGAAATTCTTCTCTATTTTTAGTACTCTGATATGCTTTTATTGTTTCATGAGGTTGAGGTGTTTTGACGTGCATTTTGACAACATTTTCGGTTTTTTTCCTGCAGACCTACATTTTCTAGTATAAAAGTGTCAATGGTCAATGGAAACATCATGATTCCAAGACACTCTTTGGTGAGAGGCATGTCTTTGTGTTTGACTTTAGGTACCTTACACATTATGATCTTACACACATTTGCTTGCCAGAAAACATCAAAGTTTCTTGGAGAGGTGGATGGTCCATAAATGAAGGATTGGAGAGGTGGTAAAGCTACTTCATTTCACATTATTCCTAGCAGTATTAGGGCAGCAAAGTTTTGTCGGGTTTAGAATTTATATTATTGATTTTGGATGTAATTGTTTTAATAATATGCACAGGTACAATGTTGTTTATTCATAAAGCATAAATTAAAGAAAAATAGTATTTTTTTAAAAACATTAGCAGATATAGTGACAACTTGTTTCGTCACTGACATTCCGGCTGGTGGCCGGAAAATAAAACCAGTCACAACATTTAAGTCGTTAAAACAGTGACGACATTTAATTCGTCAAAACAGTGACGACTTGTAATTTTGACAAGTTAAAGTTGTCACTATTTAGTAACGACTCACAGATCGCCGTTAATGGCTTCTTTATCGACGACTCACTACAGTTGTCAATATAGAACTCTTTAATGACAGGTCTTTATTGACGACTCAGTGACAACTAAAATTTATCACTAAACCTCTTTATTGACAACATTTTGGGGTTTAGTCACAACCACAACTTGTGGCTAAAGACCTATTTTCTTGTAGTGTGTGCTGGAAGCAACAGTTGCAACTTCTGAAAGAAGTAACTCCACTTGAAATCAAGAATATTTTTTGAGGGATTCATACTTATAAAAATCTTGGACTTGACGGGTATGACAGTTTCTTTTATAGGGCAGCCTGGGTGATTATAAAGGAGGATGTTTATTGAGTTGTGAAGGAATTTTTTGCAAATGGAAAATCACTCAAATGGGCTAATGCTACGGTATTAGCATTGATCCCAAAGATGGAGGTACTGCAAAATGCATTAGAGTATAGACCCATTGCATGCAACAATGTAGTCTATAAGTGTATCTCAAAATTATTATGTTAAAGATTGAAGCTGCTATTGATAGAGCTTATTGACAGTAACCAAAGTGCCTTTGTGAGTAATAAACTTATCATGCACAATGTTTTGCTCTCTCATGAACTTAATAAGCACTATGGAAGGAAGCGTGGTAGGGTACTTATGAAAATAGATATTAAAAAGGCCTGTGATTATGTGGAATGGAGTTTTGTGGCAGAAATGTTATCCAGGTATGGATTCCCATAAGCTTTTTCAAGCAGGGTGACGGAATGTGGTACTACTACTTCCTACTCTATACGCTTGAATGGAGAGGTGTGTAAGTTTTTTCAGGGTAAAAGGGGTTTAAGATAGGGGATCCCATATCCCCCTACTTTTCGTTCTGATTATGGAATACTTAAGCATGTTATTAAAGGAGGCATCAGTGGATAAATCGTTCCAATTTCATCCCCAATGTAAGAGCTTGAAGTTAACTAACATTTATTTTGCAGATAATCTAATGATATTCTGTAAAGTAGATGGTTATACTATCAACAAAATAATGGAGATCCTTAGAAGATTTTCTGCTACTACTGGTTTAACTCCCAATCAGTCCAAATCAGAAATATTCTTTGGAGGTGTGAATGAGGAGATGAGAAGAAATATATATCTAATTACTGGATTTAAAGAGGGTAAGTTCCTTATGAAAATTTAGGGGTTCCTTTATCCCCAAGAAAGTGGAATGCATTAGACTGTGAATTGCTAGTTCAGAAGATCACTACAAAAAAGAAGATGTTGGAGTACCAGGCATCTTAGTTATGCAGGAGGACTCCAATTGGTGAACTCTGTGTTAATGTCGATGCACGGGCTTCAGCTTTTGTCCTACCTCAAAGCAATATATTGCAAGTGAACAAAATTTTTAGATGTTTCTTACGAGGAGGAGAAGGTGCAGGAAGAAGTTTAGCCTTGGTTGGTTGGGAGCAAATATGTAGACCTAAAGCTGAGGGAGGATTTAACATAAAGGATGCCAAGTGGTGGAATGAAGCAGCTTTGTTGAAGCAAGTATGGAGCCTGGCATGCAAGAAGGATAATTTATGGATAAAGTGGTCTCATGAGAATTATATGAAAAAGCAGAATTTCTGGCAATTGCAATCTAAACAGAGCTCTTGCTGGCACTGGACTAAAATTCTTAAACTGAAAGAAATTAAAGGTGATAGATCAATTTGTTGGGAAGAGATAGAAACATACAGATTCTGGCCTTTATTTTATATCTTCTGGATACAGAGGGAAGTGTCACAAATTTTTAGGTACAAAATTCATATGGTCCAGGTACAATGTCCCAAAACATTCTTTTATTATCTGGTTATTTTGGTGGAATAGGCTGTCCATAGACTGGCCAAACTTAATATCCTTAGAAGAGATCAAACATGTATCTTTTGTCAGCAACAACAGGAAACATCATAACACATGTTCTTTGCTTGCAAATTCCCAGGTGAAGTTCTGTTTGCTATAACACATTGGTTGGGTTTAAAGGGGTTATTTGTTGTACAAAGGCAACGGAGAAAAGAGGTTTTGGCAATTTGGAGGAATCACCATTCAATCTACTAAAATAAAGGTTCCTAGATCAGTTCCCCCCCCCCCATATGTACAAGTGTCCTCATGTCCTTCATTCTACTCCCGCCTAAATTTGCACCTGATGATGTGTAATTTTCTGGTGATTTTATTTTATTTTATTTTTCTAATTCCCCTCCTAAGCTTGGATTAGTGCGTGTTTATTCTTTTTCCATATGTTAACACGGCATGGGTTTTGATACACCGCCCAATGTCACTGCTTTTAGAGCACTGGTCGGTGTAACTATTTCATGCGAGTGTGTCGTCCGATGTTTACTATGCAGTTCTGATTGTAGATTTTTCTTTTACCACATTTATCTCTTCCAATTCCAGCCTTTCAGTCAACTCCGTAAATTCATAATCTCCCATCCCTTTGTAAAACCCTACATTTCAAAGAGCAGAGATTCTATGCCGGCGACATCAAAGCTACAACCACCAAGCAGCTCCGCCCTTTTTCGCATATGATCTTCTATTAAGAATTGATTTCGCGGAGAAGAAAAAGGTTTCTTGAAAGCTAATATTGTTACAGTATTCTACATCCCAACTTTCTTCCCAAGCCTAGCTTTTTTCTCTTCTTCAAAGACTCCGATTCCAGTATCTTTATTTTTTTTTAATCGCATGGAAGTGTTTCAATGTCCACCAGAATGTATTTAATCAATCACCACCATTTAGATCTCGACTCCGGGCTATTGAAGCATGTTGGTTGGGAATCAATTCTGGTTCAATGAGACTCCCAAAATGGTGCGGTGGTGGAGGAAGATACCGGGATAGCATATACGGTGGTTTATTTAGCAGAAGTGGCCACTTTGAACATGGGTCAGGTCTTCTTTTTTTTAGCCTTTAAATATTTCCTTTTTGCGTGAGGAATGTTTTGTTTATCTTCTTTTAATCTGTCTCTTTTTTGTTGGTTTATGTTTGAGCATTTAGAGATGTGTCTGTATTGTGGATGTTTGTGAGGCTGATGTAGTGACAAGGCTCACTGAGACTCGGGGAAGAAAAGAGAACTTACCAATTTGAATTTATCCCTAGATAAACGGTAAGAAATCTACTTTTGGTACCCTCTTTTGGTAAATGATTTACTTTTCATATTGTTAAGAGAGTTTTGAAGATAACTTCTGTTTCTTGTGTTTTCAGAATACATACAATCTTGTGGTTTTATCAGACCAAGATATAAGTTTAATTTCTCTCTTCCTTTAATTGATCAGGCAATTAGTCCAATTTTTTTTTGCCTCTTCATGTTTCAACATGGCTGTGTTACTCTTTCCTTCAGGGTATATAATGAAGGAAGGCGTTCTCTCGGAAGAGATAAAGAACTTTGAGAAAGGTATTTTAGTTTTGAACTGTCAGTTGTACAGTTGTAAAATATATTTAAGGTCTCCTTTTATAAGGTTGTGTGGTGTTTCATCTTCATAAAATATATTAAAATGAAGTTATATTCATGATCTCTCTTTATAAGGTTGTGCAGTGTTTCCATCTTCATAAAACATATTAAATGAAGTTAGATTCGACTTTTGCTCCAATACTGGAGATCTAAGACACTTCTTATTGGCGATGGCCAAAGTTTCGAGAAATGGCCAGAATTTCATGTGGGTGCTTACTAGATATGGTTGATCGATGTATAATCTTTTTATTGTTCTTACCAGTTAGAATAATCAAAGATGTCATGAATGCCTCAAGTAATAACAGCTACCTATCCATTTTTTCCTGTATAAACACCATCCTCTGTTTCATTTTATTCATGAGGATGTGGTTGATTGGATTTATGATTTGGTTTGATTTTAATTCAAGGGTCCTCTATCTCTTTCCCTGCTTCTTCATTGTCAGAAAATTACGAACTGGGACGATGGTCCCAGAAATCACTGATAACTGTAAATATATTTTTGATCAATTCAATTATGTATTGCAGACTTGAGTTGACATCAAACATTTTTAGCTTCCAGGTACTTCTTTATCTTCCTTCAAATTATGATATACAATGCAGCCTTTGGTTGAGTTTGTGATCTGTAAGAGTGTTGCAGCCACAATGGTGTTGCAGTAGCTCTTTTAATGAAGTTAATTTAGGCTTGATGATGTGTTGCAGTAGCTCTTTTAATGAAGTTGATTCAGGCTTGATAATTTGTTCAGAGCAACAGATGGTGGACCTAAGCAAAAGGTACTCTTTTTAAAAGATTGTCAATTCTATCCAAAGTTAAGTTTTACTTGCTTCAATGAATTAGTTTTTAAGTCGGCGTGAATTTTTCGGTGGTTTTATCAAGACACTGACTCGAATCAAAACTTTTAGTGTAGCGTTGTTTTCAATTTTTTCCACATAAACAAATGTTATAGCACTTTCTTGATTCATGTTAGTTTGCTTGGGTAATATATTTTGACGGAAGATTGTTTGATCTTTCCGGTGGTAGAGTTAAGATTCTATAGCTGGAATGGGGGTGTTTAGTCCTACGAATCATATAATAATAAATTCTGTAGAACCTCAAGAAGCTGAATAAGGATTGCTACTAATATTTAATTCTCCATCGAATTTATAACATATTCCATCAAAACATTTATTTTGCTACTTGGTGAATTTTCTCTTTCAGAGAATTTTGCTGCTTGATTTTTCTCTTTTGGAGACAAACTAGGAGGTGGTTACTAGGACATTGAATATATCACACAGCCGCATTACCCAATCAAAATTTAGTTCATTTTTTTTGGTGTTATATTATTTGGCAATTGTCCAGTTTTTTTCTTGCTTCTTTCCATTCCAATATGACTGAGTTGGTAGCCAAGAAATTCAGTCCATTAGTTGCATACTTTTCTCCTGAAATCTTCAAGACACGGTTCAAGGAATCCCATACTGGAACTTTGAGAAAGAAACTTTTCATCTTTCATTGTGAAGTGTATAGTTTTAAACATATTTAATGCATTTTAATTATGCTTACCAGTAGACTATCATTAACCAACAAATGTTTATTAAGAACATATATGGAACACATTAAAGTGGACGTATGCATACCTTTTGATTGCTCTGTTGCTTTTCACGTGTCCTCTTCATAAAATTATTAGTTCTTTATATTTAGGGTTTTGCCTGACTGTCCCTACATTTTGGAAGTAAAATGAATGTAATTTTTGAAGTTTAAGATTGGCTTTGAAACCTTTTAAGAGCCAATGATTTTTTCTTCTGATTTTATAATGTGGAACACAATCTAACAATTAAAAACCACGCTTCGCTTGCTTTGATTTTTTTTGCTGCAGTACATTGCATTGGGACCATTTAGATAATAATCGAATCAATAGTTTGTTATTAGTTTTTGATAACATGGAGTTGATTGAGGTTTTTCGAAAATCGAAGTGTGCAATAAGCTTTAGTTATTGAGCATGGAAATTTTATGATTCGTTAATTTAGGTAGAATGATGTCTGATTCGCAAAATTTAATTTATAACCATTAAATCAATACAAACCTTGACCAGGATTATTGGAGCAAATTTAATCTGCCTGTAAAGACGCAACCATCCTAGACAATGCTAAAATAGAGGGAGCCCAGAGGTCCTTGAATGTTGCTGCAACTCAGTCTATCGTATTAATTCGAGAAGATTGCAATGAGCCCGTATTTGATGAGAGCAATGCCTTGAGTAGAGTTTTATGCCATAAGGTAAAAGGTTGTACTTGATACCTACTGCATGCCCGCCTAAAGTGTCCAAGATGGCTTTGATTTTGTTCTTGAACATCTAATATCGATTTGCCATGTTTCTGTTAATATTCATCATTTTGGCTTTGAATTTGAATCAATGTTATATTTTGTTTAAGGGCCTCTTTTTGTGTAGTCCCAAGTCTGAACGTGTTCTACGATGTTCCGCTTACATCGAAAGAATTTATGTGGATACAAATCCAAAGAAGACATGAAGAAAAAGAAGATGGTGAAGGGGTTGATCAGGACTTCTGTCATAGACTTCTAAATATGGGGTCAGACTTACAAGCAAAATTTTATTTCAGAATTCACTGAGTTGAAAAGATAGCATTAGTGCAAGGAATTGGCTGAAAAAGATTTTTAGGACATTAATGATATAAGTTAAGATATATTTGTCTCGCAAGGTTATTCAAATGGTTAGTTTTATCCTCGAAGTATATTGTGAAAACTCCACTTGTCTATCAAATGAGTATTTTTAATGGATAAAACTTTTATTTTGAATTTCCGTTTTGTTTATTAATGTGATTGAATTTAGTGTCTACTTTTGAACTTTTATTAATGTGATTGAATTTTAAACTTCTATTTTAAAATTTATGTATTAAATAAAGATATAAGCTGCCAATCAAATAACCACCTACATCTTATATTATAAATCTAAAACACTCATGAAAGTAGATAGAACATAATACTCATAAAATACTCATCAATCCAATTAAAACTTTGTGGACACAAGATGATATGCAAATGTGGTGTCAAATATTTTAGTGTCTATTTTTCTTTTCATCAATTAAAAAGAAAGTACATAAAGATAATGAATTAAAAGTGAATGAATGATACTGGTTCAAAAGTACATGAAACAAACAAAAAAAATGGTCCAGTTTAAATATACGTATCATTTAGATTGTATTTAGATTAAATTTTTCTTTTCATCAATTAAAAAGAAAGTACATAAAGATAATGAATTAAAAGTGAATGAATGATACTGGTTCAAAAGTACATGAAACGAACAAAAAAAATGGTCCAGTTTAAATATACGTATCATTTAGATTGTATTTAGATTAACAATATACCTAAAAAGACGTCAATTAATCATTATTTTTTTCATACAGGTGTGCAATCATAAATATAGAGCTATTTTGTTATATATACAAAAAAATTCAAGTACCGATAATACCCTTATATAAAATTTTAAGACACACTGCAAATCCAAAGAAGACATGAAGAAAAAGAAGATGGTGAAAGGGTTGATCCAAAGAAGATATGAAGACATGAAGAAAAAGAAGATGGTGAAATGGTTGATCAGGACTTCTGTCATAGACTTCTAAATATGGGGTCAGACTTACAAGCAAAATTTTATTTCAGAATTCACTGAGTTGAAAAAATAGCATTAGTGCAAGGAATTGGCTGAAAAAGATTTTTAGGACATTAATGATATAAGTTAAGATATATTTGTCTCGCAAGGTTATTCAAATGGTTAGTTTTATCCTCGAAGTATATTGTGAAAACTCCACTTGTCTATAAAATGAGTATTTTTAATGGATAAAACTGTTGGCACCTCATTCAACTTTTAATTCTCAATCTTAGACTATCTAATTTCTTTAAATCTTTACACATATTGGTGATTCTAATTTCCATTCTCTGACCTATTGCAGACGTAAAAATCATGGGTACTCCAATAATTTTTTTGTACGGGTTATATCTAGAAAAAAAAAATTATGCAGTCCTGGAAAGCTCTATTTCAATGTCACAGAAAAGGAGACTTTTTTTTTATTTGAAAACTTTTATTTGAACCATAAAAAAAGGGAGAAAATACGATAAAGGAAATTAATTATAATAAATGTGTTAAAATTTTATGTAAGGGTGTTATAGGTAGTTGAAAAGATTTTGCTCTTTGTATGATAAAATAACTCTGTATTTATCAATTTCCTAAAAAATATTATAAACTTATAATTAATAGCGGCCTAGGATTGCATATAGGTGTACAATCATAGAAAATACTACCAGGGTAATAGTCTATATGTTTCAAAATAATTATTCAATTCAGATTTTTACTTTTATTACTAATAATTATTCAGTGTAACTCAAATTTAACTTCAAAAAAAAAAAATCAATTTGGATGGAAACTCATAGTATTTTGGGATTCTATGCCGCTACTATAGTTTAGGGTGCACTTTTAAGTATCTATCTCAACGAATGGAAAGAAAAAAAAAACCCCCTATCTTACTGAATCAGAAATTAACTATATTCACGTGTTCGTAAATTTCGAACATATTCTTCATATTCTAATTTTTTTGCAATTGGATAATAAAAATTAAATACAAAAAAAATAATATTTGAGTTATTGAATATGTCAAATGTCGTAAAATCATTATTATAAATGTCATCGGTCGAACACAAAAAAAAAAAAGAAGAAAAAGTTATGGGGTGCCTGTGATTACACGGGTTATATCTAGTACTAGATTAAAAAAGAAAAATCCTCTATGCTGCCATGGCTACTGTTGTTTATCATGTTTGGGAGCAACGGAACAATAGAATCTTTGGGACTAAACAAAGAACTATAGAGATGCTAGTGAAAATGATTGATTAGGAGGTGCAATGAAGATCAGAGCAGTGCCTAAGTTCTAAACAGTCTATAGGTGAGAAGAAAATTTTGGGTAGCTTATTTCATGTATAGAAGTTGTTAGAGGAATAGTGAACTAGTAATAGTGCTACTTTGTTTTCAAATTATTAGTTATCAATATATTTAAGTTTGTCGAAGTCATAGGCTTATGACCTTATGAACTTTCTAAACAATGATTACTTCAAATAATGCTATAATTACTCCTTATTGTTGACATAAATATCTAATAATACAACTTTAAAACTCAACGTAGACACTATATTTTTTTTGACATTGAGGAAATAATATATAGTCAATTCTTTTCAAGAAAATATTTGATCGAGAACATATCAACGAAATTACTTAGCTTCCAAACAATGGTTAACATAACAAAATACGGATAAGCGAATCAAGTTGGGCTTTCCATCACTCTCCGTTGAAGTCAGCAAAGCGCATTTTAAGTATGAGCGACATAGTTACATTCATGTTAAACTTATAACAGTCATACATTTGTATAAACACAAAAAGCAAAATGCGACCCTAACTAGCCTGAAATTAAATTCATGCAAAACTCTTACTCCATTTCATCAATACTTAGGTTTTTACAAGTGAATATACACCAAAAGAACTTTGCGAAGAAGATAAATGCTTGTGATTTAGACTAACCATTGCAATTTGCAGATCATGAATAACGCCAGCTTTAATTAGTTTCTCATACCATATTATATGCATGAATATCATTCATTCTGGGGAGGGGGGAAAAAAATTCCCCCAAGAAGGGAGGTGGGAACATGATCGTACCAAATCCAGAACATGCAAAAAGAACAATTGGATCAAAACTTCAAGAAACCCTTTCAAAGAAGAATATATATATCAATGGAGTAGTTTTTATATTATTCACCGGCATGTATATGTAGTAGTAACACACCTATCTTTTTAAAATTTTAAATTAAACCTCATATGAATCGGCTTTTTTTTCTTTTTTTTTTTTGGTTTGAATTGTTACAGAAAGTTCAAACATTCACACCCAAACTCTATCTATATTCAGATCTGCTTTGTCTATGGAATTTTTGACTTTAAGGTTATCATTACTACTCCTATTAATTTTCTTTTATTTTTCTGATCGATTGTTCTGTAATTCCTTCTGAACTACTGCATGGGAGGGAAGCGGAAATGTCGCCTTTGTCTTTGGCTTTGCCATCCAAAAAAAAAAAAAAAAATACCACACGTTCTAAAGCTTCTGGACCACATAGCCATTTCTCGTTGACTCATTTCCGATTTATTTAATCAAATTTCTCGTTTTCAAATTCTAATTGTCTGAAATTCGCAAGAAAATGTGAATAAGAAGTAGTTGAGCTTGTTCTTGAGCGTGATCTGCAGATTCAATGAAATGAAGTACTATAACCTCTCTCACATCACTCATTCTCATTATTTTCTTTTGTCCCTTAGTTTCAAGAAAGTAATGCTTTTTTTTTTTTTTAATCTCAAGAGTCGTTTATCTCGTATTAAAATAATTTAATTAACATACACAAAACCTTAATTTTAGGACAGAATAGCATCATAAATATGCAATTGTTTTAACTGTAAACCGGTTATACATATCATACCACCTATGTAACATGACTTGTATGGTGAATCGTGCCCATAGGAAAAATGTTTGATTATAATGTAGTACTACTACTATATATATGGTGACAAGCAGAGATCAAAATTAAAACAGTCAATGCATATATGTAAACCGTCGTATGAATCTCTCTAATTAGAATTAAGACACGAAGGGCGTAAAACTTTTGTCGAAACACAAAAGTCATTAAGAAAAAAAAAAAAGAGAGAAAATTAAGAGGAGGTAACTCATGACTGCATGCCTCAATAAAAGTTGCAATAATCACCTTAAGAAGAAAATGACATTAATTATATTGTTTCTTTCATTTCATTGAACTTCCAACCAACAGATCGTCAATCTTAGAAATAAATCGGGAAGTTCATGAAAGATGTGAATCGTGATGGATGATTTCGAATATCAGCATCTTTATATCTGGCCTCCAGCTCCAGCACCCTATTGATTGTTCCTCCTGCTTTCTGCGTAATTCATGGATCTTATAACATAATTTTCTTAAATTAACAAATTAAAGTGCGTCATTCCACCAATATTCTCTAACCTCAACCAATCCATTGTACGATCTCTGAGAACATGATGTGGGATTGATCGATTAAACAACAATGAAATTCACTAAAGTCAAAATCCATGCACATTATCCTTGATTTCAAATAATGTTTCTCAATCGATCAGATCAGATCTGTACTAATGTACGTATCAAATTATGTTCATTTATCACTATGCTATTACTATATAAGTAAACCTATAGTTTTTTTTTAATTTTCACTCTTAACCTCCCTTTTCTCCAGTCTTTCTTCTGATCATCATCATTCTCGATAGAATAACTAACCAACTACAGAAATGGGTACAAAACTCGTGTCAATTTCGCTAATAATTTTTATCACAACATTAGTCCATTTTTCTTGGATTGCTTCGGCATATAATGTTCTTAACTTTGGAGCAAGGGGAGACGGGAGGACGGATTCGACAATGGCGTTTGTACGGGCATGGCAGGCGGCGTGCAACTCGGCTAGGCCGGAAATGGTGTACGTGCCACGGGGCACGTTCATGATCAAACCGGTGATGTTCACGGGGCCATGCCGGAACAGGATCGAGTTCCGAAACAATGGCAAAATCGTTGCTCCCGATAATTTTTACGCCATTGCGAATTCTGGATCTTGGATTATGTTTTATAAGGTCAATAGGCTTTCGATCAATGGCGGAACTCTTGATGCTAAGGGTTCTGGATTTTGGTCTTGTAGGAAAAGTGGCCGTAATTGCCCGCCTGGAGCAAGGGTACGTAAATATTTTCTAACTACTCTCTCTTTCCCAAAATTATTGTCCAAGATTTCACTTTTAGTACAAATTGAACTGAAAATGAAAATCCAAACTGGACAATAATTATGAGACGGAGGGAGTATTTTGATAGTTCTGGAATTTTTTAATTTTTCTTTCTTGTTTTGACTGCTTGGTCATGAATGTACGTAGTTACCGTTAATTAGTTAGTGAGAGTCAAAAAGAGATAATATTCCGCTACATATTTATTTTTTGGTCCTTCACTACCAAGTTTCCTCTATGTTTTACTTGGTGTAAGAAGTTAATTGCGAATTTGCGATACATGTTTTCTCATTTTGCAAAATACACCACAAAAGTTTTCCCCCTTTATCAACAAAAAAAAAAAAAAAAAACCAAAAAACAAAAGTTTTCCCTCGTTGACAATTTTTAACGAATCACAAGAAGCTAAAACGATAACTAAAGTACCTTCAATAACCAATTGTCCGAATAAAACTTTAACAAACCAACGTCTATTCTTCCCTATATACCTTCAATTTGGCGCCAATGTGTAAAAAATGTCATGATACTTTTTAGCATAACTGAAGTGTAGGGTTAGAATTCGCATAAAAAAACATTGCAAGAAATAAAATGTCGTTAAAATGGCATTTTCGGTGATGGCTTGGTTTGTCCTCTCATGATAGTTAAGCATTCCTAAAATTGATATAGTAAAGTGCATTTTTAATTTTATATGTGCAACATACTTCTCTTAGGCAAATGAAGCAAAAAGTACAACACTAATTAATCGACTAGTTCAGTTTACTAGGTTGACTAATTTATTTATGGTAATTTTTTTCTTTTCTGGAGTACAGACATCACTATCTATAATGTGGTGCAATGATGTGCTGGTGAGAGGATTGAGTTCATACAATAGTCAACTAGTGCATATTGGGATTGACCACAGCAACAATGTTAGGGTAGTAGACGTCAACATTAGAGCCCCAAGTTCAAGCCCTAATACAGATGGGATTCATTTGCAATCATCCATGTGGGTAACCATTCTCAACAGTGTCATCCAGACTGGTGATGATTGTGTGTCAATTGGCCCTGGTGCTGCAAATATTTACATTGAAAAAATTGGTTGTGGACCTGGACACGGAGTCAGGTAATAAGAATCAATCATTCTTGCTCGTTTCGTCTCAAAATAAGAATTTTGTATGTTGAACGATTTTTCGTGCAGCATTGGTAGTCTTGGGAATGGTTACAATGAAGCTGGAGTCCAGAATGTGACAGTGACTTCATCAGTTTTCACAAAGACTGAGAATGGAGTAAGGGTCAAATCATGGGCTAGGCCAAGTGGTGGATTTGCAACAAAGCTGCTCTTCAAAGATTTGATTATGAGACAAGTTAATTATCCCATCATTATAGATCAACGATATTGCCCATGGTCCAGCTGCCCTCATCAGGTAAATTTAACTCTGACTTTTTTACAAATTACGTTGTCGTACTTTCTGGGAACATTTTGGAATGATATATTTTTTTTAAAAAAATAATTTATGTGCTTTACCATATTAGTATCATTTAGTATTTTTTTTTTATTTGTACATTGCTTAATCGTTGTCTGAAATTACTGTCCCGATTAATAATCGTGTTTTTCCTTTTTCTAAATAGGCCTCTGGAGTGAAGGTTAGTCAAGTAACCTACAGAAACATAAAGGGAACTTCAGCAACACAACAAGCAGTAAAGTTCGACTGTAGCCCAAGTAATCCATGTAGAGGAATCACTATGCAAGACATACATTTGACCTATGTGGATCGTTTGTTTAGGCCTACTTTGACTTATTGCAGCCATGCCCAAGGCACTCATAGAGGCATTGTCTTCCCCAAGAGTTGCTTTTGACCTGGGTGGGAGAGGTAGTGTTTTGGGTTAGTATTTTCACTATTAAATGTAAGAAAGAAAGTAGGCCAACATAAAAAATGTAAAAAAAGTTATATTGAAAATCGTATTTAAGATGTTACAACTAAAGAAAAGCAAATGTTTAGACATTTATTTTTTAAGGTTTATAACAAGTAGTAAGGGTGTATCATGTAGAATGTAAAGTGTTATGCTTTCCTTTTACATACATGTTACGAACGATAAGATTAATTTCTAGCGATGGATACAATATTGTAAACACTTTTTTTATATAAACTTGTTATTTTTTAATTATTATTATAAGAGGTTATGATCAAAGAGATTTATTTTATTTCGTATGAGAATTTAATCGATCCAATTAAGAAGAAACGTATATTTTATAACAATGTGTCTCTATCGAAGGTTTTAGCCCTCTTATTGAAATTTTATTTTGTGAGAAATTCAGGCTTCTACATGCCCAGAAGCCCAGAAGTCTTGTCTTAACTCCGAGGAAGAAATTCGGCCCAGCTATGGGCTGAAATGAGGTGGGTTCCAAAACTGATCATCTGGAAATGCATTGTTTGGAAGTGCTAAATTTGATAAAAAGCAATGAAGCTAAAATGTGGTACAAAGTAATATACTCGGCCCAAGTAGAAAACTGTTCCTATGAAATGGATAAGACACTTCAGCCAGCCAGAGTAGCAATTTCTAGTGAAATTTCTTTTCCTATTTAACAACAATAGCAATCGAACTTTAGATATGTCAATAAATAAAAACCAAATACACCAATAAGCATTTGGACCAAGTGATAAAGATATTAAATCAGTTTAACTATAACATGTATCCGAATCCCGAACATGGGAACGCTGAAGTGATTGAGATATTTGTTGAGAAAATTTTGTCTCCTGAAAGAAATCTACCCGACTCGAATACAGATTAGTCCGAACAATGATTTCGAATATCAAGTGCGTAATATACCAAGTAAAAACTAAATCAAATCCATTGTGTTGTATTAGAAAAAGAAATGAATTCAACTAAATATGTTAGTTTTCTAATACAAAAAATAAATAGACTCTAAAGTATAGGGGGCTAGTACACCTTTTTCCCTACAGGCAGTGGAAACCAATAGCTGAATCCATTTGTTGCTGACGATATTGTTAGCGTTACAAAGGAATAACCAATTTGTCTTTCGGGTTTGGTGTACATCAATTGAAACTCGAGAGTAACACAAGAAGAATTTTCTAATTAATGTATTGTGTCTTTTACAGTTTATTATTTCAAAATAAAATCAAAAACAAATTTGTGTCTAAGAAAGATACTCCATATTGAACTTTGAATTTATACTAAAAATAGTTTCCAGTTTAAATTTTTTTTTTTTAAAAAAACTAAAAGTAAATTATTTTTCTGAGAAGGAAAAAATACCTTATTATAATATTTATTTCCATGATGTGTTACCCCAAGACAAAATCGCACCAACTTCGAAGCCGTGTGGACCAATTGAATCACTCAAATTCTAAATTTTGAATTTGAACTGAAATCATACGGGAGTACTTTAAACCCGCCAAAACAAAGTAATTGGATGGTCATGAGTCATGAATCATGATTCATGATAACAAAAGTTACAAATCATGAGGACTTATTGAATCATTCAAACAAATCAAGTAGGTAAAAAAGTCAAAAACCCAATTAAAAAAAGCAAGAAGTTTATGAGATCATTCAACTTACAACAGCATAAACAGAACAAAATGGAACTGACAAAGATATCAGAACAAGAAGAAGAAGAACAAAGAAACGAAAATAGCTAGC
The DNA here is from genome assembly GCA_949775105.1 of Oldenlandia corymbosa var. corymbosa. NCBI lineage: Eukaryota > Viridiplantae > Streptophyta > Magnoliopsida > Gentianales > Rubiaceae > Oldenlandia > Oldenlandia corymbosa. The sequence goes on along the minus strand of OX459123.1, from coordinate 1,633,360 downwards.
TAAAACTAATTAAGATTAATCTAATTATAGTAAAAAGACAACAAAATGTTATCTTCGATTCATCAAACCTAATCACCTTAAAGCTAAAGGGAAAAAAAAGAAAAAATCATTCTTGAAGAGGTCCAGATTTTCTGCAAATACCAATACTAACATAAGCATTGCTCTTACTACAATAGCTTCCACAACCTGAGTTGTTCTTACAGTCTTCATCACTGTAACATATTCCACAGCCATCAAAGCTGTCAAGTGCCAAAACCATCATCTCCTTCTGTCTCATCAACAAATTTAGTTCTTGATTATGAATCGGAGTTAATCTCGCAGCTTCGGCTCTGCTTGATGATGGGTTCTCCATTATTTCAAAATCTGAAACATCCATTTCAACAAACATACATAAACTTAAGCAAAATGGGAAGAATTGAATATAGGAAAAAAAAAAAAAAAGGGATTAGATTAGGAACAGAGCAACTTACAAGATTGCGCCAGGATTAAGAGAAATATGAACACTGGCTTAACAAAGAAAGCCATTTTGATTCCTCTGTTCCCTCCTGAATGTGGGATTTGCAGAGGTTTATAGTGGAGTTGCTCCCAAATAAATAATCAACTCAGATGCCAGCTAGAGCCTAGATAGATTGCTTGTCTGCCATTAGTACTAGAAATAAGGATCTTATAGACTCAAGATCTTGATTGCAGACTTAAATTTGAATTTGAATTTCATGTGGACATTAAAATATCACTGAGCAGCTTTTTGGTCCTCTCAACAGCTGGTCCTTTATAATTGAGAAATAGATTCACTTTCAAAAGAACACCCCTCAAGTTTTGGTTATCGGCAAAACACTACTTGAAAACCCAATGGTGGTCTTTTATTTATTTATTATTATTATTATTATTATTTTTTTTTTTTTGCAAATTTATCTCTAGGTCTATTTTGTTGTTTTATTAATATGCATTATATTATTGGCGTCAAAACGTCTATGATATTGAGTCGAAAATAAATTTATGAATTATCGATTCAGAGTCCAATTTAAAAGAATAATGTGATGTGGAGATGAATCGTATGGTGGAGTTAAAATCTAATTGACTAATGAGAACATTTGATTTTGAGATGAAGTTGAACGCTTAGAGGCCTTCATTCTAAATTATTATTGTTATTATAGAAATATCCCCCCCCCCCTCCCCAATCAAATTGGTTGCTTTTTTCCATTAATTGATAATAAAACTTATGTTGTATTTCAAAATAAAATAAAAATGAAAAATTAAGAAATAATGATATTTATTATATAGATCCTTACTTCTAAGAACTAGTAAAAAGGTGTAAATTGTAAAAATTGGAATCAAAATAAGCTAGAATTCACTTTGGCAATGAGTTTCCAATAAAATAATGAAAACTCTTGTGATATTTTCGGAAATAGCAAAAACTAAAGGGCTTGTTTCATTAAATCTTAAAGTGATATGAAACCTACATCATGACTTCAAACACCACAAAATCTTTATGCCTCGTGGATGAACAAAATACGTGTTTTTCTCTCTTTTCCCATTTAACCAATTTAATATAAACGAAATGTTTAACCCATAAATTTCGTTTTGTGACACAGTCTTCTATAAGTTCAAAAAATCAAAAGGGTGCAAGCATCATACATGTGATGCAGCTTTTTATTTTCACACAAGAAGTTTGGGCAAAAAAGGGAAGAAAGGGTACTTAATTAGGCAGTGGCTCCACATATAAGATGAATTTTTATGGTTTTTGTGTCAGAAAAATTTAAAGAAAGACCGAGCTTCCATAAATTCTCCAGCAGATCATGTCGAGAAGCCAACAATCTTTTAAACAATGGTAATGGTTTTGATTAGGGATCATTTGATATTTAAAAAAAAAATAAAGTACCAACTTCTTTCTACTAGAGTCAAATTTGGCCCTCCAAGCAATAACATTTTCCTTTAGTTGAACGTTTTTGTGCTAAATATGAAAGGACTTTTGCTGTTTTTCTGTCGAAAATTAGCGAAGTTGTTTGCTAGCAGCACTTGTACATTTTTCTTCTTGTTTTCCCCATTTTTATGAATTTATGTATGTACTATATGATTTATGGAAATCCTCTATGTGATTTATTGATGTACTAAATGTTCCCTGTATGGCCTACCATTCAAATCAAAAAATATTCCCACTAAACACAAAATTCAATACAAAATGAATCCCATCTATATAATTTTAACTCACGTATTAAAATTTATTTTCAGTAATATTGTCACCCTAGTCTTCATGGATGCTGGTCAGCTATTCAATGATCTGCGCTTCGGGTTGCCCGTACACAAAGGTTGCACAGGGTCACAGGCCGTGGACTCTCATATTATATCAAAAATTATTTGGATTCCTTTGTTTAAAAATAAAAAATTAAATATTATTTAGATTTTCATTTCAAAATCAATAGATAATAAATGAGGCGAGTCAATAAATTTATAAACATGTAATATATTTTTCACGATAGTGGCCTGAAATTAATTCTTTGGCCCAACAATCCATTCATCATGATACCCATGTTATCATACCTTAGAATCAGGCCCATATATCATAATCATGTTTTTTCAATCTGTGATGCTTTGGTCCAATTAATATTTATAAATTAAAAAAAAAAAAGAGGGGGAGAAAAGAGAAAATTGGGGGGCAGAGTTCAGGTTTTTAGAGGGAGAGATTAGAACCCTAATAGGGGATTAAAGAATGGAGATGAATGAGAAGATTAGGGAGGAAGACAGAGTTTAGAAAATCCTCAATTTTGATCGATAAATTTCTTGCAACCTTTAAGCACTACTGTTATAGTAATCTAATTAAACTAATTACAGTAATGATCCCATATTTTTGTATAACGCTAAATCAGCCCCAAATGCATGACACAATCCTCGGTAGGCTTGAAAAGACACTGCTTCAAATTTGGTGCTGTTATTTGGGCTTCATATAGATATATGTATCTGGGTTGCTTGGCCTTCCGAAGTTCGCAATTGCATTAGATTTTTTTGACCATTACAACAAAATTAAAAAAAAAAAAGTAAATTTATTTTAATATCTTCAAAAGAAGTTTATAAGGGCAAAGCAAAACTAAATTTGACAATATGTACTTCTTCATTTATGAGTTCTTTACATTTTGAAAACAAAAGTAAAACTTAAAAATTGAAAAACAAAAAGAAGAAAAAAACTTCCGTTTTACGTTATTGTATGTATTGCTGTTTTTCCTTTTCTGTACATTAAACTAGTACTTGGTGCTCGAAAAACACTACCTTGAGTAATTTGGATCAAAGATATATACATTTTTTAAAGAGAGTACAACTCTTTTAATAAGGGATTCACAAAAGATACGTGTACATGCATGTCTAGTATTTTCAATAAGTGTATCTTGGTACCTTTCGTCTTTGTCTTTCCTTAAAGCGATTATTATTCAAAGGATCTGCCATCGATATGTTGGGTTAAATCCACCCCCATCACCCTGCAAACCAACTTGGATTGTTTTAGATTGCTCCGTATGGATATTTTCATGTGGTTTGCCCGAGAGAAGTACTCATTTGGGCTCAACTAAAGTGGTTGTGGTGGAGTGGAATGGACTCCTCCATTCTTGACCATAGGTCGAGGGTTCGAATCTCGTCATGGATATGGAGTAATCTTAAATACTTTGGCCAGCTGTTCCACTTATTGCAGTGCCAACAATTCAGCGAGTGGAATTAGTCATTGTTGCCGACGGTGGACAATCTACAAATATGAAAAAAAAAAAAAAAAACCTTTAACCCTCTCATTACGTCTAAAGATGTTCCCTATCTTGCTTGGCCCATTTCATTGACTATTAGCATAAGCACAACTCTAGGCTAATCTCTGCAATTATTGCTCCGGAATTACTCCATGCGACATCTGCAAATTTCAATTTTTTAAAAACAAATTCATCTTGCTAATTCTTTTCCTTAAAATAAAATGAAAGTCGTACCCCAAAATCAAAGTTGACTAATGCTCAACTTAAATTATTATCGAGAACCGTATTCATATCATTGAAATGGGACATGGGTTACTTATCTCTTTGAAAGAATATTCCCTTCAATTGTTTAATTTGGATTCATGAATGTAATTAACATGGAACTTGCATTTCATGGCCTTGAGATCCTTAAACACTCACATGCTCCACCATCCTCAACATTTTTTTTCATTTTTTTTGAATTGTACCTAATTACATAATTTGCTATTAATTAGTAGTAATATTTGATAGTGGGATTAGGATTTATGAACGGTGCTAATAGGTTACACTAGTATAATTTTTGGGCCAACATTTACCTCCTCCCATATATTTTGATTTCGTTTTTACAATATACCGATATAACAAAGAAGGGTTGAGAGAACTACTAGTAAAAGTAGAAAAATGGCAATCATAATATATGGATTCCAGTTACTATCTTGAAATCCCTTCTCTAATGTTGTAGAGTAATTTATCTTAATTATTTCGGTCTATCTAGAAGAGAACATGGCATTTGTTAAAAGTGGGATTCCAGTTCAAGATCGATAGTAAGTGAATAGTCCAAGAATTTTAATTCCATACCATTTAATAAAGATTTGAATTTTCGATGTGAGAAACCTAAATATTGTGTATTCAACAACAGCGATCAGATGAAAGTAAACAAAATTTGACATAAATCATCAGCTGATCTCGACTTTGAAGCCTACACCTTTCATTTCATAGGCTAATTACACTTTATTTTCTCAAATTTTATTATTGCACGAAACAATAAAAGACTTTGACTACTCCTACATTGATGCACAATAACAATGTGACGATGACATGTTCGTTTTGACTTTCTGATAACTTATCACATGGTCGTTCACCGTACGTACTATCATAACATGCATATGAAGCAGGCCATGACGTACTTATCCTAAGAAGTTAAACTTAATAAACAACGTTTGACCAAAATTCTCCACAACTAATTATAACCAATCATTGTTTGACACAGGAAAAAAAAGTTTTCAATAATTAACCGAAAAAAGGAATTACTACCTCCCAAAAACCGTTGCGTTAAGTCCTTACTAAACCATCCCTCAATCAAAATGTGTATAAATAGCCCTAAAATCCAACAAATCTCACAAGTACAAATCAACCAGCAGCGACTTACAATCTTGAGTACAAGAAAAATGGGTTACAAAATTCAAGTTTTATGGACAGTTCTCATTTCCTTTTCAACCTTTTTCATCGTAACAACAAACGCAGCAACCTTCAATGTGATGAGCTATGGTGCAAAACCAGATGGAAGAAGTGACTCAACTCAGCCATTCCTCAAGGCGTGGTCTTCGGCGTGTAGGTCCGTTCAGCCGGCGACAATGTACGTGCCCCGGGGCCGTTACTTGATAAAAGCGGCGGTGTTTCAGGGGCCATGCCGGAGCCGAATCAATGTCCACATTGATGGCACTCTTGTTGCACCTGAGAATTATTGGCATCTCGGAAACTCGGGTTACTGGTTGTTGTTCATTAAGGTCAACCGGCTTTCGGTTATCGGTGGCATATTGGATGCTAAGGGCACTGCTTATTGGAACTGTCGCCGGAGAGGAGGGAACTGCCCCGTCGCAGCAAGGGTAAGTAAAGATTAGTACTCTACCCTAATTATATACTCTTTCCGTCCAAAAAAATAGCTAACATTTAGTTTTGAGTTTTAAATTGTTTTTATTTTAAATTTAAAAATTCAATGTGAATTATTTTTTTGGGGACAAATGTAAAACTACATACATGAATGAAGTGGAGCTCAAATCTAAATAAATTTGATATAATGAATTTTCACACTTTTAATTATACTAAGAGATAAATAGTACTCTGAATATTCCAAGAAAGCAGTTTGAATTATAGTATGTGAATCGCACTAAAAACCGTATAAATAAAAAATTATAATATAGATTATATTTCTCAGAGTTATAAAAGTATTAGTTTGGGTCAGGATTAGCTTTTTTTATTTGGAAATTAATAAAATTCATGAATTCACGATTTTCTATGCAGTCAATAACATTCAATTGGGTGAATAATGGGTTGATAAGTGGCTTAACATCAATAAACAGCCAGCTGATGCATGTTGTAGTGAACAGTTGCAATAATGTCAGAGTTCAAAATGTGAAGATTATAGCTCCAGCCGAAAGTCCAAATACAGATGGCATCCATGTTCAGGGCTCAAATAGTGTTACCATTTATAACAACATCATTAAAACTGGCGATGATTGCATTTCAATTGGTCCAGGAACAAGAAACCTTTGGATGGAAAAGATTAAATGTGGCCCTGGACACGGCGTTAGGTATTTTTAAATTTGTTTCTCATTGCACGTACATAGGTTACTGACCCATCCTTTTTTTGTGTTCCAATATTACAATCTTGTGTCTTATGTTAGTCGAAAAAAGTTGGCATAATGCACCCTAAAATTTCACTAGGTCGATTGATTCTTTAACATATCCCTAATTTATTCTGAAGTTGGTAATTGGATTGCGCAGCATCGGTAGCCTAGCTAGAGGCTTCAAAGAAGATGGAGTTGCGAACGTGACACTAATTAATTCAGAGTTCAGTGGATCAGACAATGGTCTTAGAATAAAATCATGGGCAAGGCCTAGCACAGCTTTTGTTACCAACATCAAATTCAGAAACATCATCATGAATAATGTGGCAAATCCCATCATCATTGATCAAAACTACTGTCCAAATAATCAAGGATGTCCTCGCCAGGTAACACTAAAAGTTTAAGAAATCTGCTTCATAACTCGTTATACCTTAAAGATTTCAGTACTTTTCATTAGCGTCAATTCTTATTGCCGATTTGGTTTTGGTTCTGACAGACTTCTGGAGTGAAGATCAATCAAATTACTTACCACAACATAAGAGGAACTTCAACAACGCTGCACGCTGTAAAGTTTGATTGTAGTCCAAGTAATCCATGCAGAGGGATCATAATGCAAGATATAAGGCTAACCCATTTGAAAAGAAAGGCAAAATCTTACTGTAAGAACATTAGAGGAACTACAAGAGGAGTTATTTGGCACGAGAATTGTTTGTAAGCTAGCAATCCGGCCAATGAGTTCTCCTTGCAATTTTAAAAATTTTTCCACTCTTTATTTCCTAAAAGTGAAACAATTTCATGTTCATTTTGGGGTTTTATTTTAATCATAACCTCTTTTGTACAACTATATATGGAGTACAATATGGGCAGTAGGTTCGGTTTTAATATCAATGGCTGTGTGGGCCCTGTGGCGCACATATATACTTGATTACTTGCAATGCAAATGTGAAATTTGTCATTTAATTTCCAATTCTTTCTTAGCTTATATGGTTGACGGTTGTAGAGACTATATTTTTCTATTATTATTTTTAAATGAATGAGAGTTGAAGCAGGTGAAATCAAATACAAACTCTAAAAACTTTGACTGAACAAACCACTTATAAAACAATATCTCGAGAAGAAGCAATTCTACTATTATTAGGATCAATTTCGATCATTACATAATTATTGTGTTTAAACTTTAAACTGACTATTTGTAAATGTGGAATCGTGATATGATATGTTACTGAGTTTGTCATCTAATATGAAATTCATGGCCGACCCTTTAACTAGTAACTGTAACATCTGATCCCGGCTGCAACTCGACACTTATCAATTGTCATTTATCTGGACAAGTGTACATAACCATTCTGAATATTGGTATCTAATTAAACTCGTTTAGCATATCTTCTTCTCTTCCCCCACTTTAAGGGAAAGTTTTTTCTTCTTCTTTTTGGTGATATTTTTGTGATAGCCTGTTAGGTACAGTGAAATCACCTAAATTATTTCGTTTATCCTTCTATTCTACCTGCTTTTGATTCACATGTATTTAATTACTTAATCAAGTTCTTTTGCTTACCATGCAAGTTAGGTATTATTATCATTAATTTTACTATAATATGTATTAATCATTTAATTAGTATCATATTGAGCATAACACACAGTGTGGCGTTTTTTTTTTTCTAATTTTGAAGCGAAGGGGACTAAATTTTCCTTTAAAATCACGTATTTATTCGTTCATTTCAGTCGAAAAGAACTTAAATCATACTCTTTCCATTAGATGCCGGCCGGCGAATGCCAAAAAAGTTCAGTTGTACTAATCTAAAAACTGTTACTATTTACGGTACAATTCATAGACAATTGCTAGCACAATTGTGATAATTAAATAATAGAATCTGATTCCATGATTCAAGAAGTAAAAACCAAGGTATAAGGTGATAGAATGACGGAAAAACATAGAGTGAAATAAGCTCATTACTAATCAGACAAGTACAAAAAGAAAAGAAATAGATAAGTCTCGATCTTTTCTGTTAGAATTATTAAGAATAAGACTTTGCGATTTTATCATTTCACGCTTCAATTACTCTTTTTTTTTTTTTTTTTGGTTAACTCAATTACTCATTTTAATGTGCAGTTTTACTGACTCCATCGAACTGCTAAGGCAACAAGCAATGACGATTATATTCCGTAAATTATTGCTCAGGAATTAATCTGGCCATATGGCATGTGGTGCAAATTTTGATGCCATTGATCCAACTAATATGAATGCAAACTATCATCATTTTCCATTTTAAATTTCTAAATTCAAAAGCCGTACCTAAATGGTTGACCAATGTTAAATTAATCACAGAAACCGTACTTCTAGCATGATGAACTGCGTGTTAGGGAGTTAGGATTATTTGTAACCAGAAAAAGGGAGTTAGGATTATATTTGGATGAATAATTTTTAAAATAAATTGATTAATCGATTAATGCATGTAAACTACGACATTCCATTCATCGTGGCCGCTGGATCCGTAACACTCACATGGTCCACCATCCTCATCAATGTTATTTTAAATTTGTTGCATAAATTTAATAATTAGCAAGTTCTGAAAAGTGGAGTATGAACAAAAGAGCTAAATTAATTTCAAAACTCCACTGTTTCGCTATTTCTTTTTGGGGTTTTCAATGGTGATACTGTAAGATTATGAATCAAAGATGTGTTTTCATATCTTTTTTGTTCGTGAACTATGAAATGCAAACCATATTACTCCATCAGACTCAAAATAAATGTATTAGATTTTTCTTTTTAGTACAAGTTTACCTAAAATGAAAATTTAAAAGAGACAATAATTTTAAGACAGAAAAAATATATATAAAATGTAATTTCTCTCGGATTGATAGGTCCTTTTAGAGAAGTGTTCTCGTACTTTAAAGTTTAAACATTTTTAACCAGGATTAAAATTTCCTTTCAGGTTTCCAAATTAATCTTAACAAACCCCTTATATAGTAGATATATAAAGTTCTCTCGGACCAGGTTTAATAATAGCCACATAGTGAATCTCATTTCAAGTAAAGTATGCAAAAGCCACTTTACGAAACATTCCCAATTTACTTTGTTTTGGAAATGCAATGTGTCCTTCAAATGTCAAAGTGAAGGTATCAAGTTGCCAAAAAATATGACAATGCTATAGTACTGTAGTATATAGTTGGTCAATTAGAATTGAAATTGAGTAACGAAGTCAAAATTTCTCAAGCCTTGAAGGCTTGAAGCCTCAGTTACACTCATACTATAGCTTTGTTGGAACCAAACTTAATAAAACTATTCGTTGACTTCCATTTTCAATCCATACCTATCATTTCAAAGACTAATGATTCCTAAATGATTGCACGAACCAATCAAAGAGTTTGACAACTCCAACTTGTACAATAACAATGTGATGAGAACATGTTCTTTGATTCTTAATTCCTGATAACTTATCAAGCACATGGGCCATGCACCGTACATATCGTAACATGCATTTCAAGTAGGCCATGACGTACTTATCCTCAAAATTAACAATGTTTGACCAAATTAACTCTTCAACAAATTAAATAACAACCAATCATTAATTATTCACATAAGAAATTAAAATGTTTAATCATTAACAGAAAAAAAAAACTGCCACCAAAAAAACCGTTGGCTGAACTAAAGCACACCTCAATCCTAACCTGTATAAATAGCACCAAAACTCATCAATTTTTCTACACAACTCCAACACTAAAAATTCCTAAATCACTAGAGACATATATTCATAAGGAAATGGTTAGCAAAACTCTAGTTTTGTGCACAACATTCATTTCCATTGTATCCCTTTTTATGATAACTATAAACGCAGCAACCTTCAATGTGATGAGCTATGGTGCAAAACCAGATGGAAGAGGTGACTCAACTCAGCCATTCCTCAAGGCATGGTCTTGGGCGTGTAGTTCCGTCCAGCCGGCGACAATGTACGTGCCCCGGGGTCGTTACATGATAAAAGCGGCAGTGTTTCAGGGGCCGTGCCGGAGCCGAATCAACGTCCAGATTGATGGTACGCTTGTAGCTCCTGATAATTATTGGCACCTCGGAAACTCGGGTTACTGGTTGTTGTTCATTAAGGTTAACCGGCTTTCAGTTATTGGTGGGATATTGGATGCTAAGGGCGCCGGATTTTGGGACTGTCGCCGGAGAGGGGGGAACTGCCCTGCTGGAGCAAGGGTATGAGCTTTATTTCTTTTCTTTCTTTTCAATGAACTTCTATAGTCATTCATGTCATCTTCTATACTATAACTAAAACTGACATTTTTTCCCGTCCTATTTTTTCCGCTATAAAATTAGTATACACTAATATCAACCATAAGTACATTTTGGAATCTACATAAATTTTTTTTACTACAATAAATTTCTTTATGAAATTTTAAACACTTTTATTAGTTTGAAAATTGAGTCTTTTGTTTGACCGGAATTTAATTATTTGTAATGTTTCTTGAAATAAAAGGGACTTTTGAAAAGAATATGAAGTTTCATCTCAATTAGTAGTGAAGAAACTAACCAAGTTAATGGTTAATCAGTAATAGAAGCAGCAATAATGTTATGAAATGAAGATGCTGCAATTTAAATTGAAAAAATAACTTCAAATTTCTAAAGTAATTATTTTGAAAGTTGTAACATTCAAAAGGTCAACTGCACATTTACCAGCCCTCATACACGTGGCTTTGCCACTAGAATAGAGAGATTTCGAGGTTCAAATTTAAGTAGTGATACATATTTTTTTAAAAAAAAAATAAAAATTATTGATTTGGAGTTCTGGTTCATTTATTTGCAAATTTTTTAACACATACAAAATTTACAAATTTCTATGCAGTCAATAACATTCAATTGGGTGAATGATGGGTTGATCAGCGGCTTAACATCAATAAACAGCCAGCTGATGCATGTTGTAGTAAATAGTTGCAACAATGTTAGAGTCCAAAATGTGAAGATTATAGCTCCAGCCCTAAGTCCGAACACAGATGGCATCCATGTTCAGGTTTCAACTGGTGTTACCATTTCCAACAGCAACATTCAAACCGGAGATGACTGCATATCAATCGGTCCTGGCACGAGAAATCTATGGATGGAACGGATTAAGTGTGGTCCAGGACACGGTGTTAGGTAACCAAAGTTTATTTCATCGTAAATTACATTAATCGAACCATGTACTTTGATTCTGATGTTTCTTATTTGGATTGTTACAGCATTGGAAGTCTAGCTCGAGATTTTAAAGAAGATGGAGTGACAAATGTGACACTTATTAATTCAGAGTTCAGAGGAACAGACAATGGTCTTAGAATTAAATCATGGGCAAGGCCTAGCACAGCTTTTGTTAACAACATCAAATTCAGGAACATCGTCATGAACAATGTAGCAAATCCCATTATTATCGATCAGAATTACTGCCCAAATAATCAAGGATGTCCTCGACAGGTAAGACAAAATTCTGAAAAATTCATATACGATTGTACTATACCTTGACGATTATTTCATCTGTCCCAAAAAAAAAAAAAAAAGGTAGTCCACAAGAGGGAATACTACATTTCACGATCCTCAATACTGATGATATGGTTTTGGGTTTGGACAGACTTCTGGAGTGAAGATCAACCAAATCACTTACCACAACATCCAAGGAACATCCACTACGCCGAATGCGGCCGTGTTTGATTGTAGTCCAAGTTCTCCCTGCAGAGGAATCATAATGCAAGATATAAGACTGACTTATTTGAACAAAAAGGCAAAATCTTACTGTAAGAACATTGGAGGAACCACAAGAGGAGTTATCTGGCATGAGAGTTGTTTATAAGCAATCCGGCCAATTAGTTCTCTTACATTTTTCCCGGGGTTTATTTACCCTTATTAAAACTAGATTACTGACTAAAAAACTTAGGCAGTAGGATTGAAATATCGATGTCTCTCTGGCATGGTATAATATATTGTGAATGCAAATGTATAATTTAGTTTGCATTACTAAATAATTACTTGTATTTTTGATGATGGTTAATACAAAGTATATTTTTCTATCTTCTCGTAAATGCAGGTATGAGTCATAGCTTTTTAGAATGATACAAATTAAATTAGACTCACGATATTGTTAGAACTATTAGTATCAGTATTCAAAGTAATGATAATAATCACATCCTTCCCATCTAAACCTGACATTAGTCAAACAGCATATTTTGCTCTTCTCTATTATAATGATTCAGTTGCCAATTTTTCCTCTTCACCCTATTCAGAACAGAGCACAATAAATGACTAAATGGCAACAGAAAAACAACCACTTGCTGAATTAAAAAGGAAAAAAAAAGAAAAGATTTGTTTAGTCCCTACTCCAGAATCCAAAACGCCCATGAAACTTTTAGTAGAGATATGTTTTTTCTTTTCTTTTTATTTTTTTTTTCTAACTAATACTTTCTTCAAAGAGTCAATATAGTAGCCCAACTGTAGAAAATGTATTTATGAAATTACTTACTAGCGGAGGATTGAACTACAACTTGTGTACTTGTGTGACACAACATTGGGGACAACATAAGACTAGCAAGCTTCTTAATTTCTTGCAGTTTTTTGGCTGATATGATTACTAAATTGGAAGAATGGATGGAGATTACAAGATTTTCGGGTGCGTCGGACTGCTACCCCTATAAGTATGAGGTTTTCTTTAAGGTATTTAAAAGAAAAAATTTACGGAGGTTGGCCGGGAAATTTTGATAATTCAATTAGCCAAACCGCATTCTTGAGTTGATGTTTAGCTTAAAACCGCAACAGGCATCTGTGGTTTACTTTTTAACCAGGAAATCTCAACAAGTGTTTGACACAGGGAGGATAAGCTGACAACAAAGAGATAAAACTTCAAACCTAGCATATCTGAAAGGGAACGCATTTCGTGACATTCACACTTTTTTATTTTTTTTTTGGTTTGGGTGAGCTCCATTTTCATTCTACGATTCTAGAGAAAGCAATCTGCAGAAGGATTATCTTTTTGAGTTGTTGAGGTAAGTTTTTTATTTTGGCCTCTTGAATAATGTTTAGATTTGCACTCATTGTTATTGTAATATTTAGTATATTTCCTATTATGTTCTAGTTTAGGGTTTGTTATTGTTTATATATAGTCTGTATATTGTGTATAACATATCATGAATCAAATACAATTTCCCTATTCTAAGTTGGTATCAGAGCTAGGTTTAACAAAACCTATTTTTTTTTCTCTCCTCTCTCTTTTCTCTCCCCCGCCAAATCCTTCTTCTTCGGCCGTGCACACCCCATCCGCCGTAGTCGGCCTCTTTCTTATGCCCTTCGCCGCCCCACACAGGCTCTTCTCTTCACCGGCGTGTGCTTTCGTCGTCCCGCCGCCCAGAACCCCTTCTTCTTCTCCCCGTCGACCAAGCTCAGCATCGTCGGCATGTGCTCCTTCCTCTCCTCTTCCAATTCGTGCTGCTGCTGCCGCCGGTCGTCTTCGTCGGCGTTCTTCCTTTACTTGCGGTCGGTTGGTGCTGCTGCCGCTGCTTCCTTTACGCCGCCTTAATCCTCTCGTGCCGGTCGCTCGCAACGCGGCGGCCGGCGCAATCAGGTTTCTGGTCGTGGTGGTGGTCGGCGTGGGTACACCCCTCCCGCTCCGGGTGAGACGTGTCAGCTTTGCGGCATCTTGAATCACACGGCCGCCACTTGTCGACGCTGTTTTGATACTAATTTTGTTCCTCGACCCCTTGCCGTTCGGTCGGCTGCTTATGCCCAGGCAGGTTCTCCTGCACCGCCTTCAGCTGGTTTGTTGCCTCTTCCGTCTTTCCCGGAGTCGACTATGTCTCCTCAAGCCCATATGGCGCAGTATGCCCCTTCTGTCACTCCCTGGCATCCGGACACTGGTGCTACCGATCACGTCACGCCAGATTTGTCCTCTCTCAGTATCTCCAATGATTATACTGGTACGGATCATATTTTAGTTGGTAATGGAGATGCTTTACCTATTCAGCATGTTGGTCAATCTGTTTTGCCATCGTTTTCGTCCTCTTTATTTAAATCGTGTCTTGCATGCTCCTTCTCTTACTAAGCCTCATTATCTGTTCAAAAGTTTACCGTGATAATCACTGTTTTTTGAATTTTATTCGACTCTTGTTGTGTTAAGGATCTTTCAACCAAGGAACTCCTCCTCCGCGGTCGGGCTGATAATGGTCTCTATCGCTTAGATCTTCCTGCTCGTGGTCCCTTGTCTCCAGCAGCTTATCTTGTCTCTTTAGGTCAGTGGCATGCTCGTTTAGGGCACCCTAATAATGTCACTCTTCGTACTTTGGTTAGGCAGTTTCAACTTCCTTATTCCTCTGTGTCCACGTCCACTGATAAATGTGAGGCGTGTTGTTTAGGGAAGTTACATATGGTCAGTTTACCTTCTACTTTTCATCATAGCTCTAAACCTCTTGATTTAATTCACACTGATGTTTGGGGTCCTACTCCTATTTTGTCATTCAATGGTTATCGCTACTTTGTGCTTTTTATTGATGACTTCTCTTTATTCACATGGATTTATCCTATTAAGTATAAAAGTGATGTTGTCCATGTTTTCAAGCAATTCAAAGCTCTCGTAGAAAACTAATTTGGCACTACCTTTACAAGTGTTAACTCTGATTGGGGTGGTGAATTTCGTTCTCTCAATTCTTTCTTTAAGGATGTCGGTATTGTTCATCGTTTAGCGTGCCCACACACTCATGAGCAGAATGGCACTGCTGAACGCAAAATTCGTCACATTGTCGACATTGGACTTGCTCTCCTTGGCCATTCCAGTACCCCTTTTCGGTTTTGGGATTTTGCTTTTGAAACTGCTGTGTTTTTAATTAATCGCCACCCTAGTAAACCTCTTCAAGGTTACCTACTCTTCACTACACTATATCACCAGCCACCTGATTATACCTTTCTTCGTGTCTTTGGTTGCGCTGTCTATCCTCTTCTTCGCCCTTATAATAAATATAAATTCTCCTTTCGTTCTACTCAGTGTGTCTTCCTTGGGTATTCTCCATCTCATCTTGGTTATCGCTGTTTTGATGTGGTGAATAACCGTCTTTATGTTGCTCGTCACGTTGACTTTGATGAGAAACTCTTTCCCTTTAAACTTCCTATTTCTAGTTCTCCTTCTTCGCTGCTGGAGTCTCCTGCTACCCCTTGGTTGCGTGTAACCAGTTCTCCTGGTATGCTTGCGTCGTCTTCTGCATCTTCTTCGTCTCCTTCTAGTACACCAGTTCTTTCGTCTCCTCCTATCCCTCCCGACTCATCACCTTTAGCTAGATCTCCTGCATCCAGCTCTTCATCATCTGATTGCAGTCCTCCGCCGCCACCTCCTTCTCCTTCTTCCTGTCAGCACTCAATGACACTTCGTCCACAACCCAAGCCCAAGAAAATCTTTGATCCCTCGGCTTATCTTACCTCTGTTTCCCCAGCCTTGTCTACTGCTCCTACATCCTTCACCCAAGCCAAATCTCTTCCTCAGTGGCAGAATGCCATGAAGGATGAAATTTTCGCCCTCCTCAAAAATAACACATGGACTTTAGTTCCCCCTCCTTCCTCCGGCAATGTTGTCGGCAATCGATGGCTCTATAAGATTAAAACTCATGCTAATGGCTCCATTGAGCGGTATAAGGCTCGGTTGGTGGCTCGAGGTTTTACTCAGTCTTTTGGGGTTGATTACACTGACACATTTAGTCCGGTTGTTAAGCCGGTCACCATTCGTTCAGTTTTGACTGTTGCCCTGGCTCGTGGATGGTTGATTTCTCAGCTTGATGCCAGTAATGCCTTTCTTAATGGAGTTCTAAGTGAGACCGTGTATATGGTTCAGCCACAGGGGTTTGTTGATCCGGTGCGCCCTCATTATGTGTGTAAACTGCATAAGTCCTTATATGGTCTTAAGCAAGCTCCTTAGGCCTGGTATTCTCGGCTGGCAGCATTTCTACTTACCTTGGGTTTTGTGGAGTCTCGTTGTGATCCGTCTCTTTTTGTCTATCGCCGTGGGTCTCAGTTATGTTTTTTGCTGGTCTATGTGGATGACATTATTCTTACAGGCAGCACTTCTGGTTTGGTCCAGCATTTTATCTCTTGTCTTGCTAAGGAGTTTTCTCTTCGTGATTTAGGTCCATTGAGTTACTTTCTTGGGGTTGAGGTTCGTCGTATTTCCAAGGGTTTGCTTCTCTCTCAGCGCAAGTATGTCACTGATTTGCTACGACTTGCAAATATGCATACTTGCAAACCTGTTTCCACTCCTTTGCAGGCTAATGTTGTGTTGTCCCGTTTGGATGGTACTCTGTTGTCTCCTGATGATGCGACTACTTATCGTCGGCTGTGTGGCAGTCTGCAGTATACCACTCTCACTCATCCAGGCATCAGCCTCGCACTTCTCATTTTCAGGCCCTCAAACGGGTTCTTCGCTATCTTCGTACATTGATTACTGTTTAGTTCTGCATCCTACAGATTTGGGTACTCTTACCGCGTTTAGTGATGCTGACTGGGCTGGTTGTCCGGATGATCGTCGTTCTACTACTGGTTTTCTCATTTATTTGGGACCTAATCTCATTGCCTGGGCATCTAGGAAGCAGCCCACTGTGGCTCGCTCGTCTACTGAGGCTGAGTTTCGTGCGGTTACTAATGTCTGTGTTGAACTGCATTGGGTGTGTCATCTGTTGTCTGAGTTAGGCGTTTCTTTAAATCGCCCTCCCTCTATTTGGTGTGACAACAGTAGTGCAGTTTTCCTTGCTGTCAATCCTGTGTTCCATGCTCGTACAAGACATGTTGAGGTTGATTTTCACTTTGTTCGAGATCATGTTCGGCGTAAGTTTGTTTCGGTCAATTCTATCTCTGCTGCTGATCAGCTTGCTGATATTCTGACAAAACCCTTGTCCAAAGAGTTATTCTTTCGATTTCGAGACAAACTTCGGCTTCTCTCTTCTCCGCCGTAAGTTTGCGGGGGCGTATTGTAATATTTAGTATATTTCCTATTATGTTCTAGTTTAGGGTTTGTTATTGTCTATATATAGTCTGTATATTGTGCACAACATATCATGAATCAAATACAATTTCCCTATTCTAAGTATTGTGATATAGATAATTGTATTGATATTGTATTTTAGAATTAGTAGATGAATAATGGAGTTTGGGTGTATGAATTGGTTAAAGTGAATAATGTAGGTACTTTTGGTATGTGGCAGAAACATATATACAATGTATGTTGGTGGTAGAATCAAGATCAGAATATCAATTTAATCATAAAAATAGTTGAATCTCAATGAATATAGTGTGTATAATTATAAAAACAACGATTTTTGGTGAGCGAAATAATTAATGGCCAGATAACTTTATTTTGTTTTTGTCAACTGTTTTTATTTTATGGATGTGTAGATGAGATATGTAAATTTAATTAAATTAGACAGTTAATAAAATTTTAGATTAGAGGTTATTCGTTTTTTTTGGCTATTTTAATAACGAATTTTAGTGGTCGAAATAATTATTAGCTAGATAATTTAGTTAATTAGTTAAAATTATTTTTATTTTATAGATGTGTAGATGAGAGAGTAATTCTAATTAAATTAGACAGTTCAATACAATAATTAAATTAGAGAAGTTCGGTGTTATTATGGGTATATTGCTATGAAATTATTTGTTTAAATGTAGTATGTGATGTATAAACATGATTGGAAATTAAATTGGTGAATATAAATAGTATTTTGCGTAAGAAAATATAAAATGTTGTTGTAAATTGTACGTATTTGTGAACTTTATTTTGCGCATGAAAATGTAAAATCTTGTTGTAAATTGTCTGTATTTATATATTGGGACAGTTTAATATTGTGGTTTAAATATCTGCACAGGTATAAAAATGTCTTTTACCAGGCCATTTCGTTTGAATGTATACTGGAGCTGTAGTGTCGAAATTGTTAATAGAGTTGTATCTATGAACCATAGAATAGCGGACAAAACATTTTTTATTGATCGTGTGCTGAGTTACTCCGACTCGTGGACAAAGTCTGTAGAGCTGCTGGGTTTGATAAGGCTAGGGTGACACTCAGTTTTGTTTTAGTGTTGATAGATAGTTCCGGTAGAAGGGGGCATATGCGAATTCAGGACGATGAGGATGTGCCGTTGATCTACCTATACGCATAGAATTGGCCTGAATTGTATGTTGTTGTTGCACCGTCTACGGAGGATTTTTGTGCAAGTTCACATGGACGAGCTACTGGTGGAGGTACAAGTGTTGGTGGACAAAATGAAGACAATGAAGACGAAGATGGTGAAGACGAAGCAGACAAACAACATAGCAGTGAGGAGGAACCCGTTCCGTCGAGTGAGTCATCAGATGAAGAAAGTGAAGATGACACTGATATATCTGTTCTCCCTAGGTTTTAGGCTTATCAAGCTTACGACAATATAAGTGGATTGGACAAGCCTCTTGTGGACGATGATCCTTATCCACTACAAATGTGAGATGGTATCATTGATCATATTCAGGTAAGGTGCATTTCATGTACAAGGATGATGCACAGAAAGCTGTGAAAAAATGGTCAACAGACCAGGGTATAACTTTCATTACCATTGACTCTGATAGAAGAACATGGTGTGTTCAATGCGCGACGTCCTCACCAAGTATCCTCAAGAGGGCCTTGGTGCCGTTCCTTGTAATTGGTGGGTAAAGGTGTCGAAGCAGTAAGACACAGGCACTTGGAAAGTGGTGATATGGTCGGATTCTCACACTTGTCCTTGTGAAAACAACAAGAAGGACAACTGGCCTAATGTTCAGACAGAGTCGGGTTATAAAGTCAAGGGCAAGGGCAAGGACAAAAAGCACAAGTAATATTTGTTTAGTATTTTGTTATGATTTTTAGTATTTTTGTTATAACTTGTAGTTATTATTTAAATAATATTATCTATTTACTGATGTTGTTGATTTATCGTAATTTAACAAACGCAACTCTCCCGACCAAGTCCAGCAAAAAAATCTCATAGTTTGCCACAATTTTTTTTAATTTATCATCTAAAATTTTTTCAACAATTATAATTGCAAAATTGATTAATAAATACACTAAAATGTCAAGCGCATATTCAATTATATAGTAATATATCACATAATTTCTAACAATTATTTCGCTCTCCTTACAAAATTATCAACTAAATTTATTTGTTCTATGTTCTCTTAAATTTAATATTTGTACTATTGATAAATTCATAAATTTAAATTAGCATGAATACATCCGCATGGAGAATAGTCAACTGAATTTGAATAATATTATTTTCCATTAAATTTATTCATCTCAAATTATTAAACTTAAATTATCTTTTTTTTTTTCAATTATGTAAACCGCAATCAACCTCTGCAGTTTTATTTATTCCTATCCACAAAGAAGCTTTGCAGTTTACTCTGTAACCGCATACAAATTTTGCTGCTTTTTTTAATTCTGCAAATTTAATTTTTGTTTTTGTTAATTAATCATACTTACATTGTTTAATTGTTATTCTTATTTTTTTATTAATTTTAATCCATACAGAACCGTATTTGAGATATGAGGTTTTCTTACAACATTGGATTTCAGCTGTTGATAGCTCCACTTTGGCACAAGCTCAGCACAACAATTCTGAGGTTTCATGCATGGTATCCAAATTGACGTCAGTACATCTGTCTCTGGAAAGTTTAGTTGCAACACGTGATCCTGGACCATCCAAGAAGTTTTTTGATCCACCAACTGTAACCGATCTTTGCAGGGGTGTTACTAGAAGTTAACAATTGTTGAGGGTTAAAACCTGACCAGCCCTAATCGATTCCAAAGCTTGGGCCTGACTATAAGCCCAAGCTGTCTAGTCCTTTCCTTTAAAGGCCCAGTCGCCCCTTTTAGGAATTACTCATAGTTATTTACGTATTTGCCCTCCCTAACATGGGAGCCCACAGGTATTGTCCCATTGGGACCTATAAATACTCCTTGTACATTTATTACAAAGGTAATTTTTTCACACTGCCGCTTCTCTCTCTAAGTGTGCTAACTGCCTATTTCTCTCTCTAGCAATAACTTAATTTTCGGAGTGCTAACCCTCGTCTTGCAGGTTCCTGTTCCGGTTGGACCGTCAACTCCACGCCTCCGGGATTTACTCTTGACAAGTGGCGCCGACTCTGGAGACGCTTTGTTCTCATTTGGCCGAGGGTGAGCCCAAGTGCTTTACAAGAGTTATGGTCTCTACTCGGACGAGGCCCGACGAGGGAACGAGTCGCAGGCCTGGACTGAGATCGAAGGTAGTGAGGGGAAGTTCCCGCGTATCTGTCAGATCCCGGGGGGATCGCCAGGGCAAGGAAGATGCCGGAAGAGCTTCTTAGACTAGCGACCGTCAGAGCCGCTCTAGGAGGCCTGGCGACCCCCGCGGGGGCTGCAGCCATGATTCGGTCGAACACAGGAGGAGTCGTTCCTGCCGGACTAGTAAAGAAGCAGAATGGAGTAAAGAGCCTTCAGGGCATCCTCGTCCGTCCCCTTCACCTGAACGACGACCCCATGACGATCGTTTCTAGAAGACCTTTGCCGGGAGGTTCCCCGGGTTCGAGGAGCAGTTCCGCAAGTTTGAAAATATGTATTATGGAGGAAAGGGCGAGGGCCCAGACGACAGCCTTATGTTCATGGGGGAAGGAAAGGTCTCCTGGGGTCGTGATCGATCCAGGGAACGGGACCCAGAAACCCCACCAAGACCTGAGCCGCAGGTGGACCGTGAGGGTATGTCAGATCCCCGGCTCGAGGCTATAATCAATAGTAGGGAATCACTTGGAAGCCCTTTCGCCGAACACATCAGGTGTTGTCCACGACCCGTTAACTTGAAGCTACTGACAGACATCCCTAAATACGGAGGTGATACGTGTCTGGTCAGCTTCTTGGCTGATTACACCGCGGCCATGGACTTGCAGGGGATTCACCCCGGGAGTTCTCTGCTAAGGCGATGCCCACCTTCCTGACTAGGGCCACCAAGATTTTGTTCGATAGTCTACCCCCGGGGAGCGTTACTTCCTACGTAGATCTGGGGGCGAAAACTCCATGCCCGGTTCTTCTCTAGCAAGAGGGCCAAGCGTACCATGCACAACTTGTCGTCGATTTGACAGCGTCGGAACGAGTGTTTGGGGCAATATTATGAACGATTCACGAAGGAGCTCATGATGATAGATCAAGTTGATGATTTGGTTGTAAGGGTAGAGTTCGTGAATGGCCTATCCCCTTTTGGCACGGGTGCACCCTGAGGGTTAAGCTCATGGCGAAACCCCCAGCCACTAGCCAGAAGTTGTGGGAAATGGTAGAGAAGGAGATTCGGATGGATGAGTCCATGAAAAGAGCCAGAGAAGCCTTTGGAGAAGGCGAGAAGAAAGCCGGGAAGCTGGAGGCGAAGAAGCTCAACATAGGATCTCCCAAGTTCGAGTCGAAAGTGCCCATTCTTTCCAAAACCAGGAAGGAGATTCTCCAAATTCACAAGAGTGAGTTCAAGCTTCCACCCCCGGGCAAATCTCAGAATGAGTCCTCTTCCGGGTGGTGCGATTTTCACTGAAGCAAGGGGCATGATACCGATGCTACCGGTTAAAGAAGGAGATCGAAGAGGGACTCAAGGCGGGTAAGTTCCAAGATTGCGTCCAGAAGGGGTCCGAGGAAAAGGCGGCTGGCCAACCTAAGAACCAACGATAGAAGAAGAACAAGGGCAAGGTTGCCAATCAGGTCCCCACTGGCGATGGGGCCAAGGCTTAGGACGATGTTAACCCAGCGCAAGCACGTCAGATTTTAGCCGCTCCTGTGGGTGCTATATATGGAGCGCCCTTGGGGGTTCAAAGTATTTCTGCCCTCCGCAAAAGTGCCGCGTCCTCGTCCGCCGGGTGAATCTGAGGCTAAACGGCTTCGTCCGGAGGAGTTGATTACTTTCTCAGATCAAGATTTGGTAGGTGGTTCCGAGGATTATTCGGATGCTTTGGTCATTACGGCCATTGTTGCCAACCGAGAAGTTCGGCGTGTGTATGTTGATAATATCAGCGCTATGGACGTCATGTATTTTGATTGTTTCCAGAAGTTGGGCCTCAATAAAACCTAGCTCTGGCCCGCGGCCATGGCCTTGGCGGGCTTCTCTGACCATGTGATAATGCCCCTGGGCATAATCAGTCTGGCAGTAACTATAGGGGCGTATCCTAGGGATCGAGTTATCATGGTCGACTTTGCAGTGGTCGATGTCGTGGCCCCCTTTAACATTATCCTGGGGTGGCCGTGGATAAGCCAGGCCTATGCCATTTATTCTCCGTACCACTTGGTCATGAAGTTTCCAATCGACGCTGGGGTAGCAGAAGTTCGTGGTGATCAACAGTTGGCTCGACAGAGCATGATGATTGCCGCCAGGAAGGGGCGCGAATTCCTCCTTAGAGGGGCAACCATAGGAGCCATCCAAAAGGCCCCAGTTTCTGAGGAGGATGAGGATCAGGGGGACGATGGTTCCGGTCCCTTGGACGATGGGGTCGCGGACGTGGCTCTGAATCCTTTTGTCAAAGGAAGGGTCGTCAGCTTGGGAGTGGTTCTGCCTCCTAGTGTTCGGGATATGGTAATTTAATTGCTAAAGCGGTTTGAGGACATCTTCGCTTGGAGTCCCAGCGATATGACATGGATTCCTCCTGAGTTGGGCGTGAATAAGTTGAATGTCGATCCCAGCGCACGGCCCATACAACAAAGGAGGCGGGAGATGGCTCCCGAGCGCAGCGCTGCTATCGATGTTGAAGTTACTAAGCTGTCAGCCGCGTCCATAATTAAGGAGATCTTCTATCCCACATGGTTGGCCAACCCTGTTATGGTCAAGAAACTTGACTCCTCCTAGCGTATGTGCGTGGATTATAAGGATCTCAATAAACACTGTCCTAAGGATTGTTACCCCCTTCCAGCCATCGAGCTGAAGGTCGACGCTATCTCGGGATATCCCGTACTTAGCTTCTTGGATGCGTATAAGGGGTACCACCAAATCCTTATGGAAGGGGATGATGCTGAGAAGACCGCCTTCGTCACAGAGAAGGGTGTGTTCTGTTACGTGAAAATGTCCTTCGGGCTGAAGAACACCGGTGCCACTTACCAACGGGTGGCGAACCGTGTCTTCGGGCCTCAATTGGGTAGGAATGTAGAAGTCTATGTGGACGACATGGTGGTGAAAAGTCGTCGGTTTAACACGGTGGTTGACGATCTCAGGGAAACCTTCTGAACCCTCAGAGCTGCCAACATGAAATTGAATCCAAAGAAGTTTGTGTTCTGTGTTAGATCGGAGAAATTCTTGGGTTATCAAATATCTCGGCGATGTGGATCTTTCCAAGGTTCAGGCCATCTTGGATATGCAACCTCCTCGGACTATCAAAGAAGTGCAGAAGCTCACGGGGTCTATCACCGCCCTAGGGTGATTTCTGTCAAAGGCAGTCGAACGAAGCCTTCCGTTCTTTCAAATCCTCAAGAAGTCCGATAGCTTCTGCTGGATTGAAGCCTGTCAGAAAGCCTTCTTGGAGCTCAAGGATCACCTGAGGGCTCTCCCGACCTTGAGCACGCCTGATCCGGGGGAGACGCTGATTTTATACTTGGCGGTGGGTGAATCGACTGTAAGCACGGTCCTGGTTCGAGAACATAAGGGAAAACAAATCCTTTTGTTTTTCACTGTATCCTGTAAAAATGCACAAAGTAGATTTAAGTCCAAATTTATGTTTTTTGGTATCCCAAATATATAGAAAACACTAAGAACCAAAAACACGTAGAGACAAATAATCAGGATGTGAGCGATGAAGCATAAAATAAGGAGTAGAAAATTCAATGACAGATGACGGAAGTCTATTGATAAGGAACACTGCCGTTGCAAATGCTTCCACCTATAGGTAAAGAGGCGAATGACTATGAAAACGCATTATCATCCCGAGCTCCTGGATGATTCGATTACGTCTTTCAACTGCTCCGGTTTGTCCAGGAGTATATGGACATGAAAGTTGCTGAATAATTCCTGTGGCAAAAAAATGCGTAGAGAGTTGAGAATTTACAAACTCGCCACTCATTATAACATTACTCATAACATCCTTATCATCCCTTACAATCTTATCACTCCC
The DNA here is from genome assembly GCA_949775105.1 of Oldenlandia corymbosa var. corymbosa. Classification (NCBI taxonomy): domain Eukaryota; kingdom Viridiplantae; phylum Streptophyta; class Magnoliopsida; order Gentianales; family Rubiaceae; genus Oldenlandia; species Oldenlandia corymbosa. The sequence goes on along the minus strand of OX459123.1, from coordinate 1,608,931 downwards.
TATACTCATAACATCGGACTTTGACTCGGATTCTGATCGTGAGTCTAATTTTGTGTCATGATCTTTAATACCAATTACTACTCCTTTAGTCCCAATTAAAAATAATGATCTTATTCAATTTGTACTAAAAATAAAAATTTAAAGTAAATAATTATTTTTAGTTCAAGAAAATATAATTATTTTATCTGATTGTTATATATGGTTGTAGACACTTTCGAACAACGTACTAATTGATCCTACTTTCTTTTTCCGTGTAACATCACATGTTGAACTTATAGAGCGAGGTTGCTTTTTGTATAAAAGTATGCTCTTTCAACTCTTACGACAGCAGACACTATACAAAAAAGTCTTATGGAACATTATTTGAACTTGACGAGTTTATAATACGGCTCGAGTTTTGTTAAGATGTAACGAGGGAAAAAAGTAAACAAACTTATGACCGGAAACTTCAATTACCTCTGTGGAGTGCGAGGCCAATAAGGCAATAATTGCTCCGGAAATAATCCATGTGACACCAATAATCGAGCAAAGTTGAAGTGAATATTGTCGTAGTAATTATTATATTCTTTTTCTTAGTTAAAATAACAATGCCGTACCTAAAACATTGACCGATTTTCGTTTTCGTTCAAAAAAAAAAAAAAAAAACCGTACTCCTAAAATGATGAATGAAATATAGTCTATATCTGTTGCTGAGTACTTTCAACTGTATTCATTTTTCATGCACGTTGTTAAACTTTCAGAATACATTCTTAGCCGTAAGAACCGTACGACATGCACATGGCCTACCATCCACAATTCCACATTAATTTTCACCTTCATCTCGGCCTTTTGTTCTTGTTATTGTTTCTGTTCTTTATTACGCTTGTTCAAAATCAGTTTCACCACTAATTTCGTTTCGGATTAGTGTAAGGGAATCCTTTCAGCAAATATTTTTTCATTACATACATGCATGTGTCAGAGTTCAAGCTCTGATTATAATTAAATTGGATAATTTTTGTTTTTCCAGTTTAATTGATAAATTTTTCAAAGCATTTCTTTCGAATCAATTTAAACATACGTTTTTTTTTTCAATATTTTTTTCCCATTTCTTTTTGCAAATTGAACCCAATGAACGGATACTGTAACATATCTTTAACTATTACTTTTCACTTCTTTCTTCCTCCAAAACTATTTAAAATGATTAATATTATCATATGAGAGAATATGAAAAGTTTTCTCTTAAAATCAAATACTCTCTTTGTCCCAAAAAAAAATAAAAATCGTACAAATTAAATTTTAAAATTTGCACTATTTTCAATATAAATTTCAAACTAAATGTGCACTACAGTATTTATTATTATTTTTTTGATAGGGAAGTATTATAATTTACATGTTTTTTAATTTATGAGTTAAATGAATATTGTACCCATTCATTTCGTGTAAAAAGTGGTACGCCGTAAGAACTGGCTTTTTAGGGTACTGTCAACAATATTCATGATCATAAAAGGCTTTCAACATTATGATATACAATGGGTTCAATGAATTTTGTTTTCTTGTTTTCAATATTATGATATATAATGGGTTCAATGAATTTTGTTTTTCTTGTTAACCTATGTTTATGGATTTCAGGAACTGTGGCAGCTAAGAGAATCGCTAATTCATCCAAAAAAAAAAAAAAAAGAGAGAGAGAGAAGAAGAAGAAGAAGAGAAATAGTAATAATTGTTTTTTTCTTTTTGAATTGAATCGCTAAATCATCGAACTAATACATTCTAGTACAATTGGACAGCCTTAAGAAAATTAAAAAATTAAATATTATAGGTTGACTTCCAATCACCAATCACAAGCTATACCTACCCAACCTTGTAACAGAACATGGCCAACTTCTTGATAGCTTATCACCCTAACGCGGTGCATATATCATACAACATGCAATTCATGAAGTAGGCCGTGACGTACGTTCTTATCTTCAAAAATGGAAACAGAATAATAATTAGTAGTCGCTAATGAGTTTGACCAAACTCATCCACAATTATTACTAATCATTACACATTTTAATGATTAACCCAAATTCATTATAAAAAAATTCAAAACAACCAACCAAACGAAACGCTTCCCTAGCTAGTTCTAATGTGTATAAATAGCACTGAAACTGCCAAATCTTACTACACAAATCAAGCAACATTTGAATGTTTACTTGTTGTATCTAATATACACCCATTTAAAAAAAAAAAAAAAAATGGCTCACAAAATTCGAGTTTTTTACGGTATTTTCATTTCTTTTGCAACCCTTTTGATCACAACAACAAATGCAGCAACTTTCAATGTGATGAGCTATGGTGCAAAACCTGATGGAAGAACGGACTCAACTCAGGCATTCCTCAAGGCCTGGTCTGCGGTGTGTAGCTCGGCTCAATCGTCGGTGATGTACGTACCCCGCGGGAATTTCTTGATCAAGGCAGCCGTGTTTAAAGGGCCGTGCCGTAGCCGAATCAACGTCCAGATTGACGGAACTCTTGTTGCTCCGGATAATTATTGGCATCTCGGAAACTCCGGTTACTGGTTGTTGTTTGTTCTGGTCAACAAGCTTTCGGTTTACGGCGGGACGTTGGATGCTAAGGGCACCGGATTGTGGGAATGTCGCAAAAGAGGAGGGAACTGCCCCGTCCCAGCAAGGGTATGTATATAGTTTTAAACGTGATTATCAGACTATTTTTCTGGCACGGATGGAATAACAAATTAAAAAGTATTAATTCTAAATAAATGTCTAACTTTTTGACCTTTTTTCTTGCAGTCAATAACATTCAATTATGTGAATGATGGGTTGATCAGTGGATTAACATCAATAAACAGCCAGCTGATGCATGTTGTAGTGAACAGTTGCAATAATGTCAGAGTCCAAAATGTAAAGATTATAGCTCCAGCCCTAAGTCCAAACACGGATGGAATCCATGTTCAAGGTTCAACCGGCGTGACAATTTATAACAGCATCATTCAAACTGGTGATGATTGCATTTCAATTGGTCCAGGAACAAGAAACCTTTGGATGGAGCTGATCAAATGTGGTCCGGGACATGGCGTTAGGTAATGATAAAATGATAAACAAAATCCATGTCACTTGTGATAGGAAAAGCATAAAATAAAATTGCATAATTAATGTACCCTAGAAATTTTAGTGACGCGGATAATTTATGAACATTCCAATCTGATTTTAATGTTACCGATTAATTTGTTTATTATAGCATTGGGAGCCTGGCAAGGGATTTCAAAGAAGATGGAGTGACAAATGTGACACTAATTAATTCAGAGTTCAGAGGATCAGACAATGGTCTAAGAATAAAATCATGGGCAAGGCCTAGCACAGCTTTCGTTACCGACATCAAATTCAGAAACATCATCATGAATAACGTTGCAAATCCCATTATTATTGATCAAAATTACTGTCCAAACAATCAAGGATGCCCTCGCCAGGTAAGACAAAATCTGAAAAATTCATTTACAACTGCACTATATATATACACTTTAACAATTATTCCCTCTCTCCCATGTGGACTATTTTATTAGGACACATGAAGTATTAAATTTCACCATCCTCAATATTGATGATCTTGTTTTGGGTTTGGACAGACTTCTGGAGTGAAGATCAATCAAATTACTTACCACAACATACAAGGAACATCAACTACGCCGAACGCGGTAGTCTTTGATTGTAGTCCAAGTGCTCCATGCAGAGGAATAATATTGCATGATATAAAGCTAACCTATTTAAATCAGAGAGCAAAATCTTACTGTAAAAACATCGGAGGAACTACAAGAGGAGTTATATTGCACGAGAGTTGTTTATAATCAAACCGATCAATAGATATTCTCCAGCAATTTTTAACTTCTTCATATTAAGTATTTCCTAAAAAGTGAAACAATTCCATGTTTCCTAGGGTTTTATTTGAATTCTAACCTCTTTGTGTAATGTACATTGACAGATTGACTCATTGAGTACATAAAAGTGCAGTTCCGCATTAATGTGTCTTTATCTTTTGCTAAATAAATAATTAGAATCATTTTCAGGTATTCTTTATTTGGCTTTCAGTACTACGTACTATTTTCATTTTGTTTTTTCCCCCTCTTTATCATTCCAAGTAGTTTACTTCGCTTTTGGAAGATTTAGATTTCTTTTGCACATTAAAAAAAAAAAAAATCAGTGCAAACAAAATGGATGAAAAGATATTGGAGAGTCAGCCTCTATACATATCTTGAAGCATCAAGAGAAATGTTAAAAATCTGGTGCAATGTATAAGATAATTTAATCCATATATGGTGGGCGTGACATTGCAATAGAAGACAAAGTATAATCCGGATTATTTTTATTCAATCAAAATGAGACTATGAGAAGATAACATTATTGGAGTTTAAGGGTAAACGAAATAAACTTATTCGTTGTCAGTGTGGGCTCAATTTGTCCATTAAAAGACCAGAAAAAAATCTCGCCGTCGGCCCATACTCATTGGGCTTTTTTCTTTTCCATAATCTATATGCGTAGGCAGTTTATAGAATTTTAAGGTCGTAAATGAATGCAATTATTTTGTTCTAGCTAGTAGGATAACGCACCAACAAAGTCCTTTCTTTGATTTTTTTTTGTTTAAATCGCAAATACGTCATTACAATCCTATTTGTTACAGCGTTTCTAATGTTATACAGAGGAGGTAGAAAGGAAATACATTTTGATGGACCGTCTACCTCTTATTTACTCCTTAAAAGTACACTATGTAAGTGTTAGATTTTTAATTTATGATCTACACTCGACTTAAATTTAAAAATTTTTGTTAGTTCGTACCGACAAAGTGTTGCGGTAAACAAGTCAACGTGGGATTGCCTAAGTGGTAGTGAGCATGGCATCAAAACTTGAGGTCCCAAAAGGTCTCAGATTCAAACTCCATTAGAAGCACTTTAAGTGCTGCCTATGCAGGCTTGCAGCCAGGAAACCAGAGGCAGTTCCTGTTACGATACATGTATATATATTTGTATAGGGTTAGTTTCGTCCTTTGTACGTACTAGAGTTTCCACCGTAAACCCTAAATGATGTGTATATATAGTCCCTCTGTGGACCGATCAATAGTATCATGTTTTATCCCTCTGTGAACTATTGGGTCGTGGTCATTGTACTAAATTTCCTTCTACCCGTCTTCATGGTTTCTCTCGCCATCTTCACTCTCCCTTCGCTGCTCACTCACCTACTCAGTCCTCAGGTACTCCTTATCCTGTGACACATTTTGTAAACTGTGATTCTTTTTCACCCCAGCATCGAGCTTTCTTGGCAGCCATTACTGCAGGCGTTGAGCCTCGGTCTTTTCGTGAGGCCATGCAGGATGCCAAATGGCGTTCTGCCATACATGATGAGATACGTGCTTTGGAGAAAAATCGCACCTGGGAAGTTACTTCCCTTCCTCCTGACAAGCGCGCCATTGGTTGTAAGTGGGTGTTTAAGATAAAATATAATGCTGACAGTTCTGTTGAGCGCTATAAGGCTCGTCTGGTTATCCTTGGTAATAATCAGGTTGAAGGCATTGACTACCAGGAGACTTTTGCGCCTGATGCCAAAATGGTCACTGTTCGTACCTTTCTGGCTGTTGCTGCCGCCAAAAAATAGGAGATTCACCAGATGAATGTCCATAACGCCTTTCTTCATGGTGATCTCCATGATGAGGTTTATATGAAATTTCCTCTTGGTTTTCGCACCGGCACTTCTGGTTAGGTGTGTCAGCTTCGTCGGTCTCTGTATGGTCTTAAACAGGCTCCTCGTTGCTGGTTTGCTAAGCTTGCCCAAGCTTTAAAGCAGTATAGTTTTGTGCAATCTTCCGCTGACTACTCTTTGTTTACTCTTCATCGTGGTTGTATTTCTCTTAGTCTGTTGGTATATGTTGATGATCTTGTTTTGGCTGGTAATGATCATGTTGCTATTACTGCTTTCAAATAGTATTTGAGTACTTGTTTTCACATGAAGGATCTGGGCCCTCTTAAGTACTTCTTGGGTATTGAGGTTTCCCATAATGCGTCTGGCATATTTTTATGTCAACGAAAATATGCTTTGGATATTCTCTCGGAAGTTGGTCTTTTGGGTGCGAAACCTGTTTCTTTTCCTATGGACCAGAATCATCATCTTCCTCTGGCTGAGGGTTCTCCGCTCTCTGATCCTGAGCCATATCGTCGTCTGGTTGGTCGGTTGCTCTATCTTGCTGTCACCCGTCCTGATATCTTACTCGGTTCATATGTTGGCTCAATTCCTGCAAGCTCCACAGCAGGCTCACTGGGAGGCTGCTCTCCGGGTTGTTCATTATTTGAAACTGCATCCAGGTCAGGGTATTTTGCTTCGTGCAGATTGTGACCTCCAGCTTTATGGTTGGTGTGATTCTGATTGGGCTAGTTGTCCTCTGTCTCGGCGTTCTCTCACTGGCTGGTTTATTACTCTTAGTGATTCTCCTATTTCTTGGCGCACTAAGAAACAGCAAGTTGTCTCTCGTTCGTCTGCTGATGCTGAATATCGTTCTATGGCTAATACTGTCTGTGAGTTGAAGTGGTTGAAGGCTTTGTTACTGAGCTTGGGTGTTTGACATTCTCAGTCTATGCGCCTTCATTGTGATAGTCAGTCTGCCCTTCATCTTGTTGCTAATCCGATTTTTCATGAGCGTACTAAGCACATCGAGGTTGATTGTCATTTTTTGCGTGATGTGTTTATTCAGGGGGTCATTTCACCTACTTATGTTCCCACAGCGTCACAGCTCGCCGATATTTTCACTAAAGCTTTGGGTCAACGGCAGTTTTCTTATTTTTTGTCCAAGTTGGGCATTCGAAACTCGTATGCTCCACCTTGAGGGGGAGGTGTTACGATACATGTATATATATTTGTATAGGGTGAGTTTCGTCCTTTGTACGTACTAGGGCTTCCACCGTAAACCCTAAATGATGTGTATATATAGTCCTTCTGTGGACCGATCAATACAGTATCATGTTTTATGCCGGCCATTTAGTTTGTGTCAGTTCCAGAGGTCAGCTTGCAATCCAGGAGGGTACGTAACAGAGACATGCACGTGTGGAGTCTCTCCCCTAGTAGTAGTATCGCTTTCTTTCAGTAGACCACACAAATGTAAAAGCCTACGATACCATATAATGGTATATAAATAAAAAAAAAAATTCGATAAACAATGATACAACTCTTGAGGAACTAGTAATTCATTTTTTGAGTTCAGGGAATGATCAAAAACCTAATAAAACTTTTGTAATTCTACATTTCTACTCAACCAAGCAATTAATTCCTTGAAATAAACCATCGTGCAAGCCCGCAAATGTGATAGCCCCACTTCCCTGTAACATTTGTCTAAAACTATCAACACTAAAATTGCTGTTCTGAATTTATTATCACCTAGAAGTCACTGGCCTTTTGTGAGTATCAATTCCGGCAGTTTCTACTCTAGAATTAATCCCTTATCACTGTTACAGGGCACCCTATTACTCTATTATTACTCCAACAAAAATCAAGTGACTGTTATAAATATTTAACTAGATGCTTGGCCCAAGCAGATGCCTGGGCGCCCCCTCTACTTTAATTTTGTGTTAATAGATAAATAAATTTTTTATTTGAAAAAAATAAAATAGCTACATATTTATTTTTTTCCCTTTCTTAGCCAAAAATAAAAATAAAAATAAAAAATCATCTGCAAAAGAAGAAAAAATATTAAAAAGTACACCGATGCAGAAATCATACAAAAGAATGTGAAATAATAAAAAAGATAAGTTTATGGACAAATTTAAATCCTATCTTAATTTGATTGATAAATGATAAGTGTTATGAGTTAAAATTGTGTAGATATTTTTGTAAATTAGCTTTTGTTTTTCCGGATAAGAAGTTTTTTTTTTCTTTAAAAAGAATGACACGTGGCAGAATGGTTAAAGCAATATGGTGCATTTGGAGCCAAATTTTTTTAATAAGAAGTTGCCACATCAACATCCTGTATTCTGCTTTAATAGGGTAAAAGGATGTGGATGTACACAAGTGAGAAGAGTTATACAAGAAATTAACTATTTAGAGATAATATTTAATTAGGTAGATCTTATCATTATTTGATGTCTATAAAAGAATATCATTCTCCACAGAATAAGACACAGATGAATTTTCTCTTCTCTCTCTTGTTCTTTTTCCATTTGTTCTTTCTCTACAGTTCCATATCTCTTATTGTTTTGGTTTATTTTATAACAGTGACTAAATATTCGTCATTATTTAACTATTTTCTGTATCGTAATTTACTTTCTTTTCTTTTTTTTTAAAAAAAAGCCTTACCCAAAACTTAAAGGGTTGACCAATGTTAATTGAAACCGTACTCCAAAAATGAATTATTGGGCTAACATTCTTGGCCGTAAGAACCGTACGCATGCACATGGCCACCATTCTTCGTCCATGTCTTTTTTATTATTTCCCTATTTAATAGTAAAATAAATAAAAATATATATTCACTACTCCCCTCTCACAAAAACAAAATTTCCTCTCTTTTTCAGCATTTAAAATTCTTTAAAATTAATTAATCCCCTATGAACCAATTCCCTTAATGTATCTTTAAGAGATAATTATTTAAAGTAAAGTGGGCTAGGAAAATTACTCTAAAATAAAAAGTAAAACTTATATTCGTGTTCTTCTAATTTCTATACATGTCCGTTTCAAAAAAAAATTTCTATACATGTAAACGGGAATGTAAATATATATTCGTTGGGTATGAAGCTACATTATTGAAGATTCAGCTGGTTGGAAGCACTTGACTAATTGCCCCTCAACATTCATTAAGATATCATATATATAGGTCACAATTAATTTTATGATTATGGCGGAAAATATTTATTCAGTGACTATCTTTTTTTTTTTTTTTCTATGCTTATAATTTTCATGATTGCGGCAGGTAAAGAGAATCACCAAATTCAACAGAATGTTCTCATACAGTTGGACAGCCTTAGCCCTTTTGGAATCGAGAGTAAAAAATACAACAAGGAAATCCGATTTGACTTCCTATGAGAAATATTGCTAGTTAATTTTTCTTCCATTTCAAGATGACTTCTTATGTGTCGGACAACTTTCAGTATAACAAGTACGACAGTTTTGAAAACGGAAGGAGAGTTATTCAGATCTTGTTAACTATTCCCTCTGTTCCAAAACAATGGTTCAGTTTGAGTTTTGAAATTTATATTAATTTTAGTATAAATTTGAAAATTTAATGTTGATTATTTTTCTGGGACAAAGGAAGTACATAATTATACTCCCCTCTTCTTCAAATTCCATGTAAACCTCCGTACATTAATACACTTGATCCCTCAAAATTTATTAATTTATTAATAAATTAAAAATTACGAATTTATCTATAAATTATTAATTTAACGATTTTTCCAATCACTTTTATAAAAAAAGCACAAAAATTTATTATTTTCAAAAGAGAAAAGTGGGTTTCTACCCTATATATTTTATAAGTTTTTTAGTGGAACAAAAAGATAAATACTGTGAACATAAAAAATAACCAAGTTAAAATCTTAGTTAATATTCAACCTTTTTTTTTTTTTTTAGTTTTAGGTTTCTTTTAATGTAGGGAATTCTGGGACTTATATTTACATAAACAAATTTGAAAAAGAACTAATATCTTCTACATTAATCGGTTTTCTTCATTTTTTGTACTGGTCTTGAAATTAGGATTGGAAAAATTACTAGTTAAAATATGTTATAAATTTATAAAAGATTAATTTATGGAGGTTCTAATGTACTTGACAAAGAAGAGTTAACCCTTGGGAAATTGACTTTGCTTCATTTCAATTTTTATTGGTACAGAAGGGAAAAAACGAAAAAGATTGAGTACGTCCATTTGAAAAATTAATAACAAAAAATTCTTTTGGTTGTCATTAATTCTTATACCCAAATATTTTTAGACGGCAAATCAAGCTGTTGTTCCTCAATAAAACACCACAAAATCAATGTATAACGACTCGTTGTTGTTAGTTAAGCAATAATGTAAAGTTGTTAGAGTTTAGCTAGCATGTTCTCTTACAAGTTAATTACAACTGGGCACAAAAAAGCACCTATCGACAGTTTGATTAGTACTCTTTTTTGGTCAATACGCATCATAATTAGGTATATTATGCCTCGAGCCGATAAGAGCCTTAGAGGACTACTAAAACAACCTCAAGGAATTAGAATAATTTTATCTCAACAAAAAAGAAATTAGGGAACGTATGAACCAACATTCCATATTAAGTAGTCTTCATTTTGATACAAAATCATGTAATAGCTTGATTTTCGATACCATACTAGCTAGCTACAAGTAACCTATAATAAGTAGAATCGCATAATATTATTTACACTCATTTTATTCCAAAGTGTCAGATTATGTACTTTTGTCTCCCAAACTTACAACACCGATCATATTGCAGTTTACTCACATCGTATTCATTGTGTCCACCTCTAAAAAAGGCTGTAAGTAAAAATAATAGAATGAAGAGAGTAAATTTTTTTTCTCCTCATAGTTGTAAATATTTCATGAATCAATGATAGAACATGATCTTCTTTTCTTTCATTTTTTCTTGTGGTAGCTTACGCACCGCGTACATATTGATTGAAGTAGGCCAAGTCATGATTAACCTCAAAAACAAATAATTGTCCAAATTTCAAACTCTCCTATTTATTACCAATCATTAACTATGTAAAAACAAAAACCATTTGATTTGACTAAATTCCCCTAATGATTACCAATCATTATTAATTCACCAACAACATTTCAATCAGTTGGCTAAAGTGATGATAAAGCCCCCAAGTTCTAATATGTATAAATAGCACTGAAATCCATCAAACCTTACACAGATCATATTCAACATTTTACAAGATAAAAATGGCTCACAAAATTCAAGTTCTATGCACAATCTTCATTTCTTTTGCGACCCTTTTCTTCACAACTACAAAAGCAACAACCTTCAACGTGATGAGCTACGGTGCGAAGCCCGACAGAAAAACCGACTCAACTCCGGCATTCCTCAAGGCCTGGTCTGCGGCGTGTAGCTTGGTCCAAACGTCGACCACAATGTACGTCCCACCGGGGAATTTCACTATCAAACCGGCGGTGTTTAAAGGGCCGTGCGGGAGCCGAATCAATGTGGTGATTGATGGAACCCTTGTAGCTCCTGATAATTATTGGGACCTCGGAAACTCCGGTTACTGGTTGTTGTTTGTTCTGGTCAACAAGCTTTCGATTTACGGTGGAACGCTGGATGCTAAGGGAACTGAATTCTGGAAGTGTCGCTTGAGAGGAGGCAATTGCCCCGCTGGTGCAAGAGTACGTATATCTTTTCTTGAAAGAAGTTTTTAGTCCTTTATTCTAGAAAATAACATTTTGTTTGGGTTTATTTATTTATCTTTTGGATTTTCTCTGAGGTCAAAACTCTAGGTCCAAGAGATTTTTTTTTTTTTTTTTTCATGCATAGACACTTCAAAATTTAAGCTAAAAGAAAGATTGTAAGCAATTATTCTTCTGGTATGCCTCCAAATAATGTAAATTATTTTTCCCCAAATGATAGGTAAAGTAATTTCGTAGAGAAAGAAATACATAAGATATGAGAAAAATGTTGAAAAGTTAGTTCCTTATGATTTTAAAAACAATTTTTAAATAGTTAAGAAGTCAAGTGCTCACATGCATGAACCCTAAGGCCATGTGGCTCTGCAAACTACTCCTCTATAATGATTTAGTGCTTCAATTCAATGGTATTTATCCCTACCAAAATAAATAGACAATTTGAATTTTTATTTGTATTGTACTAAAAAAAAAAATTTAAACTAAAGAATAATTTTCTGACAAAGAGAATATAAAAACGCTATTTTTCGTAATGGTTAGAAAAAAAAATATTACTATCACTGTACAAAAATAATACATTAAACATGACAATTATTTTGAAACAAAGAAAATATTTGACACAATAGAAATTACTATTAGACGAATGGAATTATTTGAATTACTCCTTTGCTTTCTTTTTTTTCTAATTTGCCGCCTGACGTGTTTATTTGCATATTAACATTTTTTTTGCAGTCATTAACATTCAATTATGTGAATGATGGGTTGATCAGTGGGTTAACATCACTAAACAGCCAGTTGATGCACATTGTAATAAACAGTTGCAATAATGTCAGAGTCCAAAATGTGAAGACAATAGCACCAGCCCTAAGTCCAAACACAGATGGCATTCATGTCCAGATATCAACTGGTGTCACCATTTATAACAGTAACATTCAAACTGGTGATGATTGCATATCAATTGGTCCTGGAACGAGAAATCTATGGATGGAACAGGTTAAATGTGGCCCAGGACATGGCGTTAGGTCTGTAATTTAATCAATTTACGCGTAGATTATATTGACCGATACATTGTTTTTTACGTGTAACCATAATTTGCATAATTTGGCTATTTCGATTTTAATTTTTTTGTTAATGTTGCAGCATTGGGAGTCTGGCTAGGGATTTAAATGAAGATGGAGTGATGAATGTGACACTAATTAATTCAGAATTCAGGGGATCAGATAATGGTGTTAGAATAAAATCATGGGCAAGGCCTAGCACAGCTTTTGTCACCAACATCAATTTCAGGAATTTAATCATGAAGAATGTGGCAAATCCCATAATCATCGATCAAAATTACTGCCCCAATAATCAAGGATGTCCTCGCCAGGTAATTAAACCGAATTAAAAAAAAAAACATTTTTTTTTGTTTTTAAAAAAACTTATGCTATAGAGAAGGAATGAGACTTTGATTTTTAAATTTTTTTTTTTCAAAATTTGATGAAATGGCTTTTGATTTTGATCAGGCTTCTGGTGTGAAGATCAATCAAGTTCTATACCAAAACATACAAGGAACATCATCAACGCCATTCGCGGTGCTGTTTTATTGTAGTCCAAGTAACCCTTGCAGAGGAATCATAATGGAAGATATAAAGATAACTTACTTGAATAGCCAGGCAAAATCATTTTGTAACAACATGGGAGGAACTACAAGAGGAGTTTATTTGCCAGAGAGGTGTTTATAAGCCATCCCAAAAATGTTCCAGCATTTTTGTTCTTTTTTCCTTTAATTCTTTTGTAAGATTATTCTACTAGCTAGTGATTAGATAGAGAAAGAAAAGAAATAAATAATAAAAAGAAATAATATCAATTCATTGTTCATTAGAATTTATTTTAATTCCCACACCCCTTGTAATTATTGACTATAAATCAGAGTTCAGAAAGCAGAATCACTAGTCTTGTTTACCTATACACGGCTCATGTTAATTATATTTTATACTTCCAGTATATCTTTTTTTTTGGTTTTTGTTTTGTTTGTTTATTACGTCTTTTTTTTTTAAAAAAAAAACAAACCATTTTATTAAAAAGAAAGAAAAAATAGAACAGCGAATATACTAAACTCCATATCAAATATAATTTTGATTTTAAAATAAAATTTAATCCTTGTTCAATCTAGCAGACCGACCGACGAACTTGAACTTTCTTTTTAGCCTTTGCTTTTTCGAATGATTGTGATATGTTGGAACAGATACTTCACTATAAAATGATTCTTGTTCCATTGCATAATCATATCGAATCTTCATCATCGGAACCATTGGAAGCACGATTTAACACGCCTTTGGAATTTATTTCTTCAACCGAATAATTTAGGTTAAAAAGCTCAGTATTCGTCCCTATTTCAGTATCATCTTTAGATAAGAATTGGCTTGGGGCTGGTATAGGGAGTAAAATTTCCAAAGAAGGAATTTGTGGCTGAGAGGAGAAGGGCGCAGCATCCGGATTTAACTTTTTAACTGGGCTGTTAAAAAAGTTATTTGAGGAAGATATTTTTTCCACGTTTAAAGCAGAAGATTGTTGTGATAAGGAGTTTGACATTGACTTATCCACACTTGAATTTGGAATATACGGTTGAGACTATTTTGACCGCATTATAGTTTGCAAGATCGCGATCCAGGATCCTACGATCCTAGGTCACTAAATCAATCCTGGATCGATTAGAATCGTAATTTGTATTGGGATCGGTTAAGAATCGGTTGAAATTGGCCATACTCGTAGAATCGGACGGTCCCTTCGATCTTTCCGATCTACCTACAATTTTTCAATTTGTGAAAAACGAGAAGAAGATGACAAAAAAAGCAAGGCGAAATTTGAAGATTTTGAATTCTTAGAGAGCATGATGGTACAAAAAAATTGGCCATAATTGCGAAGATTCCCCATTTCCGTGGCTATGTTCTTGCTGCGTTTGTTGGCTCTGTTTTTGGGAAAAAAACGGTTTCCTCTGTTTTTGGGGAAAACGGCCGGAGAAGAAAGTGGTGGTCAACTGAGAGGACCTTGAGTCTTTGACCGAAAGGATCAAATTTATTTAATTTTTTTTTATTGTTATCTTTTTTTCGGCGTGTGGTCTTGGATGGTAAGGGTTTTTCATTTAAAAAAGATAGGAATTTTGTTTCAAAACATTAAAATTTACACACTTCATAATTCATATTACTTAGACATTAACTTTACCCTTTTTATATTGTTTAGATATTAAATTCTTTTAGGTGAAGATAACTAAAATATGATTATAAAGTAACATAATAATTGTGTAGTCATTTGGTAAGTATGTGTATATAGTTGTATTGAAATATGTCTACAAAGAGATAATTTTACACTTAACTGTATGTAACATATATAATTGATTTTAAAAATTAATTACGATCTTAATATTCCGATCCTACCGATCCCATTTATAATCCGATCCTGTGGTCCCATTTCGATTCTACGTAGGATCACGATCCTGCAAATATTAGACCGCATAATAGGCGCAAAAATCACGATCCTACAACCCGATCCTCGGGTGTTTGTTGCTCAGATGATGGCCGCGACAGCTGCGCTATCCGCCGGACTTCCGGTGACAGTTGATTTTCTTCATGGAAAGTTGAAGGGGGAGCAGACATAAATTCACGATACCATTCACTAGGGTTTGCGCAACAATCTGTTGCACGACTTCAGAGGGATTTTTCTCTTCGACTTCGATGATTTGCAGCGGCGGCTGCACAATGAATTATTGATGTTATTTTTATGACAGTAATTTTACGAGTACAAGTTCAAATTATCACGATGATGACCTATTAAAGTCAGCTTCATTTTCTAAATTTGTATATAAGATTTATAAGTACCGCCACAAAAATGAGTACTTAATTAACTATTTTAATATAGGATCATGAACCTCATGAATCACCTAAACCTCTTACCACCAATTTTGTGTAGATTTTCAACGCCAAATGCGTGCAATAAGAGGTTGATTTTGTTTAGTTTTGTTCTGGTACTTAAAATTCTAATCAAAATGCACGCTATTGCTTATATATGTCCATCATGGGTGATTTTTGGTCTCTTTCATTTATAGTTATATTTCTCTCCTTTTTACCTGTTCATTAACTTCAAACCAATTTTTTGTTCTATATATACGTAGACTTCATGGAATAATATAATGACTCTGCTCAGTTGAATCATTTTTTCCAAGTTCCTTTCATTCATCCCCACAAATGCGGGTTTTTCAGAATATAAAGGGAGAAATGAACAAAACATTATTTTGCTTTCTTGGTTTCCTTCTTTCTTTGATTGCCCTTTCTGAAAGCCTGGACAGCATCGATAACGATGTTCATCATCCGAAACTCAAGTACTCGCCGGAAGAGCTGCCACCAGAATGCCGGAAAGCCCTGGTGGACTTGAAAACTTGTAGTGGTCGAATCCACGAGATTTTCGTCGGGAAGAATCAAGATCATGTGAGAAATATATGTTGCAAATCAATTGTGGAATTCGAGCGTTCTTGCTTCCATCATGGAGTTCCTCATTTTGTTTTTCCTCATTGGTTGGGAGAACATTGTGTTAGGGTTGCCAGAAAAGCAAGGCGGAACCTTAAAGCTCCCGCGTCGGCCCCAACTGGCTCCCCCGCCCCCATTGGTGGTGCTCTGGCCAAGGGAAAGTTTCTTATGGAGACATCCCATACAAGCCCGCAAATTGCACCAAATCAAGCTCCTAGCAAGTTAATTAATTATTGATCATGGTGTTCAGTTGATGATGATCATTTGTTTAAGTAATTACTTCAATTAATCAGAGGATTTATGCAAGCAGATCTTGAGTGTTGGGCTGTGGTGGAAGTTTTTTTATTTTCATATGTGTAATAAGTGTTGATAATATATAGATTTTAAGAAAATAAAAAAAAAAATTTGGATGAATCTTAATTCACTGGTTAAATAGTTCATTAATTTTGAAACAGCTTGTTAGCCATATACAGTATAGTTGTTGTTTAACACTTTAAGAGTGATAGTTAATGAAGTGGTGCAAATGCGTGAGTAAATTACTTTATGAAACACCATAATGTCTTTGATTGCCTCAGATCCATTATCAAAAACATGCTAATATTAATAACTGATGAAGGAGACTTATTTATTTTATTTTTCAGAATTTTCACGTGACAGGACTTTTGATCAATTTCGTCACTGTTGACATAAAAAATGTCTCTTTGTGTGTTTTATTTCTTTCAATAACAAAAAATTATAATCACAACCCTTAAAGAAAATACTTACGAAACTAGATTAGTTAATTCGTTACATGCAATGTTTTTAGAGTTCTTCGCCAGTAAATATGTCATCTAGATGTTTTTCTCCCCTTTTTGAGAAATTTTCATTGAGGCTACAGATTTAAAAGGCGTTCAAATCCTACATAATGTGAATAAGGGGACTCTAAATTTAGTTTATGAAAATCCTATACTAATTAAATCTATTTTTGTTATCATACATTTAGCCATCTCCCTCGCTCTTGATTCAAATTATGTTAAAGAAAAAAAAAACAGCGATCAATATTTACAGATTATTACAAAACTCCTTTAAATAGCGCATCAAAAATGTTAGATGAACACAATCAAAAGTTACTTTCTTATTTTCATGGCTGTTTAGCTAACGAGATAGAATGTATTTCAATTTCATTCAGTTTTGGAACAAAAATTTGAATTCAAGTAGGTTCTCTTAATTCATGTGCAATAAAGAGTAAATGGCCAAACAATGGCATAACATAACTGATGTGTATTAAAAGACCATTAACAAACATAAATTAATCCAGCTTTCATTTTTTCTATCTCATATGTCACAAACTATATATAAAAAAAAACCCAATTCTAATAACACCAACGTATTCCCTCAAAACTTGAGAGATAGCATGTAGAAAAGCCATACCAGAATAAAGAGAACAAACCAGCAAATTGACAATGGAGAGAAATTTCTTTGTGTTTGTCCTTTTAGTTCTAATTTCTTGTTGCATTAGCTTGGCAAGTGGCCAGGATGATGATATTGCTGCAGATCCATTTTCAGACCCTGAAATTTGGAAGTCGTCTATTCTAGCAGATTGTAAGCAAGCCCTTTTAGATTTACAAGGTTGCGCTGATGAAATCCATGATGCACTCATCAAGCACAAAGATGTGAGGGATGTTTGTTGTGTTGCGATCACAGAGTATGATCAATCATGCTCGCATCAAAGTGTTCGTCATTTGGTTTTTCCTCGCTGGTTGAGGAATCGTTGTGCTAAAATCCATACACCACCCAAACCAACTCCGAAAATTCCACCACTACCACCTACACCAATTAAGCCTAATCCTACCCCTCATACACCATCACCACCACCACCACCACCATTACCACCTATCGAGCCTCCCGTATTACCTACTCCGGTCAGAAGGCCTAGTCCTCCTGCGCCTAATCCCACACCCCATGAGATGTCAAGTCCTTCGCCTCTCGCGCCAACACCGGTTAAACCACCCAAACCAAGTCCTCGATCGATCACACCAATTAAGCCTCCCACACTAAGTCCTACACCTGATTCACCCACACCTGCTAATCCTCACAAACAAAGTCCAACACCAAATCCACTTACACCAATCACACCAAATAAGCCTCCGTCGCCAAGTCCTACACCTGATTCGTTTACACATGTCAATCCTCTTGAACCAAGTCTGACGCCAAATCCACAAACACCAATCATGTCTCCAAAACAAAGTCCAACACCTCACTCGTCAACACCTATCAAGCCTCCGAAGCTAAGTCCCATTGATTCAGAAGCTCCAATTACATCAAGTCCCACGCCACATTTGTTGACACCCTTAAAACCTCCTAAATCAAGTCCTAAACCTGATTCGCCAATATCAACACCAGTTGATCCTCCTAAGCCAAGTCCTTCATCTCATTCTCCGGCACCTATCGATTCTCACTCTCATAAACCAAGTCCTACACCAGCCTCACAGACATTGGCACCTATTGATCCTCCAAAAGCAAGTTCTCCACCTCATTCTCTTACACCAGTCAATCCTCTCAATTCAAGTCCTACACCAGATTCATTAACACATTCCGAACCAAGTCCTACACCTCATTCACAAGCACCTACAACCTCTCATAAACCAAGTCCTACACCAGACTCACAAACACCGACTCCTATTGATCTGCTAAAACCAAGTTCTCCACCTTATTCTCTTACACCAGTCAATACTCCCGATCCAAGTCCTACACCAGATTCGTTAACACTTTCGAAACCAAGTCCGACACCTCATTCACCAGCACCTACCAACTCTCATAAACTAAGTCCTACACCAGACTCACAGACACCTACTCCTATCGATCCTCCAACACCAAGTTTTCTATCTCATTCTCTTACACCAGTCAATCCTCCCGATTCAAGTCCTACACCAGATTCATTAACGCCTTCCAAACCAAGCCCTACACCCCATTCACCAGCACCTACCAACTCTCATAAACCAAGTCTTACACCAGTCTCACAGACACCTACTCATATCGATCCTCCAAAACCAAGTTCTCCACCTCATTCTCTTACACCAGTCAATCCTCCCGATTCAAGTCCTACACCAGATTCATTAACGCCTTCCAAACCAAGTCTAACACCTCATTCACCAGCACCTACTAACTCTCATAAGCTAAGTCCTGCACCAGACTCACAGACACCGGCACCTATCGATCCTTCAAAACCAAGTTCTCCACCTCATTCCCTTACACCAGTTAATTCTCCCGATTCAAGTCCTACACCCGATTCATTAACGCCTTCCAAACCAAATCCTACACCTCATTCAGCATCACCTACCAACTCTCCTAAAACAAGTCCTACACCTGATTCACTAACACCGACACTAACACCTGTCAATCCTCCGAAATCAAATTCTACACCTATTAATCCTCCGGATACAGGTCCTATATCAAATCCATTTACACCAGTAAAGCCTCCAAAACCAAGCCCTACTCCTCCACTAGCCCCTGTCAACCCTCCAAAGCCAACTCCTCCTCATTCAACAACTCCAGTTAAAGCTCCTACACCAAATCCCATTTCGGATTCGCCGAAAGCTCAGATACCGCCTACACCAATTCCTACACCTGATTCACCAACACCAACTCCTGTTAAACCTCCAAAGTCAACTCCTCCACCTATTTCACTTACACAAACACCAAGTGCTTTGCCAGATACACCAACACCAAGTCCTTTACCTCATAAGCCTACACCCACACATCCTCCAACTTCCTTCTTGCCGGATTCTTCCACACCTACCCCCGCACCACATATACCAAGTCCGGATGTTCCATTTGTTTCACCTCCTAGTCCAGATGCTCCAATCCAACCAAGCCCTCAAACTCCTCCACCCTGCCCTTGTGCTAATCACAGTCCACCTCCACCACCATGTCCTTATTATGATGATTCCTTCTTACATACGTCACTTTCAAGTCTTTCTTCTGATTCATTAGTTAATTTTCAAGACTAAATCCAGTAGACGACTTTCTATTCATCCTTTTGAGTTGTTTGCATCCAATTTTTTATGTATTCATTGTTATTTATTCTTTAAAAGAATCGCATTAATGAAACATTTACTCTTTGTTGTCTTCTCAAAGTTTTTTATGAATGATGGCACGGAGGCTAACATATGTATATACCACAATATCCTAAAAATAATTCATCAAAACTTGTTCCTTGGAGAATAAAATTGGAACAATAAGAAAATATATTTATGAAAAAAAACATCATTAATTTGTGAAAAAGTAAGTATCAATAACTATAATAACATATAATCTTAAAATTTTCTCAATCAATATAAATCAAATTCATTTGAGCAACTGGCTAAGGCTAAAATTTATTTTAACATAGTTTAAATGTGTAAATCTACTTTCTTTTATACAAGCTGTATGATACTATGGATATTGCCCAAGGTCCATATGCATTTTATATATTATCGATACGATTAAAAAAAAATTATATAGCCAAGTGCAAAAATAAAACCCTGAATAGAAGAAGCTAGTAAAACTTATTTTTGTTCAGGCAAAAAGAAGCATATAATTGCATTGGGACGAAAGAGTAAAAAAATGTTCGCTTAAAACGATCTCTAGTAGATCATGCCATGTTGTAAGCTTTTCCCTCAGCCTTTTATCCTCGCCGGTTTTCTTCATTACCATTTTTTTCCCCCTACATCAAAATAATCATACTTGGTGTAACTAAAGCAACCCATCTCTTCCGAATTTTTGTGTTGAAGTATAGATATAGGAACTAGAACTCCTTTCTCAATATCTTTAGATATACTATTTATCTATGTAAATTACATTTTGGACGAAAAGTGAAGCAAGAATGTACTGCATAAAATACATAAATAAGATTATGGCTGGCATTTTTGTAATCAATCAGGTAATTAAGCATTCAGATGTCTTTTAAGCAGCGTCAAGGTTGGCGGCAATGATTACTCTTCAGAACACTCTTCAACCATCCACAAACATATAAATCCTTCACCAACTGCACCTCATTTGCTGAAGCATCGATAGCGACACGGCCTTCAGTATCGGGCACCACACCAGGGGAACGAAACCAAAAGGCATAAGTTCTAGATATCTTCAATCTCAGAGGTCTTTGCAGTACCATGAAATCGTAAAACTATAACACCTGGGAAAGACCCATCATAACCTCCAACAAAACAAAACAAAAAAACAAAACAAGAGATTTCATTCCATGTTGCATTGCATGCAGATGGGTGGTATGAAAGCAAAAAACAAATGGTTGCCACAAGGCATATATTTTCAAGATTGTCCTAACCATTGCATCTTTCATAAATTGGAATAGTACAACAACCACTTAGCAGAAAGAAAAAAGTACTTCATGTCGTGATCAAAGGGTCCATCTATAGGTACGGATATATAGCTAATCCCCTTCAACACTAAACTGCAAAATAGTAATTAGATAGAACCTGATTTTTGTCATGTACAAGGTGATGAATCTACAGTAACAAATGAGAAATCCAGGTTCAAATATAGCAAGCTTAAGAGTTAAGCACTATCATTTAATTCATCTAAATATATATTGCACAAGCTTACATGAAGAGAGAATGCAAGAGAACAAAAATTCAAATTGAAAATTTGTCCGCTTGACTAAGTTCAATAAGGAATATAACTTCTTATAGAAATATTACATACTAGCCAAGCATGCGAGTAATCAATATATACCCGGACTATGGGTTCTTGAAATCTCCAATACCAACTGCAACCTGTTTCCTAGATTCCTCCTTTTCTCAAAAAAAAACATCAGCAATTTACCTGATATTCTATGGGATTTCCCATTTAAGAAGTGCACTAACTAGATATCATGTTTTCCGCAATTTTTTTTTAAAGAAAAACACCAGCATCAGAATTTCAGATCATATGTTCCTTGGAATACACCATGGAAAGAGCCTCTTTGTATTCAAATACAGGGAAAAGGCTTTTTCATACCTTAACAAAGGTAGAAATATACATGTTATCTTGCTGTTGTTCCGTGTAACATACGCATTTAAAAGGAAGTATTAGTTGATTGTTTTGTTTCAGATATAACTCAATAAAAGTTAGTATATACAAAAAACATAAATTCCAATGTCGAATGGGAGGCTATGCACCATACTTATTAGCAATTTAATAGCATTTCACAACTGCAGCAACAAAAATTATCAAGAAGTTACTCGTAATATTTTGCAGTGCCGACAGCTTGCACAGTCCACATCTTCCACTAGAAAAAAAAAATAAAAGCCTTTCTACATGAACATTTACAAGTTCAAGTGCAATCAAAGTAGACTTATAGAAAAATAGCAAAAGTCTAAACATACCTTACACAAGACTCTTTTAATGCAGCCACAACATGACTTGCAATATCCATTTATGCTAATTCTGCTGTTCATCTCAAAAGAATTTTTGCAACATCGAGGGCTACGTTGCTCAGAATTGTTTCACGGCGTACAGAGAGTTAAGAAAAAATGAAAAATGAAAAAATTGCCAAAAAAATAAAATAAAGTAAAACAACAGATTATCCAAAAAAGGGTAAGTTGCAAAGGTTTAGCTTCAAGCTCAAACATTCATACAAGTTAATATTCCAAACAAGATACCAATTATTTGTCATGCAAAAAAATAAAGAATGAAAAATCCTAACGTGGAAATCAAAATTTAATTTTGATATATTTGGTCGTGACAGGTCTGGAATCAAAAGAATAAAAGGGTAAAGTCCTTTAGCATACAAACCAATAGCCATGTAAAATTTAGAACTTGCGATCACAGTGATGAGTGACTCAACTGCCCTGCTTTCTACTTGCAAAAATCAACGATTCAAGTTGAAGAATACAGGTCAACATTCTAGACATGATCCCAATTATTTGTCAAGCACAAAATAAAAAATGATTAATTCTGACAAAGAAAGCACAATTTTAGTTTTGATATATTATGGTCATGACAGGTCTTAAATCAGAAGCAAAATGTAAAGTCCTAAAACATGCAAACCAATTATCAAATGCAAAATTTAGAGCTTTCTCATTCACGGTGATGAGTGACTCAATTTCTCTACGTTCACTTTTTAATCCAGTTCCAAGGTTACAATTCTAAATGTGACATTCTACTTTCCCCACAGCCAATTATAAATGTGACATTCATTCCGACTGGCTAAAATATTCAGTTCTACCTTTCTAATTTGTAGCTGTGTGCATCGGAAAACTAACCTGACCTTGAACCACTATATATCCATGCTCTTTAAGTCCGGATCTAGCTTGCTATGGTCTGGTGTCCATGGTACCACCAGACAAACTGTCATGCTGGATGAATACCCTTTAGATCCGGGAAAGTGAAAAAAGAGGACAACAAATAATAACAAAACCTCTTAGTATGATAAAAAAAATCATAAAACTATTAAATAGAGCCAGCACTGCAAGGTTATATTGCTTTTAATAAGATGATTAAGCAATTTAAAAATGAAGCAGGGCACAGAAATATGAGGATTCATCTCCAGGTACTCCAACAACCTTGACACTTTCAGGATTATAGGCAAGCACAACCTATGCAAAAGTAAAATGCAATATATATAGACAGTTTAGAACACAGCAAGGAAAGGATTACGAATCAGAGAAGTTTGTATGAAGTACCCAAGCCACTTACTTGAATATGCCACATCATAGGCATCACGAAGCTCTGACAAAGATATCGAAGATCCATAGAGCTACATTCAACGAACGAACAACAGTGATCTTGCGCAACCCAAGAATATTGATTCATCTTTATATGGAATAAAGAAAGGTTAGCTACCCCATTTAAGAGCATGGTCTTCATAATCAAAAAGCAAATGTTGATAATGGATCAAGTAATGATTGCGTATCAACTACAACTACAATACAAAGAAAGATATGCTTTCCATCTTCAATGTAACACAGATATTAGAATTAGTTCTTCAAGAGAAGAGGCACATGCAGGGGTCATAAACGGTAACAGATACAGAGAACAGAAGAGAAATATTTTGAGTCCCATTCCAAGAGAGTTTAAGAACATACTCATATAATATTACAAAAAACTTTTTCTCTTTCATCAGGAACATGCAGGAACGTGCCATAACATATGATTTCCCAGTTGAACAAAAACACGAGCAACAAGTTTGAGTAAACATTATTCAAACATATCATCTAGTTCACAGGGATACCCATTTGATGTCACCTATTATGAAATACAGCAGGACTTATGTCTATACCATTTTCCATGGAATAAAAAAATACAAGAAAATCAACTATGCTAAATTACAGCTCTCGTCTTCTTTTAATTATAAATGATTGACAATGAACCCTGTGGTAAACTTCCATCTAATAATTTATGTCATCTTAGTGTAACTATTTGTTCTTTCTTTCCTGTTTAAACAGCAAACGCCATCCCTCAGACATGCCAGCATTCTCTGCACTCTCAGGACTTTCCAAAAAATATCTAAAAGGAAAAAAAAGCCATAAAATAAAAACTAAAACATATCCATTAATAAAAAAAAAAAACGATTTCATATTACAAAGAGTGCAAATTCCAGCATAACCCCTGGGAGTAGACACTATGCTAATGTAGGCCTGTCAACATTTCCCTTTTCTGGTTGTATGATAAACATTTCAAATTTACAGTTAATAACAAAATCCAGCAAAGGAGCAAAACTTAGCAGTATTATGGCTTTCAACGTACCCTTTTCACATAATCAAAGAATAAAGAGTGGCAGTTTCAGCAATTTTCCGTCGATATCCTGTTATGTAATATGTCCAGCACTTTACACTTATAACTAGTTGTTTCCTTCTAACTGTATTGACATCATGCTCCACATTCAAAGGCCCTTCTGCAGCAAAAAACTATATAATCTAAACAGCAAGAAACATTCTTCTGCAACATTTAAAGAATGAGGACCTTAGCTTCAAGATGATCAGGTGCCAGACCAGAACGAACTAGCCCAAACATTGACAGCAAAGGGGTCAGTAAAATTCTTCTGTAGCTTGAAGTTCCTCGTGTTTCTCGAGAATCTAGTCCATCCTCCAACAAAATGAGATGAAATTTCTCGAAATTTCCTTGGGGAAAAAAGAAATTGTCCTTGATTTGGAGTGTGCATTGTTACTGTGCTTATGTAACTATGAGAGGGATACTTTTTGGTGGTGTAAAAGCCAGCGGGACACACACAGAAAATGGATTACTAGTAGAACAAATCGTTGAAATGCGCCAGGAAAACAGTTCCGGAAAAACATACCATTCTCTTCCGGATTGAAAATGAAAACTAAAAGACTAAGTTTGTGATGATTGGACGGATCGTCTAAGGATCCTCAATCACTAAAAAACATGCCATTCTCTGGGCGGGTGTCCAGACTCTCTTAGGACAATAATCAAACACTTGAAAGCTACTGCAGAACCATTCACAGACTTCATACAACTAACAAAACCAATCATTCCCTAAACCTAGAGAGCATCACTACAACAAAAAAATTGTTTGATGATTCCCATTCAACGGATTGCTGCCCGATTTGAAACAAAAGAAAACAGAGTCAACCAAACAACCCAACCAAAGGAAACTAGAACTTCTGATGATCTCAGGCATTTTCTTTCTCTTTTTTGTCTCAGTTCAATCGCATCATTGTGCCCTCCATAATGCCGGGTAATTTGATTATAATTGGGCCATAAAGAGTGAGCTTTACATGAGGAAAATATAGCCCAATTCAATTTAAGCGCATGTAATGAATATTGAATTGGGTGGAGTAGATTTAGACTTGAGAGCCTTGGGTCCAAAAGGGTCGGCAATAATGAGTCCGTATCCAGTGCACCCGGGTATACCGTATACCCACATCAAACACACGCACTATACGCGCTCAATATTTTTCACCTTTATATTAAATGCACAAACAAAATTGTTTTCATCCATTTTACTGTTTTCATCCTCACGCACAAACACACACAATTGCTGGTTATCCATAATTTATCCAGAAGTTGTAAACTGGTTATCCAGAAGGTGTAGACTGGTTATCCAGAAGGTGTAAACTGGTTATCCACAAATTGTAAACGGGTTATCCACAAGGCGTAAATTGGTTATCCAGAACGTGTAAACTGGTTATCCACAAGTTGTAAACTGGTTATCCAGAGGTAAAGAAGCAAACGACATGTTAATTGGGGGGCTTCGCCCCCCATGATAAACTAAATGACTCCCGCGGCTACCGGAATCGCAGGTCACCAACCTACCCCGGCTGCGCCGCCCCGCCGAACACGTCAATTTAGCTAAGGTAATCATTTTTTCATGTGTGTGTAAGGAGAGTGTGTTATTGCGTTAAGAGGGGACACAAATTACTTGTATAAATCCCTCCGTGATAAACTAAACGACCCGGCTGCACCGCCCTCCCTGCCGAATATGGCAAATTTCATAAATAGTATTTAATTGAATGAGGGGCATTTTGCCAAATGATGGAGAACAAAAAATGAATGAAGGGCAGTTTGCCAAATGATGGAAATAAGGTACATTCAATTGTGTATAACTAATTATCCATATTGTCAATACTGGTTATCCAACTGTGTATAACTAATTATCCATATTGCCAAGACTGGTTATCCACATTGTGAACACTGGTTGTCCATAGTGTGTAGCTGGTTATCCATAGTGTGCACACTGGTTATCCAGCTATGTTTAACTAGTTATCCACAGTGTCAATACTGGCACAGTAAGTTTTCAAAATTTGAATGAATTCGGTAATTTATATATGCCACGTTTAAAAAAAAAGAAAAAGAAAGCTGAATTATCTAGGGAGCTCAGGCTATTCTAAGAGAGTAAAGTACACGCGCAGGGGGTACACGGTGCCCCCGGGTGTACCAGATAATTTGCCGTAATAATGACTGATTCTCATCACTCATAATAGAAAAAATTGAAAAAAAAAAGTTTATTTTATTACAATAATTTTTTAATACTACAAATTTTTTATTTTTTTTATTTTTAACAGAAAATGTACTCCAGAGTACAAGCAAATTATCAGTAGAATTGCTTGTGCAATCATCATTCAAATTGACTTGGGAAAATTTCGATACTGCAAACAATTTCGATACTGAAAGAAACAACAGCCGTCCTTAGAGGACTATAGGTTTACATTTGTGTAGGGCTAAAATTTTCTCCCATGTATGGAGGGCTAAATTTTGTGGAACTAATGATGTGGTTGATGATTCAACTGAAATGGCACGCACTCAATATTAACTGTTTTTCTGTCCCAGATTTTTTAATTCTCTATCATCCATATTAAATTTTAATAAAAATCTCAAAACTTGATGTAAATTATTTTTCGGACAGATGTGCTAAATAATTTCAAGATTACTTGTATTAGATCAAGAGGTTTGCCTTATGGGAGAGCAAAAGAAACGTAAACTAGTTGATGAGACGGATTACTCAGCTTATAAGGCCATATGTAACGCAATCACTTTCATCATACAGACGCTGATCATGGATAAAATTTGAAATAATAGTCAGAAAAAGAAGAATACAATTAATGTCATAAATAATTTACAAAACCCGTCTTACTTACCTGATTTCTAAATCAAACTCGATTTGCAATTCAAGGCGCATACAAAGTTGATCGAATCTTTTAACGTCTCTTCTTCGTTATGAATTCAAGTTAATATTTTCTCACAAAGTTGATCAATATTCATACTAATTGATAGTCATAATAAAATCCATTTTGTTATAATGTTTATAGCCATATTTTGATTATGTTTTTAAAGATATTAATGGATTTTTTATTATTTTGTGCGAAGTAGTAAAACGATGAAAGATCAACAATTTGGGTTTCTACTGGCTGTTTATGGAGTTAAAAGATTAAAAGATTTTATCATAAGAAAATGAGGTAGAATTGTTATGCAGAGATATTGCTTTAAAGATTTTCTTTTACCAAATCCAAAACGGGAACAATAAGATTTTTAAGTGATTTAGAAAAATCACAAAAACCATACAACAACTTAGAAGATTATGGAGAGCAACTAGGGATGAGATTGAGTTATATATTTGTTTCCTACTTCCTTGGAATTTTAGTTGGCTAGCATTACTATAAATAGGCTAGCACTATTAGGCCTTAGAAATACCCCATCCTGTAGCTAAGCATTTTGGCTGCTATTAGTTTCTCCATTTTTGCCAAATTTTCTTAAGCTTTAGTTTTATTTTATTTTTCATTTTTTCCAACATTTTAAAATATTTCTAGTCACTATAAGTGGCTACTTTTCTTCTTTTGGTTCAAAGATTTATTCATTTATATTATATGTAAGACTACAAGTTTCACTTTATTTTTTTCTACTTTTAATTTAAGTATCTATTGATTTTGATTTCTTTTTATGAGAGTAGATATTTGATTAATCTGACAATCTAATCAAGTATTTTCTTCCTACTGCTACCAAATTGTTTATGCTGCGTTATCGTCTTAAACATTTGGCACTAAGTAGCACATTGACAGATTATGCATGTTGGTAGTGACACGTTGAATGTGTATGATTAATCTAATTAGGGAATCAATAGGACAAAAATTTTTAATTGCAGCTATCTCAATTATTTTAGTTTTTTGTTCAACTAAGTTTTCAAAGTTTTTAGTGCTACTATAATTTAATATGGAACGCTATCGTGCCCAGTTAAAATATACTAAGTTTTGATTAGGTGCTGGGCTTGGTCAAATATTTTTTGAAAATATAAGACTTTTTACTGCTATCCTATTAAGTCTACGATTGAATGATTGAGTCTTAGAAAAATAATTTTTTTTTAGTCAATGATCTATAATGCAATTGAATTCACTCTTTCAATCAAAGTTTTTCTATTATAATTTTCTCAAGTTTTATTTATGTTAATTTTGCGAGTTTTATTTCATTGAAAAGAAAAATCCTCCCATTTTGCTATTTTTATAAAACTAAGAGTTGAAAGTCGGTTCTCTTGGGATTCGACCTGATTCCACTATTTCTACAAATTAATTTTTGGTTTGTTTGGTATTCAGATTAATTTTTACGGGTCTCGACAAACCCGTCAAAATTTTGGCGCCGTTGCCGGGGAACCATTCCCTTTTATTTCTTGGTTTTATAGTGTTTTTTATTTGTGGTATTTTTATTCTTATTGAAAAAGAAAAAAAATTACTTTTCTTTTACGGTTAGTTTTCTTTCTTCTGTGTTAGTAATTATATATATTAAAAAAATAAAACCTTAGCTTTGGTTACTGTTTTTGGCAGTAATTTTTTTTTGTTTTCTTTATTAGTTTTTGCTCTATTCTAAGTTTACAGCCTTCTACTCCCCATTTCCATTGCCGATCTTCAACAGCAGAGCATCAATTCTCGCACCAATTTGAGAGTTTGGTGACGGCGCAATTCCCACAAGTTTCCCTCCATAACTGCGATTAACGGCTCAATCCAGGAAGCAAATTATTTTTAATAGAAAAGTGTCATTGTTATATTTGAGAATTGAATGATAGTGTAGTGGTTAGGGTGCTATCTTTCCGGATAATAGACTACGGTTCGATTCCCACCAAGGGGCTTGTAAGGGAGGGGTTTTACTGGGGTGGATTTTTTTTTTTAAAAAAAATATTTATTCAGATGTTGAGTTGTGCTTTTATTTGTGAAATTTTTTGTGTGTTAAGTTAATAATTGCCTGATTTTATTTTTGTTTCCTTTAATCTAACTATCATGCTCTACCATAATTGTTTTTTTTAAAAAAGTATAGTCCCATTTTTTTTTTGAAATAAATAGTCTTCTTGTGTTAGTTTATTGTACTGTTTTGAATCTATTTATTCGTTCTAATTATTTTAAAATTTTGTTGGTGCATGCTAGTAACTATATGAATTTAATCCATTTAGATTGCTAGTTTTTCTGTATTTTTCTTGAGTTTCTTGGTTTATGATTAGCCGTCGCACTGGAAATATTGAGTTTAATTATATACCTGAAATTGAAAATGTTGCTCGGTTTTTGAGAGAGGAAGCTAAGAAAAAGAAAACCAATTTTCATTCTAGGGTAAATTTAGATTCCCATTCATGAAATTCTGATAATTATTCTCAGGAAGAAAAAAACATGGATAAAAATAA
The DNA here is from genome assembly GCA_949775105.1 of Oldenlandia corymbosa var. corymbosa. NCBI lineage: Eukaryota > Viridiplantae > Streptophyta > Magnoliopsida > Gentianales > Rubiaceae > Oldenlandia > Oldenlandia corymbosa. The sequence continues at coordinate 1,579,015 of OX459123.1, read as the reverse complement.
TAGATTTTTAAAAGAATTAGCTGCACCAAACTTGAATCAGCAGCTTTTGTGCATTAATTTTCCAAATGTTGAAGCAGCATTTGAGCTTAAATTTGGTCTGATACATTTACTCCCTACTTTTCGTAGTTTTGCAGGAGAAGATCCCCACAAGCATTGAAGGAATTCCATGTTGTCTGTTCAACAATGAAACTGCAGGTTGTTACTGAGGAGCAGATTAAATTAAGAGCGCTTCCTTTTTCTTTAGGTGATAAGGCGAAAGATTAGCTTTACGATCTTCCCACAGGTTCAACCAATACATGGAACGAGATGAAGAAATTATTCCTTGGAAAAGTTTTTCCCTGCTTCACGAGTTGCAAACATAAGGGAGGATATATGTGATATTCGACAGATGATAGGAGAGTCCCTTTACGAGTATTAAGAAAGATTCAAAAAGCTGTGTGCTAGTCGCCCCTACCATCAAATTCCAGACCAACTCTTGATCCAATACTTCTATGAAGGCCTCTTGCCAATGGATAGGAGTATGATAGATGCAGCCAGTGGAGAAGTTCTTGTTGATAAAACACCAACAGTTGCAAAGCAACTAATTTCAAACATGGCTGAAAATTCTCAAAAATTCGGGTTGTTAACAGATGGAGGTGTGAAACAGACAAACGAGGTAAGTCATTCTACTATTATCAATCAACTTTCGTACTTAACTTCTTTGATTTGTCAAATGGCTGTAGGACAATTATAGGCAGCTAAGGTTTAAGGAATATGCACCAATCCTGGGCATCCAACGGACATGTGTCATTCCTTGCAAGATAACCAAACTCAACAACTTAATGCAGTGGGAGGGTTCCCAAATCAAGTTCAGCGAAAATATGATCTCTACTCCAACATCTACAATCCTGGATAGAGAGATCATCCAAACTTCAGTTATGGAAATCAAGGTGGACAACAAATATTTCCATAAGTCGACAATCAACCACTTTCATCACAGCCACTAAATTCAGGTACTTCTCTTGAGGAAATTGTTAGAAATCTTGCTATTAACCCTCAACAATTTCAACAGGAAACAAGCACTCGCATCAAAGACTTGGGAAACCAAGTTAGCCAACTTGCCAACAGTGTGAGTAGATTGGAAGCTCAAAATACTAGAAAGTTACCCTCACAAACGGTCATAAATCCCAAAGAGAATGTTTGCGCAATGATGTTAAGAAGTGGGAAAGAGATCCAAGCAAGTCTACCTTCATCACTGAAAGAGGTGGAGAAGAAAGAAATGGAAGAAATCAACAAAGAATCTCCCAAAAATTCAGCTAAGATAAAACTAAAACCTTCATGGTTTAATACTTATTATAAACATGTTCCTCCATTTCCTAGTAGGTTGATGGAAGATAAAAAACCCGAATTTGAAGAAGGGACGTTGAAGACCTTCAAAAAGATGATGATCAACATTCCATTGTTGGAAGCTATTAAGGAGATTCTCAAGTATGCAAAGTTTCTGAAACAATGGTGCACTAAGAAAAAGAAATTAAAAGATAAGGGCAATGTAGTGGTAAATGAAAATGTTTCTTCTATCATACAAAGAAAATTACTAGAAAAATGCTCTAATCCAGGTACGTTTACAATTTCATGCATTATTGGTGATAACAAAATTGAATTTGGTATGATAGATTTAGGAGCATCTATTAATGTGATGTGATTTTTCCTATATAATGCCTTGAATTTGAGACCACTAAAAGAAACAAATGTGGTTATTCAACTTCCAAATTTTTATATCGTAAAAATGGAGAATAGTCATGCAAATTCAGTTCCAATTTTGTTAGGAATGCCATTTATGAAAGCTACAAAAACTAAAATTAATGTAGATAAAGGCATTATATTATATCTGTGGAATGTGATGGGGATATGGTAGAATTTAGTGTTTCTAAAGCATTAAAATTTTCTAATACTCTACATTCTTCTTGTGCTAATGATGTTCAATTGATTGGTATAGGTTAATCAGGTTGAGCAAGATGTCGAGCATAACGACTTAAACCAATTGCGCTTTGGGGAGACAACCCAAGTTTAAACTTTCTTTCATTTTCATATGATTTGATTTTTGTATGGTTTCGTTTGTTTTCAATTTGTCATTAAAAAAAGAGAAACAAATCGAAAAAAAAAAATTTTATTTATCATTTTCCTTTTCTTTGTTTATTTGTTTCTTTTCCTTTTTGTTTTCGGGAGGACATATCCTCTCATGATGCAATTGCAGCTACTCTTTACTGTCATTGGCAATTGCTAGAACCATGTTGATAATTTTTGGGTTCAACCCCAATTCTTTAGAGAAATTTTTCAGGGAGTTTAAAACTCAATTTTTATGCAGTTATTATTAATTTATTGATTGCTTTGTTGGTTATTTTTCTAAGTAGTTGAGTTGGTTCTTTATAAAGTTAAATGATGTTTGACTAGAAAATTTGCATGTCTAAGTGCTACTATGTTTTCTATCTTTTTCAAGCTCTGCATTTTTTCTATTTTGCACTAAAAGATGTTGTTCCAAACTCCTTGTTTACTTCTTATTGTGCAAAGGCATTGTTTTACATTGAGGACAATATAAAAATTAGGTGTGGGGGAGGGTTTTATTGTTACTAAATATTCTCATAAACCCCTGCATTGGTTTTTCTGTCAAAAAATCCCAATTTTTTTCAAAAATTTTGGCTCTCCTTATGTGCTAACCTGTCAAAATTTTCGAACGATTTTGGGCCAAAATGTTTTTGTGTATCCCATTGGTTTTAATGGTTAAGAGTGTACCAGACTAGATGCAAATTTACCCTTTTCCATGAGTTTCCATAGCCAAAGAGCACACTTGCTTAGTTTCCGAGTGTATCGTTCATAGTGTGTTATTACATTGTTTTGCTCATGTCATATATTTCATAACTACATTGGTGAATTTATGCAATAAATGATAAGGGCACTTAGGTTTCGCCAAGTTTAGATATCGCAAAATCTCTACCTTAATTGTTTACCCCTAGTAACTATTTCAAGCCTGGGCCTATTTTCGAGCTCCACCAATATAATCTCAAGTCTACTTTTTAGGTATCTTTTCAGATGTTGTTCGGAGTATGTATGATCATTGCTTGATTTTGGTTTGTGGAAAATGGTTGTGCAGTGGCAATATTGGTATGGTAGGTATAGTGTGATAGGGTATGTATTCTTGTTTTAAGTCTAATAATATTTTAGCTCTGTACATCCTAAAAGTCAGGACAATGCCGAAAAAAGAAGAAGATCAAAAAAAAAAAAAGAGAGAGAGAAGTAAAACGTTGAAAAAAAGAAAAGAAAAAAGGCACTAATGTTCTGTTTTACGTGCATTCAGTTATGATTCAACTTAGTTTCTTTTTTGAGAAGCTGAAAAAAAAAGAAGAGAAAAAATAAAAATAAAAATAAAAATAAAGGGATTTGGGTGTTTAAAAAATGTTTGAATATCTCTTTGAACACCTTAACTTCATGAGCTGAAGTCAACAGTCTTAGTTTCTTATGGTTTTTTCTTATACTCCTCTTTAGTAGGTTGGGATTCGGATTCTAATAGATGTGTCACTGTTGCCATCGTATGGGTTATCTGGAATGATGGTGAGAATTAAGTATGTGATCTACATATTGTTGGTAACTTAGCCTACTTATCCATATTTGTGCTACCCTTTGAAATTCCGTAGCCCCGTTACAATCATATGAAAGACCCTTTTGATATTGCATGATTGGCCATTCAGTGCTAAGAGGATTTGATACATGACAAACCTATGGAACGCATGCTATATTTATGATTGAGTGCTTACTTATAAATATCCCTTTCTATTTGAGTGCATAGAGTGAATCTTTGTGAGGCATTCAAGTATGGTACATTCTGACAATGCTATTAGAATTGGGTGCACATGTTTTCCAAATGATTATTGGTAAATTGGTTACTCGTTTTACAGAAAGTTGCTTACTGCAAAAATTTTCCAAAATACTGAATTGCTTTGAGTTTTTAAGATTTCAGTATACTTAAGCGCAAGCATAATTTTGGTGTGGGGGAATTTGATAGTCATAATAAAATCCATTTGGTTATAATGTTTATAGTCATTTTTTATTATGTTTTCGAAGATATTAATGGATTTTATTATTATTTTGTGCTAGGTAGTAAAGTGGTGAAATGGACAATTTGGATTTTTATTGGCTGTTTGTGGAATTGAAAGATTAAAAGATTTTACCAAAAGAAAATGAGGCAGAATTATTATGCAGAGATATTGATTTGAAGATTTTCTTTTACCAAATCCAAAACGGAAACAATAAGATTTTTGACTGATTTAGAAAAATCTCAAAAACCATGGAACAACTTAGAAGATTACGGAGAGCAACTAGGGATGAGATTGAGTTATATATTTGTTTCCTACTTCCTTGGAATTTTAGTTGGCTAGCATTACTATAAATAGACTAGCACTATTAGCCCTTAGAAACACCCCAGCCCGTAGCTAAGCATTTTGGCTGCTATTAGTTTCTCCATTTTTGCCAAATTTTCTTAAGCTTTAGTTTTATTTTATTTTTCATTTTTTCCAACATTTCAAAATGTTTCTAGTCACAATGAGTGGCTAGTTTTTTTAATCTGGTTCAAGGATTTATTCATTTATATGATATATGAGACTACAAGTTTCACTTTATTTTATTTTTTACTTTTAATTTAAGTATCTATTGATTTTGATTTCTTTTTATGAGAGTTGATACTTGATTAATCTGACAATTTAATCAAGTATTTTCTTCCTACTGCTATCAAATTGTTTATGCTGCGTTATCGTCTTAAACATTTGGCACTAAGTAGCACGTTAGCAGATTATGCATGTTAGTAGTGACACGTTGAATGTGCATGATTAGTCTAATTAGGGAATCAATAGGACAAAAATTTTTTAATTGCAGCTATCTCAATTATTTTAGTTTTCGGTTCAACTAAATTTTCAAATTTTTTAGTACTACTATAATTTAATGTAGAATGCTATACGTGCCCAATTAAATTATTCTAAGTTTTGCTTAGGTGCTGGGTTTGGTCAAATATTTTTTTGATAATATAAGTCTTTTTACGGCTATCCTATTAAGTCTACGGTTGAATGCTTGAGTCGTAGAAAAATAATTTTTTTTAGTCAATGATCTATAATGTAATTGAATTCACTACTTGAACCAAAGTTTTTCTATTACAATTTTCTCAAGTTTTATTTATTTTATTTTGCCAGTTTTATTTCATTGAAAAGAAAAATCCCCCTATTTTGCTATTTTTATAAAACTAAGAGTTGAAAGTTGGCCCGCTTGGGATTCGATCTGATTCCACTATTTCTACAAATAAATTTTTAGTCGATTTGGAATTCAAATTAATTTTTGCGGGTCTCGACAAACCCGTCACTAATGCTCTTTTATCTTCTTAATTTAATTTCGCTTCTCGCTTTATTGCGTCAAGAGTGCCATCAAAAACGGATTAATTATCAAAGTTTTTTTTATTTTTTTTAAAAAGATTACTAACGTTTAAGTTAACAATTTCACATAAGTAAAATTTTAAACTAGTATATATACAAGATGATTGAAAGATTAAAACAACTACGGCAAGTTCATTAAATACTCAATCAACCTAAAGAATCACATAGAGATACGCAGATCCTTGAGTGCATTTATAATAATTCATAAAAAGAAATAAGTCGAAATAAAGCTAGCTGTGGGAAATCTTGATAATCAATCCAATTTCACAAAAGAACATTCCTTTGAGTTTTTTTTTTTTCAAAACATTAATATATATTACAAACCCCCAAATTAAGCAACTAGAAAAGAGGATTCCCGGCGTTTATGTAACGAAAACATTCAACGAATCTGATTTTACCATTTTTTGCATGCCAGTGAGATGAGACATCCAAAATACAAAGGAGGAGATTAATTGTATTAGAATCTGGAAAATATTTCAAACGAATTCAATAGCATTGAATATCGTACCATATTAACAACTACTATCATAATAACCAAGATAAGACTAGTACTAGTATAAAAAGAGAATAAAAATTTCAGCCTCCGCACAAATCTGGAAATCAACTTTTTTTTTTTTAATACTTTCTTTCTTGTATCTCTATGGAGAAATCAGCCAAAACCCAAGTCCTAAATTCCCAAGAAGAAGCCAAAAATGATGCTAGTGAAAAAGCCCAAAACTTCTCTCAAGCATTCCAACTTGTCACCTCCGCGGCATTGCCTATGGTTTTGTACACTGCCGTGAAGCTGAAATTGTTCGAAATCATTGCCGATGCTGCGCCTGAGAAAAATAAATTATCAGCCTTGGAAATCGCTTCCAAACTTCAATCGAAGAACCCAGAAGCCTCTTCTATCATTGATAGAATGCTTTGCCTGCTGAGTAGCTATTCTGTCTTCACTTACGATGTTGTTGAGGTTGCTTCTTCTGCCGGCGGGGCCGCCAGCGGCGGTGGGGTTCGGTACGAAAGAGTTTATGGGTTATCTCCGGTTGGCGAGTTTTTCTTGCCTAATGAAGAGGGAAACTCAATTGGGAATATGGTTGAATTGCTACAGGACAGGGTTACGCTTGACAATTGGTAAGTTGATCAATGAAATAGTATGATAATAATAGTCTTGTAATGTTACCTGTTGACTTTGTAATTTCTTTGCTTGTTTTGTTCTTTTTTTTTTTTGGTATTTTTCACACATGATTATTTGTAGCGCATTAGATCATTATGAGATTGAAGAAGCATAACATCTCATTCCAATTATCATAAGAATTCTATTTTGTTTGCCACACAATTAACATGCTGCTTGGTATTTTTAAATTAGGTACGAATTGGGAAATTGCATTCTTGAAGGAGGAACTCCTGCAAATAGATTATATGGGATGTCTCTTTTTGAATATGCTGGTAAGGATGCTAGGTTTAATGAATTGGCCAATAAGGGAATGGCTGGTCGAACAAAAATCACAATGGAGCTTCTACTTGAGGAGTATAAGGGTTTCGATGACATTGAAACCCTTGTTGATGTCGGTGGCGGGCTTGGAACAACTCTTCATTCCATTACCTCGAAATATCCTTCGATAAAAGGCATTAATTTCGACCTACCACATGTTGTCAAAAATGCACCCTCATATCCTGGTACGTATGTACATGATCTTGCTCTAATTGATCTACAAACTTCTTGGTTTTTCAGTTTTACACGAGATCCAAAGCAAAAGGCCATTGAGTATATCATGAAGTTTTCCTTATCCACATACACGCAATCTAAGTAAATGAAATCTTTATTTTATAGGGGAAAAGAAAAGTTCTACTGCATGTATAGTACTAGAAAAATCAAACAAAGTGCGCTTGCTTTTTGTGACACTTAGAAATACGTTTTAATAATAAAAAAGTCTGATATATACATATGTATATGTAGGAGTGACGCACATTGAGGGAGACATGTTTGAAAGTGTGCCAAAGGGAGATGCTATTCTCTTGAATGTAATCTTACTATGAAGGTGTAAGGGTCAATATACATACTGTTTAATCTCTCTGTCTTAAAATGATAGTTTTATTTGAATTTTTACTTTTACAACCATTTGTATTAAAAATGAAAACGTGAAAATCATTCTTGAGTTGCAAAGAGCATGCATATTTTCTTGGGTCAACACATCACGATTAATTCACATATTGGTTTACTTGATTGACTTTGTTATTATTATTATTATTTTAAACAGAGAACACTTCATGATTGGAGTGACAGTGAGTGTTTGACGATACTGAAAAACTGTTTCAAAGCTATACCGGATAATGGAAAAGTGATTGTTTTTGAATTCATCTTGCCCTCGAATCCTGACACCAATACAAATTCAAGGAGTGTATACCAGATTGACGCTGTCATGATGATAATCGGAGGAAAAGAGCGATCAGAAGCAGATTTTGAAGCATTGGCCATCGGTGCGGGATTCAAAGGCATAAGATCCAAAATTCGTGTTGGTACTTTTGGGGTCATTGAAATGTACAAGTAGCTATAGCTTTATATAAATTATAGGAAGTTAGGGCACTAGCTTCCAATTAATTTAAGCGAACACTGCTACAATGATGAAGAAAACTTTGATATTTTGTTTGGAAATCTTTCAATTGAAAATTTCGGTGCTTGTGACAATAAGGAATGCATTGTATGAAATTGTTAGTTGACTTTCGTAGATTGGTTTAGGCTTCTGTTTTTTATTTAATTTACTGAAAAGCTTTAACTTTGGTTAATTCAGAAGTTAATTAGCGTGAGGTACTGGTTGTCGTTGAGTTTCCTCTCATTTTCGTCAACTCGTGAATAGAAATTGTCATTTCAAACATTCTTAATTTTATGATGAAAACTGGATCTGACACTTGTATGATCTTAATTTGCTGGCTTTTTCTCTCTCTTTCTGCCTCCGCCCTCCATAAACTATGAACTCATTACTAAAAATTTTCACATCAATGATGATCAAAATCGTAACCTTTGCAAACGCAATCCATCAAAGAGATTCTATTGATAATTTCAAACCGGAAAAATCTTGTGTACAGTACTCAATATTACAAGTACTAGTACATGCATCTTCTTTTTCGGAAAAATTGGCCTATTTACCAAAAATTTTACCTTATTTTTTTTTGATTAGCTAATATTATCCTAAGTTATCCAAACCTTAGAGGATTGTGTCCAATTTGCTAAAATTCCGTTAAAACTAAAGTTTTAATTAAAAAATACCCTAACAGTTTTAAAAATCATAAAAGTGACCCCAAAAATTTGTCTAAATAACAAAATGGTCTCTTTTTGTTATTTATTTATTTTTTTCTATTTATTTTTATTATTTTTCTTAACTGTAAAAATATACTATATGATCTTTTAAAGAAAATATTTATTTTTAAACTCTACTGTAAAAATTTATAGTTACACATTCGTAACTCATTGTTGATTTACATAAATATATTAAAATTTTTAATAATATGATTTATTTTTTTTAAGGAATAAAATTATTTAACTAAAACTAATTTTTTACAAAAATTAAAATATTTAGTATAGATTAAATAAATTTATTGGTATATTTTAATGTATTACATTTTACTTCAAGTACTATAAACTGGGAATCTTCTTTCTAACGAACTTGTAACACTGTCGATTTTTTTCGAAATCCGAAGAAGTATTGAAAATATATTTATCATTACCGCGTAATTTGGTTACAATTAATGGGACAAAATAGAAATGGAGTTGACATGAAGAAGATGCAGCCCAATAAATTAGATGCGATGAGTAAAAGACTAAAAGTTGAAGTGCTGCGTATCAACTAATACTTCTTGCATTACATTTCTAAAAGACTAAAATTTGATTTGGACAACACTCATGTTATCTTGACAAATGAGCACCTGATGGGGATGGTTATAAATTTTCTCTGGAGCTATCTAATTTATAATAATAATAAAAAGAGTTATCGATTTTCTGTGACTTTTTGTATTAAAATTATAATAACACTAATTAAACGATTGACATGTATGTCATATGAAATCAGAGTCTCACTGAAAAGTTGCCTGTTTATTGCATACTGATTAAGCATATCAATCATCTATTAATGTCCGAGCAAAACACAAAATATCATGAAAAATCTTTTGTCTAACAAATCATGTTCATTTTTCACAAAATATTTTCCGCGGAGGAGGTTTGACAACTTTTTTGCCCTTTAGGCAACCTCTAGATTTCTAAGTTTAGTTAAACTGGTCCCTCATTTTTATTTTCCACAATAGTGTAGGAACGAATTGGAAAACGGAATTGTATTCTAGCTGAAAATTTAATTTGAGCATGACAACCACTTCTTGGAAAATCTGGCATCAACCGCTGTTTTCGGAACTTGAATCATAGAGGAACATAGTAGATTTGGTGACAAATTATTCTAGGGACGGGATAATTTGATGTGATATGTGGTGTAATAACCTAAAAAATAATTAATTAACAGCTGAAACACTCAGAAAACGTTGTCACATACTCATGGGTGGTTTCGGATTTTTCAAAATATATAAGGACCTGGGAAGAATTTATATAATAGATAAGAAAAATCAGACGGCATAAATCTAATAGTCTCTATCAGAAGTAGTTACGTTATCGAATCGAAATACGTATCGTGTATCGAAATTCTAGTTTTTCAATTTGTGTATGGTATCGTATTTCGTATCGTATCGTAAGATATATTATAAAGTAAATATATTATATATAATAGTTAAATTAATTAGCATTTTTTTATATGTACATTGTACAATATATAAATATTACTTATAAAATTACTAATCTGGGAGTTAAAATTTAGATAATTTAAGCCATTATCATTTTTTTTGTATGTTTAATCTATATAAACTCCATTATAGCAAAAACTATTTTTAATCCAAAATTCCAAGTGTCAAATTATCCTTGAATTTCAACCCAAAATTCCAAATGTCAAACTATCAAAAAAAGTTTGTCAAAATTATAAAACCATTACCCAAAATAAAATTAATTTCTTAAACGTAAAAAAAAAATAGAAGTATCAGAATAGTGTCCTTAAAATTCCAAGTGTCATGGTGTCTTTAAAATTTGTCCCAAGAACAAACGTCTTTAGGGGGGAAAAAAACTATCATCAATATCTCCCCTAAATTTTAGACACGCAAAACCAGAACCACTTCGTTTAGTAACTCTTCATCTTTTTTCAAAAAAAAAAAAAAAAACCATCAATCTCCCCATGTCTCAAATTCAAATTCTTCATTCATGTATCTTAAAATCCCAGCAAATTAAATCTATTTGCTTTGACTTTTCGAATTGGATTTATTTTTTTTCTCAAACAATCTTTGTTTTGGGTTTAAGTTCTAAAACATAGTTGCAAAAGTTTCTCAGTATGTAAATACGTTATGGTTTACCCGTTCATTCTTCTTCTTCGATTGGTTGGAAGTGGCGACCTTGGACAACAATCAGCATCGACGAGGTTAGTTCCAATTAATTTTCTTTTCTTTTTGTGGCTCTTTGTATTAAGATTTTTTTAGTGTAACATCTAATATTTTAGTTGTTCCGAAAGAAAATCTAAGTCCAACCGTTCTCTTCAATTCAGATCTAACCGATATGGATAATCAGCAATGGCACTGACCTGGTACCCGAACTATAGCATAACGGAGAGACGTCATAAACTCTGGCAAAACAAATTCAATTCCTTTGCTGGAACAAAATTTGTAAGGTCCTGAATTGTTGGAGAAGACAAATCCAACAATAGCTATGGAAAAAATTGATAGATTCTATCAACCTTATCAAGGTACAAAAAGAAAACTTCTCTTAATAATTTATCGTTCCTTGAATAGTACTGTTTGTGATGTTTTTGTTTCTGGATCTTTTTCAAAATTACCATGAATTAATTAATCTGATTCTTAGGGGAAGAAGTTGTGATTTTTTAATTTTTTGGTAACTTGCCGTGATTTTTTTAAAAGTTGGATCCATTTTTATTCTTTTTTGGAGTATCAATTCATGGTTTTCCTTTGTACAAGTTGCTGTGAATTAAGCTTCTGCAATGGAAGATGTTGTGAGTTTTGATTTTCATCCTTTAGTGCTTCCACTCCTTCGAGGTTTTGCTTCAAAAGTAGAATAATTAATGGGAGATAATAGTTTCAAGACCCTAAAGTCTATCTCAAAAGTGATGCAAATTGGTTGTATCTGAAGGCTGTTTTTGTTCAGGGGATGTTCGGAAGTTAAGAAGAAAATTTCATAGCAATTCCACTTTTGGAGAGGAGCAAAAATACCTCCTTAATGCCTGGATGAACTTGGGACAATTGAAACTCTGAAATGCCTGGATGATCCTCAAGATAGTTTATCACATTAAAGAGAATCTTTTAGGTTGTTTGGCAAGTTTTCCAACGATGCTGCATGAGTCTTGGAGAGAGAAATTTTACTGCACTTCTTTTTTTCCCTTCTGTTGTCTTATAGAACTCATGACAACAATATTTAACATAGATATTATGTATAGTTCTTGCTCCGTTTCCATGATAATAATTTTATAAATCAAGAAAGTGCTAATTTTCTTTTATGAATTAGAGATTAATGTCCTTTTTTCTAAAATTGAATTTGTCTATTCTAATTATGTGAATTATTTTAAAATTTTTGGTCAAACCTGTGCGAATGCACGGGTCCAGAATCTAGTTCTTATTATAAGTATATTATTCTGATCCAAGGTAACATATGCTTAGTTTAAAAAATACATTTGAACCAATGTGCATGGATTAATACTAATGGAAAATAAGACCAAATTTTCCGCCAATTACTATACCAATATAAAATCTATTGTATCTAAAAAATTCAAACTTATATTGATAATAGGGCAAATACGAAATAATATCATATATATATATATATATATATAGAGAGAGAGAGAGAGAGAGAGAGAGAGAGAGAGAGATGTCTACTACAGAAAGAAAAGTAATAGTAAAAGCATCATAATTCCACTTTTCTTTTAACATGATGATGCTATTTAATTTGTTTAAAATCAGTTAAAAAGTCATGACCCTTTATACTTTTTAGATTTCATTTGAAAATCCTATAAAGGAAAGATCGCGATATTTATTTTGATATGATGATTAAGAATTTTTTTTTTAATTTTGTTCATTAAAGAGAGGGAATTATAGCATAGTAGTTTTAAATCTGGCAAATAAAACCATCCAAAGAAGAAATAAAATGTTAATTGGAAACAATAGGATTATACTAAAAGAATTTTACAATGGAGCAGTGTATCGTGCGTATCGTTCGTATCTACGTATCGAATCGGCCGATACAAAAATGAATATTACGATTATCAATTGCGATACACCCACGAGATACATATTGAATTTCTCTATTTTTGTATCGTAGTATGATAATAACTATCTCAAAACCGAATCAACAAAGAATATGTATTGATTTTACTTCTTTCTAAATTTTATCTTTTCTTTTATTATGTTTGGTCGGGTTATTATGTCAGCTCACTGGAGCTTAATGTCATGCCAGTCGGGTGACCCGTTTCTTTTCGGGTAATTAAATTGGGGGTTTTAGGGATTTTGTTGATCATCCGACGTCGCTCCTGGCACTCCTATATTGCCTTCTGGTTCTTCACGTGATTTCCATGCATGCAGACAAAATGAAGTCTCCTTCCTGGGAAGCTTCCTAGAGGATCCAGCTGGAAATTATGTTCTAAATATTATTATTACTTTGTTGTCAAGTAATTTAGTTTCCTTCTAGAAGATTATCATGTATTAACAGAAATAATCATGAAATTAATGATTCCTTACCCTAAATTTCTTCCCAAAACATTTGCTTGCTTCCTTTTATCCTCCGGATCTTCCCTTGCTTCCCATTTTCTGTCCTTTTTCCTCTAGAAATCTGAATTCTTTCTATTGCTTTTAGTATCCAAAGCACCTTTTTCCTTATTTGTGAAAGAATCTTAAATTTGAATTAATCATAACGTGACAAGTTGGTATCGAAGCTTCACTATTTTTGGGTTGTGGTTCTGAGATAAAGCTTTAAAAAGTTCTAACTTTTAGACCAAAACTCTTGGAATCTACCAGAAAAATGACAGAAACCAGGGCTAAAGCAAATCAGGCTCTGGAACAGCATATTAAAAAACAAGATTTACAAATGGCGGAGCTTAGTGAGTGGAGAAAACATTTAGATGAAAAAGTTAACAACTGGGAGACTCATCTAGAAGTCAAAATTAATCAACGGTCGACTCAGTTTGTCAGACTCGGTAACCAGATGGCGGAGTTGATGAATGCTATGAAAGAAAGCATATCTGAACCTTCTAGTACTGGTAAGAATCAGACGCCTTCTATTTCTGATGTTATTTTGCCTAGTCCTGTTGGAATACCAATGATAAATCTAGAACACGAAGATGTAAGTTTAAGTAAGGATAAGATGATGAAAAATGGCTAGTTAACGCAACCTCGACTAGAGCTGCCTAAGTTTATGGGGGAAAACCCTAGGGACTGGTTTAGAAAATGTGAAAAATTATTCTATATGTATGATATCTCTGAGGTAGAAAGGATGGATGCGGTGGAATTATATTTAGAAGGAAAGGCTGATTTCTGGTATCAAAGTTTTAAGAGGATCAACGGGGTGGTGTCTTGGTCGGTTTTTGAAGTAGAACTAATAAAAAGGTTTGGAGGAGAAAGAGGTGAAGAAGATGAGTTTGAGGAGTTCAACAAACTGTTACAAAAAGGTTTTGTTTCTGAGTATCATGATCATTTTGAGGAATTGAAATCAAGGGTGTTATGCAAAGATCCTCATCTCACTAAAAGCTACTTTATTTCTAGTTCCATTAGTGGCTTAAAAGAAGAACTAAATCCAATGGTGAGACTATTAGAACCTAACAGTCTTTTGAGGGCTTATGAAATTGCCAAGGTTCAGGAGAAAACCCTAGCCTTTGCATTGAGAAGCTGGAATATGAATCCCTCGCTAAACAGAAACCCTCAGTCAGTAGCCAGATCCCCCAATACGATGAAACCCGTCCACTTGAATGGCAGAAGACCTGGAAATGACTCTTTCAAAAGATTAACTCTTCAGGAAATACAATACAGGAGAAATAATAGCCTGTGTTTGAAGTGCTGTGAGAAATGGAGTCCTGGCCATATTTGCAAAATGAAGCAAGTCAATGTCATAGTGGCAGAAGAGGAAGATGACATTGGAGAATTCTATGTCATGAATGAGGAAGTGGATGATGCTGGTAATATAGTGACAATGCCCAGTGATCAAATACAAGCTATCACTAAAATGGATGAGTGTTGGGCAATAGAGGATGAAAACAGAAAAATCATAGTCATTTTTGAATTCATTGGCGATCTAACCATTAAGATTTTGATTGATACGGGAGCTTGCAGAAGTTTCATAGACTCCAAAATGGTTCAAAGACTAAAGCATGCCACCAGAAGAATCAGACCATTTGTTGTCACTGTGGCTGATGGATACAAAATCAGAAATGACTTGGCTTGCCCTGATGCTCAATGGTCTATCCAACAATATGATTTCCAATTTGATTTGAAGATCATTGATCTTGCAGAATGGGACATCATTTTGGGGACAGATTGGTTATCACGTTTCAGTCCTATCTTATTTGACTATGATAACTACACCATACAGCTCAGCAAGAAAGGAGAAAGATTCCTTTTACAAGGACAAGCTTATGAAGCTTACAAAAATGTGGAAGAAGCAATGAAAAGTGTGCAGTATCATAAAAGAAAAAGGCAACAGTGGGAATGGGAGCAAATGCATAGGAGATCAAGGGATGCAAACTATGCTAGTGACAGAAGGAGGCAAGAAGGAAGGACTGCTGGTTATTTGTATGCTGCCATCACTTCTGAGTTACCCAGAGACATTGAGATGCTCTTAAACCAATATGAAGAAGTATTTACTGAACCATCAACACTGTCACCTCTCAGAGCAGTGGATCATCATATTTGTTTAAAGCCTGGAGCTCAACCTTTTAAATTGCGGCCATATAGATACCCCATTGCTCATAAAGCTGAGATTGAAAAACAGGTCGATTAATTACTTAAAATGGGGACAGCTAGACCAAGTAGCAGTTCCTATGCTTCACCTGTACTACTGGTTCAAAAGAAGGACAGTTATTGGCGCATGTGCACTGACTACAGGAGGTTAAATGAACTCACTGTCAAAAGTAGAGATCCCATCCTGGCAACTAAGGAGCTTTTGGATGAGCTGTTGGGAGCTAAATGTTTTTCAAAAATTGACCTTAGAGCTAGCTCTCACCAGATCAGAATGAAAGAAGAGGACATTCCAAAAATGGCCTTTCAGACACATCATGGCCACTTTCAATTCCTGGTAATGCCCTTTGGTTTAACCAATGCTCCTGCCACCTTTCAAGCTTTGATGAATCAGGTATTCCAACCTTACATCAGAAAATTTGTGTTAGTTATCATTGATGATATACTAGTGTACAACATTAACTAGGAAGAGCATGTGAATCATTTAAGAATAGTGATGCAAACCCTCAAAGAGAATGAGTTATTTGTGAAGAAATCCAAATGTGCTTTTGCTTTGTCATCAGTGGGTTATTTGGGGCATGTAATATCAGAAAAAGGGGTAGAAATGGATCTTGAAAAGATCATCAGTATAGTGGAATGGTCAGAAGCAAAAACTGTTAAAGAGCTTAGAGGATTCCTTGGGTTAGCTGGTTATTACAAGATGTTTGTAAAGAATTTTGGAGTAATTAGCAAACCTCTAACTTTATTGTTAAGAAAAGACTCTTTTGTATGGAATCCAGCAGCAGCCTCAACTTTCACCAACTTAAGACTGCTCTAACCCGTGCACTAGTCCTTAAGTTACCAGATTTTGCTCAACCATTCACTGTTGAAACTAATGCTTGTGATCAAGGAATGGGGACTGTTCTTATGCAGCAAGGCTAACCCATTGCCTATTTGAGCAAATCCTTCAGTAATCAGGATAAGGAACTATCTATTTATGAGAAGGATCTCCTTGCATTAGTAATGGCCATCACTAAATGGAAGCATTATTTAGTTGGCAATCACTTCATCATTAAGATAGATCACCAAGCTTTGAAGTACCTTCTGGATCAGAAACTGACGACTCAAATGCAACACAACTGGTTGAGTAAGCTGATGGGATTAGACTATGAGATACAATACAAAAAGCGAAAAGAAAATGTGGCAGCAGATACACTTTCCAGGAAACATCAGGAACAAGAAGAAAATGAAATGGTGAATGCAGTCACTACTTTAAGGCCACTATGGATGTAGGAAATTGAAGAAAGTTACTTGAATAATGATGAAGTCCAGAACATGATAGCCACGGTAACTACTTCTCCTGATTTCAATGACAAGCTGCAATATGTCAATGGGCTCCTGAAAGTGGAAGGAAGGGTGTATGTTCGAAAGAATGGACAGATCAGGAAAACTCTATTGGAAAATTTTTATTCCATCCCCCCGGGAGGCCACTCAGCTCAGAAGCCCACCTTTCAGAGATTAAATGCCATATTCACTTGGAAGGATATGAGAAAGGATGTGGAGGACTTTGTGAGAGCTTGTACTGTTTGTCAGGCTTGTAAAAGTGATGTTTACTGCAGCCCTTAGAAATACCTTTTCAAGCTTGGAAGAGTATTTCTATGGATTTCATTCATAAGTTACCTCCCACTCTTGATGATTATGATTCCATTATGGTTGTGGTTGATAGATTGACAAAGTATGCTCACTCCATACCACTTAAGCATCCATACACAACCAAAACTGTGGCTGATACTTTCTTTAAGGAGATCTTCCATTTGCATAGAACTCCAGAATCTATCATTAGTGATAGAGATAAAATATTTACAAGTCACTTTTGGACTGCTCTATTCAAAGCTATTGGAGTTAAGCTGTGTTTCAGCACTGCTTATCACCCTCAGAGTGATGGCCAGACTGAAAGAGTCAATCAGTGTTTGGAGACTTACGTAAGATGCTTCTGTAACAGCAAACCAAACAGCTGGTTTGGATGGTTAACTATGGCTGAGTGGTGGTACAATACCTCCCATCACAGCAGCTCCAAAATGTCCCCTTTTGAAGCTCTATATGGAAACAAACCTTCCACCCTCAAAGAATTACAAGTTGATGATTGGGTGTATCTCAAATTACACCCTCAAAGAATTCATTGGCATTCAGGAACACTCTCATGTTGGTAGCAAAATGCTATGGCCCTTTTAAGGTTCTTCAGAAAGTGGAGAATGTAGCTTACCAGCTGCAATTACCAGCTCATTCCAGAGTACACCGTGTGTTTCATGCTTCTTCGTTAAAGAAGCATGTTGGATCAGCTCCACTTACTCCCACAGACCTCCCTAATTTGGAGAATCCTGAAGAGACTATGTTGTTGCCAGAGAAGATTTATATGAAGGGGAGATCAAAATGTGATCCAATTACTCATCAAGTGGAAAGGAATGACTATGGAAGATTTGTCTTGGGAGGATGCTTTCTTCATCAAAAATCAGTTTCCTAACTTTCAGACTTGAGGACAAGCCTGTTTTCAGCAGAAGGGAGTTGTCATGCCAGTCGGGTGACCCGTTTCTTTTGGGTGATTAAATTGGAGATTTTTGGGATTTTGTTGATCATCCGACGTCATTCCAGGCACTCCTGTATTGCCTTCTGGTTCTTCACGTGATTTCCATGCATGCAGACAAAATGAAGTCTCTTTCCTGGGAAGCTTCCTAAAGGATCCAGGTGGAAATTATGTTCCAAATATTATTATTACTTTGTTGTCAAGTAATTTAGTTTCCTTCTAGAAGATTAGGGTTTACTTATTTAAGAAAATCATGTATTAACAGAAATGATCATGAAATTAATGATTCCTTACCCTAAATTTCTTCCCAAAATATTTGCTTGCTTCCTTTTATCCTCTGGATCTTCCCTTGTTTCCCCTTTCTGTCCTTTTTCCTCTAAAAATCTGAATTCTTTCTGTTGCTTTTGGTATCCAAAGCACCTTTTTCCTTATTTGTGAAAGAATCTTAAATTTGAATTCATCATAACGTGACACCTTAAAAATGTTCTAATATTCTATCACATAGGCCCAATTTGGAAAATAAGGCCCAAGAGAGATTATAACAGTTAAAGCCCAACTAAGTTCTACAAAAGAAGTCCCAAATACGAAAACTTAAAAAGAATCCAGACCGTTTCTTAAATAAAAGAGAACCAGATGGCAATTTTTCAAGAAGGCAAAATGAAAAATTCCGTGAACAAAATAGTAATAAGAAAAGCGAACCAGAGAATTGCACCAACCCGAAAGTAAGGACAAAACAATAAGAACTCGACAAATTTTCGGCTGAAACGGCTGAGCTAATCGTCGCAGTATAGAAGCCGACGGGCACAAGGCGACAACAAATTCCAGAAATGAGTGAACCGGCAGGCTTATTTCATTATACTCCTATTCCAATTGTACACAAAACAAAAAAAAGAAAGTGGTTTCTTCGTCCTAAACAAGTTAATAAAACATGAACATACGGTTGGAGATAGAGAGCGATCAGATTGACCACAAAACCTTGGAAAGACCTGATTGTGTGTATGCATTGGGTATGGGATTTATCGGTTTTGACCTCGTGCAAATGTTAGTATCAAACATACGGTTTTAAGATTTGTTTTCTCGTAATTAGTAATTACCAGATTTCATAAACTTTGATTGCCAAATTAGTTTAGTAATAGTAGTAGGCTTGAAATGTTTTATTATCACGAAGGGGATGGTTCGAGTTATGTTGGGGCAATCTGGCTTTAGTGTAAAAAAAAAAAAAAACTTGTCCAAAAATAATTATTCGATTTGAATTTTTTTTTAGCACAAACTGTTTAAAAATGAAAATTTCACTGATGAGAGAGTCATTTTGGGTAGAAAGTATAAAAAAAGGAAAAAATAAAAGTAATGAATTAATATTGAGATACACAAATTCATAAGGGTATTTAATTGAAATATCTCGTAATCATTTTGGTGAAATATTTTGTAAAAACTACTACAAATTAACAAAGAATGAGCATTGATTTCAATTTTCGAAGAATCCGCCTTTCATAAAAACAATATAAACTCCCAAATTGAGCAAATATACGTCCAAATACATGAACCAAAATCAACTACTATAAAGAGGGAATAAAGATTTCAGCCTCTGCACAAAGCCAGAAAGTTTTTATTTATTTTTTTTTCGTAAAGAGGCAAAACTGAGAGCTTCATATCGCAATGGAGAAATCAACCAAAACCCAAGTCCTAAATTCCCAAGAAGAAGCCAAAAATGATGCTAGTGAAAAAGGGCAAAACTTCTCTCAGGCATTCCAACTTGTCACCTCCGCGGCATTGCCTATGGTTTTATACACTGCCGTGAAACTGAAATTGTTTGAAATCATTGCCGAAGCTGGGCATGAGAAAAAGAAATTATCAGCCTCCGAAATCGCCTCCAAGCTTCAATCTAAGAACCCAGAAGCCTCTTCTATCATAGATAGAATGCTTTGCTTGTTAAGTAGCTATTCTGTGTTCACTTATGATGTTGTCGAGGTTGCTTCTTCTGGCGCTGGCGGTGGCATTCAGTACCAAAGAGTTTACGGGTTATCTCCGGTCGGCGAGTTGTTCGTGCCGAATGAAAAGGGTAACACAATTGCGCATCTGGTTGAATTGCTTCAGGACAAGGTTACGATTGACAATTGGTAAGCGCTCATCTAATATATACTCTCCTTTCAATTTGACTATTATTATTGGATGGAAAAAACATAATATGTTTCGTTCATTGTTTATAACTGGCTGATTTTGTACTATATATTAAAAAAAAGGTACGAAATGGGAAATTCCATTATTGAAGGAGGTATTCCGGCGGATAGAATACATGGGATGTCTCTTTTTGAGTATGCTGGTAAGGATGCTAGGTTTAACGAAATAGTCAACAAGGGAATGGCTGGTCAAACAAGCATGACAATGAAGCATTTACTTGATGAGTACAAAGGTTTCGACGACATTGAAACCCTTGTTGATGTTGGTGGCGGTATTGGGACATCTCTTCATTCCATAATCTCGAAATATCCTTCGATAAGAGGCATTAATTTCGACCTACCTCACGTTGTCAAAAATGCGCCTTCATGTCCTGGTACATATATATTTCTCTGATTGGCCTATATAAACATGAATCTTGTGTTTTTTCAGTTTTATTCATGAGTAACAAAGCAAATGAGGCCATGCATTAGATTCATGAGCCTCTAGGGCATGTATCCCTTCATTCGGAAAATAATTCAGGCGCACTAGATCGTTTTTTCTTAATGTTCATTTAGGAAAAAAAAAATTATTTTGCGGTATCAGTTAATGAGTAGTACAAAACTTTGATATATGTAGGAGTCGAACACATTGGGGGAGACATGTTTCAAAGTGTGCCAGAAGGAGATGCAATTTTCTTAAAGGTAAGAGAACTAGGAAACTTTCTATGCTGTCTATATCACTACCATGAATGCCTATGAAACGATACATTTAGGATTTTAATGGTTATATTACATACAAACATTTTAAATTTCCAAAGCTCGTAGTGGCTGGTGAACTTGGCACTAGAATGCTGATTACTCAAATGTAATTTGGTGATTAATGTGAAAAGATTAGAAGTATATAGGGGATCGGACTTGAGTTGTTACTTGTTAGTTTTGGAATTTGATAATTATAATTAAAAATTTCCCCAATAAAATCCAAATATTCTACTAATATATTTAAAAATCATCAAATTGTTTTAGCGCGATATATACTTGTTTTTCTAGGTAAACATTACAATCAATTCACACTGTTCTACTTGATTGAAATTTTTTTCATAGAGAACTCTTCATGATTGGAATGATAGTCAGTGTGTGCAACTGCTCAAGAACTGTTTCAAAGCTTTACCTGATAATGGAAAAGTGATCGTTTTCGAATTCATTCTACCCTCAAATCCTGACACTAGTACAATTTCAAGAAGTGTGTACCAAATTGATACCGTCATGATGATTATTGGAGGCAAAGAGCGATCAGAAGCAGAATTTGAGGCATTAGCTATTGGTGCAGGATTCAGAGGCATAAGGTCAAAATGTCATGTGGGTACATTCGGGGTCATTGAAATGTACAAGTAGCAAGGTGGATTCAGAACACTTCCTTTTTAATCTAAGGATTCCAGTGTTTCTCAATGATATAGTCAAGAGTTTGATGTCGTTTGAAATTCCTTCAAAAATATAAATTTAAGTGGTTTGTGATAATCAATGGAGATATTCTGTTGTATGTACCATCAATTTTTCAAAAAAAAAATATATATCATCAACGATTTGATATATAAACACCACACCAATAACATTGTGTATCAACTTGTTGGGGATTTGTGGGAAAAAATTTTTTTGACATGGAGTCCAATAAGTAAGTAATATCTATTTGGACTCAACATCTCAAACTAATGGGTTATGAGTTCATTTTATTTGTTAACTGATTCACATGTTCTTACCCTTCTAATACGGGATTCACATCTATTGTCACGTGACCCTTAGCATCCCTTTTACCCTATTAAAGCAGAATACATAATATTGATGTGGTAACTTCTTATTAAAAACTTTTGGCTCTAAATGCACCATATTACATAAACCAATTTGCCATATGTCATTCTCTTTCTAAAACAAAAAATAAAAAATAAACTTATTAATACAGGATATTGATGTGGCAACTTATTATTAAAAATTTTTGGCTCCAAATGCACCATATTACATAAACGATTTTACCATGTGTCATCCTCTTTCTAAAACAAAAAATGAAAAATAAACTTATTTCTGGATAAAAAACTTCTAAAACACACTTCCGGATCACATTAAATTCCTACAAATTAGTGAAAATTAAAAATTAAAACCCTTAGTCAAATTCCTTCCAAACTGTTGAGCACTCCCATTTCCACATAAGGCATCCAAACAATCGACAAATTCAACCATTGCTTCAATTCCCCTTCAAATCTCATAAATAATTCAGAACAAAATTTTGCTTCAAAATCATATCAAAAGGTTTCAAATTAAAAATTTTTCTCCCATGCCTCCAGGCGAACAAAAAAAAAAAAAGCTTTAATGAAATTTATTGTTATGATCTTTATTTTTGATTTCTCACAATTTGATTCCTATATTACTTTGATTAGTTTAGAAGATCCGTTTTTTTTATATAATCAATTAAAAGATCCTAAAATGTAGATGATAATTTCAAATAAATATCTTTTCAAGCTCCTCTAACATTAAATTCACTTATAGATATAATTATTATTTCTATCATTACACATTATAATAAAAAAAATAAATATATATATATATATATATATATATATATAACCACATACGTATTTCACTGAGATTAGAATTTACCTTTCCATTTGAAAAAAAATTATTTATAACGGAAAGGGCCGCCCGGGCATCTGGCCGGGTCAAGCATCTAGTTCTCCTTTATCACGGGTAACAGTCACGCCGGATTCCCAAATTGTCTCAACAGACCCAAATATATACCCCCACTTGAGTAATTGGGTCGCTGACAAGCCGTCGTTACACTAGTCAAATAATAATTACCTACTTAATACAATTACTAGTAGTAAAGCAGAAAGCATGGTCGATCCCACAGAGAAGGAATACTAATTAGCAGATACAAATTACTCCTATTATTATCTAGATAAAAGATGATCCCAGATTTATAAAATTTAAAACTAGAATAAATAAATAAAATAAAGGCAAATAATATTAATTTAAATAATCAGACAAAGAAAACCTAGGACATTGGGTTCACCTACCGAATATTTGGTTTAGTTCAATTCATAAGTATTTGCCTTTTAACCTCCATTAATCTCACAACGATTCACCTAATTAAGAACCATTCACTGTCGTGATATAATCCTCTTACTCTAATTAATCCTATGACTACTGTCGTGACTATAGGAAATAACTAGGGCACATTAAGAATCAAATATTGTAAAGGTTATAATCTTACTCTCGTAGCTTACAACCTAAGTTTATTATTTCTACGAACTAATACTAATCTTTCGCTACTTCGATTAATATCTTCAGACATGCAAAAGTGGCCAATTACTTACACGAATTAAAACAAGAATAACAAATATTAATTAATGGAAAAATCAAATAATAATGAACCAAATAAACCAAATAAATTCGGTGGCTACACCCAAGCTCTAGATTATAGAATTTTAGGCTCTAAACATTATTAAAAATAATTCAATAATATTTAGAGACATAATCCTAAAAATAAATCTAAATTAGATAATTAAAACAAAAACACTAAAACTCGGAAAACTCTGCCGAAACCGATAGCTAGAAATCAAGTCAAATTCTGCTGCTTGCTTCGGTGGTGCTGCGTGGGGTTTTTGTGCTTCTTTTCGGCAAGTGGAGGTTGATGATGGTGCTGGTAGTTTGAAGTGTTGTGCGGTCACGTGGAGGTTGGCAAGGAGCAAGGATGGATGAAGGTGATGATGGTTTTGTTGATGCTGCTGCGTGGTGATAAGGTGGATGAGAGGTGGTGGTTATGGAAGCAAGGTGGTGGTGATGCTGCCGGCGAAGGAGGAGAAGCTCGGCTGGTGCAGCAAGGAAGTGGAGGTGATCGGCAAGGAGGAAAGAAATTGCAGCGGCGGAGGGAGTGTTCAACCGTAGGGTTTCGGTGAGTTTTCGGTCAAGTTCTGTTGTAAAAATAAATCTCTAATCCTCCTTTTATAGGCTTCTGTCAAAACCCTACTTCTTGGAGAGCAAGAAAACTTGTTTCCAAAATAATATCAGAATTAAAATTGTTATCCAATTCCAATCCCAAATCACCCGCACCATCATCGTTTGTTCGGCCAATGTCCAAAAACTAAAAATAAAATTCAAAAATTGCATCATCGGCCCTCCAATTCTCTAAACTCATTAATTTCTTCCCCATCAATTGTTCCAATCTTCAATTCTTTCCCATTGAGTTGCTTTTAATTCGATTTTAGCTCAAAACTTCAACAATTCTTCATTTGAGTACAATTCCTACAATTAAAGATAAAATCACATAAATAGCATATTTGTACTCAAAATATATTGCAAAAATTACAAATTAGGGATATAATAAATAGGTAAAATATAAGCATATCAGTCGCCCATCTCTACCTCAATTAGCTTTTGACCAGAGGCGATGCAAGATCACTCGAGATAATATGGACTAAATCACACATGTAACAGGCCCAACCTGATTCTGCTACAACTGTTAAGGATTTGTCCTGGAGAGAAATTTTGACATAAAACCAAATAAGTAAGAAGAAGATCTGGACTCAAAAATTCAAATTAATGGGTCCTGTGTCCATCTTACTTATCAACTGATTCATAAGTCTTCACACATCTGATATTAGATTTACATCCCTTACCACATGGTCCTTAACATTCTTTTCATAATAAACAACTTCCATATCAGACTTTCACGTTATCTCAACAGACACAAATCCATACTCCACTTGAGTAATTGGGTTACCAATCCCTACCTCTTGTCAGTAGTAAGTCTTTTGACTAGAGGCAATGATAGTCAAGATCACCCGAGATAATTTTTGGGATAAAACCTATGCAAGAATAAGATTACCAATTTCAAAGCTACAGAAATCTACTAAGATTTATGCGAAAAACGTTTTCACTTTAACTTCAACATACACGAATAATCTTTGATGTATTCATGCATATGTGGCTGCAGGTTGAAAAGTATTGCCAGTTATGATTTTCTTCGAAGACATCCGCACTGTTGAGGACATCCAATTTTTGTCCCCGAGGACATACTTCCGTCAACGAAATAAAATTAAATAAATTAGTACGGTATTATATTCCATTATTCTCCAAAATGTTTGAATATTTCAATGACGTATAACGTTTTAAGAACTTCAATATCAAAATAAAATCTAAATTGTACCTTTATGAGTTTTTTGATGCACTGTTTTATTTATTAAGTCTTTACTTTGAGCACGATTTAACTAAATTCTTTTTATTCCATTTATAATATCAAAATACATTTAAACGTATCATTGCAATGTAATTAAATATTACATTCAATGTACATTATGTACTCCCTCTGTCCCAAAATTATTGTCCAGTTTGAGATTTTACTTTTAGAACAATTTGAACTAAAAATAAAAACTTAAACTGGACTATAATTATGGGACGGAGGGAGTACTAATTATGCTGAAAAAAATTTCATAACCCGTGCAATGTACAACCAAACCACTAGTTTCACTTGAACAATATAATATATTGTGTGGTGATGTGTACCAAATGCATGATTTAATTATAAACATAGTAGAACGCCATTAAATCACTAATGTATTAATTAATAAATTCAAGTAATCAATAATCTTATCCCCTCCCAACTTGGCACTAGTACAAAAAGTTTAAAAACTTCAACATCAAAATAAAATCTAAATTGTACCTTTATGAGTTTTTTTGATGCACTGTTTTGTATATTAAGTCTTTACTTTGAGAACGATTTAACTAAATTCTTGTTATTCCATTTATAATATCTAAATACATTTAAATGTATCATTGCAATGTAATTAGATATTACATTCAATGTACATTATATACTAATTATGCTGAAAAATTTTCATAACCCGTGCAATGTACAACCAAACCACTAGTTTCACTTGAACAATATAATATAATGTATGGCGATGTGTACCAAGTGCGTGATTTAATTATAAATATAGTAGAACGCCATTAAATCAATAATGTGTTAATTAATAAATTCAAGTAATCAATAATCTTATCCCCTCCCAACTTGGGACCAGTACAAAAAGTACAAATATTGGAAAAAAAATAATATTTAAGGAAATCTCTTATATATTTATTAGTCTCTACAATTACTATAAATTAATAGTTAACCTAGATTAAAAAAGCAATAATAATTTAAAGATCTAGTAAAATATTAACTAAATAAAATATGCTTGTTTTTTTTTTTACTCCCTCAATACAGTTTAAACCATATATGGATTTTAGTATAAAGAAGAAGAGTATAAATACTTACTAGATTCGGATTGTAAATATATTTGAAAAATATATAACTTAGTGGGAGTGTTTTTTTTTTTTAGGAAACTCTTTAAATTAATAACTTATTGAATAAGCGGTTATTTAATAATAAATCTCTAAATTAAAAGATTTTGGTGATTCCAATACTAATAATTTATAGAAATTTTCCGGTATATAATACCTTTCCACATGTATACGTATAGGTATGTCACGAACTTACGAAAATTCTGCAATTTCCATATTTTGCTCGAGAAGGAAGGAAGGAACTTTCTAATACATGAAATCCTCGCCTCATATTTAGATGGAAAGTTTCGGTCATTGCTTTAAATAAGAATCTTGGGCGTCTTATTTATAATGCAAGTAATCTCACTAGGTTTAAAATTCGTCCCCATAATACTTCAAATAAACAAGAAGCAGACTTCGGATTTGGAGTTCTTCGAATTAGCAAAAGGTAGAAGAAGAAGACGACAACGAAGAAGATGCAGATTGGGGCACTTATGCTTCTAATGTTGTTCGCAGCAATTATTGTGGGGTTCATCCTTTTTTTGGCATGTGGCTTATGCACTAAATTTTCTGAAAAGCGAGATGGTGTAGACAAAGTCTAGTGTTAGTAAGTTCCAAATCTAAGGGGGTCAAGAGAAAACAATGTCTTTTTGCTTTCTTTTTCTTAATTTTAAATATATGTAAGAACTAGTCCTGTACAGTCGAATTTGCGGCAGAAATCAAAGATGATTGTAATAAATGTTTTTAGTTATTAATAAATAAAATTGCAATGAAATAAAACTTAATGAAAAAATTTTAAATAACATATAAAAGTGAAATTATGGAAAAGCACACATCATGTGAGCTCTTTATAGATCTCTTTGTATACGAAGTTCTGAGTCTTGTTGTTACTCTTTAAGGCCTCGTCCATCATGAGAAGCATGGTTAGGACCTTCAAAACCTTTGAGGGCGATGTACGGATAACCATAAGAGAAAACCGGCTCGTGAAGTTACAGACCAACATACTTGAGTGTCTGTCTCTATGACTTGTTGATGGTCACTGCAAAATAGAGTTTGACAGAAGATTAGAATCTTTTAAACGCGATACCAGCATTAAAGGAATTCTCTGTAATTTATTTGCAGCAAGTTTAATTTCTTAAGGAGTTGATACAGTAGAACACGACGTATTTCAACAGTCTATAAATTTAGTGGCACCTAGCTAGTATTAAAGTTTGTATATCGGCTTCTATTTTTCTTTTTGACTTCCAATTATGTACCACCTTATTGTTTTGTTAATAGATATATAGTAAAATAAAAATGTTTTTACAAATGGTTAAATGGAATTATTATAGTAAAAGATAAATAAATTTTAATCATTTTTATTTAGTCTCTCACGCTTGATTATCAATATAATTGTAGTTAGTACTGTTATTTCTCATTTTTTAGTAAATTACACGAATTTGCTATTTAATTGATGGGTCACACGAATTAAATGACCATTAAAAAAAAAACAACCGTACTTCAAGAAATTAGCATACCATAGAAATTAAGCTGACTTTTCACTCTCTTTGAAAAAAATAAATAAACAATGTTTAATCTTCTTTGTATACGGACTACCCTTTTTCTCTCTTTCTCTCCCTTTTTAACTAATTATGAAAAGGTAAAAGTAGCCAAAGTAGTGTAAATAAATAAACCTAAGCTAAGGAATGCAGAAAATTCTTGCATTTTAATCGTAGCATAATGCAAAAATGGCATATAGCGAGTATTGGTTTCTTGATTGTAGGAATCTGATCATGATTTTTTAAAATCCTAGTAACATTCTAGGATTCTACCATGTAAAATTTGAAAATAGTTTCTCATTGTGTTTTTTTTTTCTTTTTTTCCTTTTTTCCCCTAGCGTTATACATCTAGAGGGAAGTTGACTTACTAACTTTATGGTATTCCTAGGTTCATCTAGACCTTAAAAATGTCGACTATATTATCTACCTTACGGATGTTAAATTAACAACACGATGCAAATACTATGGTCATGCATGAAATTCCTTTGACCTCTTCTGTATTAATAAATTCAAACAAAATAGAGGGAGTATCAAACATAACCTGAAAGAGTTGGTACAAATGATTTTCAATTTTTGAAAGGGAAAAAAAAACCACACACACACACACTGTTATTGCTTGTCGATGGAATCTGTAGAATAATGGGTTAGTGGCCCAAAGTGTAATCATTACCATCTTTTTCCTATACATTTTTACACAGACATTTCTGTTCCCAAGTTAGCTTTTTACATACAAAACCACTTTCAAAAAATCCCCTCTTCAAGGTCACACCCTTCCCAGTTCCCACTATTCTTCCCATCACCTTTCTGCAAACAATCATGGAAAAAGAAAAACCCGATTCATGCGAACCGAAGCAAGAGGAAAAAGCTGCCTCCTCCTGGCCCTCCGCGTCCGTTTCGAAATACGCCACGATTAAGCTGACAATAAACACCAAGAACCATCAGGTAATCTATGCCCAAGGCGGAAGAGATGTTATAGATTTCCTCTTTGAGCTCCTGAGCTCTCCGGTGGCGGCGTTCTGCCGGTTAATTACCGAGCCACACTTCATGGGCAACCTCGGATTCTTCTTCAAAAGCATCGAGAAACTCTTCGGCCCGTTCATTGCTCCGGTCAAGACAAAAGGTACGATTCCGATAGACAACCCGTTTGTCAAATCCAATTTCGATGTTCCATGGATTTGTCTTCCTGATGATCCATTATCATCATCATCTACAAAAACTTATTATCGGTGTGGAAACAGAGGAGATGGTGACGGAAAAACAGGGCCCGGGAGTTGTGGGCTTTATTTCAGTGACGGGCCTAGAGCGTTTTGCCCGAATTGCTTAGAAATAATGTCTGCGGAAGCCATTTATGTGGCTCCTACTACTTCTGATCCAGCAATGGAGAAGAAGCAGGAAAGCGTTCCGATTCGGGATGTTTCGAGTTTCATGATTTTGGATAATTTGGAAATTCGGCCATTCTCAACAATTTCAGCCATGGCGTTACTGAAGGAGTTGAAGTTGGAGGATTTGGATTGCCTTGAAGAAAGAATCGTGGATATAGGAGTCGATGAGGTGATGAAAGTTTTTTTAAATCTTAATTAATTAAGTTTGGTTCATTAGTTTCTGAAATAAATAATTATTGTTAGTGTTATTATTATTATTATTGTTGTTTTCTTGGGGGTATATTTGTGTGACAGGGATTGGATTTGGTGACCACGGCCATTTCTACTAAAGGGTCCAAAAGAAATGTTCATGTTCTTACCAGTGTGTTCTTGAAGAAAACTTCTCGTCCTGATCGTGAAACAGCAGCTGTTCCTATGCAAGAAGGTTAAATAAATTGTTGAAGAATGGAATTCAGATTTAGCTATTTTTGTTAAAAAGGGGATGGTAGTGAAAATTATTTTGAATTACTACCTTGTCGTCCCATTTTAATATACCACGACATCAGTAGTAGTATACTTTTTGTTTGCAATGGGCATGCAAGTGTTGTATATTCCCCTTTGTTGTTGTTTGAATTTCCCCTTGCTTTGAATGAGATGGTTAACATAATATCAATTTTCCTTGCATTTCTTGATAAGTTTGATTTTCTTTGACAATCGCTGATGTGTTAAACAACTTAAGTGAAAGACCAGTTTTATTGAGTTAATTAGGCCCTCGTTTGAGTTGATCATGGTAGTGTAGTATAGTTCGTCTGTTTTAATTTTTAAAGCAAACATTATTACTATATTAACGGAAAGATAGATACTCAAGGGCAAGTTTTTCATATAATTTTGCTGTCCTATTAACCTGTTCTAACTCTTTCCTGCTAACTTTATGGATATTGCATTTTGTAAAATGACTCGAAAGAAAATACATATAACCACTACTGGCTGGTGAGAAATATTGATAAAATCCTTGTCCTACATCGATGTTGTGAGAGACTTGGTATTAATATATAAGACACATAAGCTATTCCCATCATTGTTAATTGGTTTTGAGGTGGAATCCCATGAGCTTTTATATGGTATCAGAGTGGGTCAGACCTATTATTTATAATAAGCGATAAGACTAATTAAAGTCCATGCCTACTGGGCCAAAGGCGATCGGACTAACCCATTGAAAATATCGGGTGATTTAGTCTACGCCCGTTAGGTCTGAGGGAGAGTGATAAAACACTTGTCCCACATTGATGTCGTGAGAGACTTGGTATCAATATACAAAACACATGTGCTACTCCCCTCATTGCCAATTGGTTTTGAAGTGGAACTCATGGACTTCTATAAATATGATAGTAGTATAGGGGCGTACCAAATAGAGCTAGATCTTTCCTACCTTTCTCTCCTTTGTGATTCTGTATCGAGGGTGAATAACAATTTTGTAGAAGTTTCTTTTAATACTTTTTTAATTAAAGTTGTTTCTTTCAATACGTTTTTCTATATTTTGAAAAACTTACACACGAACAAGACAATTCAATTAAGGTGCATACGTAATGTTCACTGTTTAATTAGAGCCAGAAAAAACCATGATCAAAGAGATGTCATAATATAGAACCTGGTTACCAGCACTTCAGCTTTCAGCTTGTAGCCTGGTAATTTCTGCCAACCACTCTCATACATCGTAGCTACTACATGCTTTTCATTTTCTATTCCGCGGCAGAGGTTGATGGCGTTTCTGCATTTCATTTTGCACACAAATTTCGATAAATCCTCATTATCAGTATCCCCATTCTTTTCATAGTACTACAAAAAATATTTGGTTCTTTTTAGATTTTAAAACAAATATTTTTGTGGTACATTTTTCCTAATACATTTCCTTTATTTTATGGAAAAACAAATTTAGGTTTTACACGTAAACTAAGAAGACAATCATTCTACAATTAATTTAAGACAAAAATTATAAACAATACTAAATGAAAATTACTTCACATTATTTATTGAGCGCAAGCTTGGAAAATTAACAATTAATTTACCTTGAATTCCTAAAACAAATTATATTTTGAATATTCATCTGAATCTAAAACGACTTATATTTTTAAAATGGAGAGAGTATAAAAAACAAATCTGAGGTTTAACTTTTTATCTGAAGTACCATAATTATTTAAGAAAATATCAAAAAAATCCTTTAATCGGCAAGTCAATTATCAAAAAAGCGCTTCAATAACTGAAAATTATGTTGTGCATAAATTCAGTAAAAAGAAAATATTGAAATGACATTGTATCCCGCTGAAACCATTCTTATTTTTTTTTTCCAAACTCTAATAGAATAAATTATCCACTTTTAAATCCAAAATTCATCTTGTAAGTGTTCGTGAAAAGCTGAATTTTGAATTTATAAATTGATATTTGATTTTATTAGCGTCTAACAAAAATTTCATGAGAGTTTTTACCGAATACAAACATTTTCTGGGTACACAAATGTCAACCAGTTGCCAAAAAACCCTTTTGATAATTGATTTATTGATTTAAGAATGCTTTTGTTATTTTTTAAAACAGTAAAAATATTTTACATAATTATTTAAATCTCAAGTTTTTTGTCATCAACCCAAAATTTAATACTTAAACTGTATTTTGTCCAATTTATTTAAGTAATTGTAGCAAGCATCGGGAATGACCATTTTTTTCAACTTTCTCTAGTGTTTTTGTCACGTAATTCCAATTGAAATCATATTGAAGAGGCAAAACGATTGCAATTTCTGGTACGCCAGAATAGTTTGAAGCGATATGTGGATGGGGACGTCTTGGGGTTTGCATGAAAAGCCATTTCGTTTCCATTTTATAAACACAAGAGAGAGAAAGTCCTCTCTTTCTTCAAGTGAGAAGGGCCTTTATTCTAAAACCACTATCCTTTATTTCCATATCTAGTTTCCAAAAACCACTTTCATTTCTCCACCATCTCTTACTTTCATTCGAATAGTGGAACATACTAGGCAGCAAGTGGCTCAATTCTGCCATTTGGACAACATGCAGAAGAAAATTTTTTTTAATCTCCATTTTTGAAAACTGCATGCACTTATCAGATCTCCTTTGACTTGCTTTAAATCCAACAAAGATTTTATAAAGGACTCTTGATATTAATATACAGCCAGTATAAAGTACCCACCTTTTATTCCTTCCTTTTTGTTTGTTTGTTGGTTCAAGGCATTAATGGCCTTTTCAATGTTCACAATTCGGCTGCTCAAGATCTCTTTTACCGAAAAAGTATAACACCTTTTCACATTCTCGACTGCCCAACTTCTTACCTGCTCCTTCCAGTCATTTTCAAACTCATCTTGTAGCTGATTCATCTTTCCTGGACTGTTGCTGATCTAACAATTTCGCTTTTAATCCTTTCATCTCTGCATTCTTCTTCCTTCTCATCGTGACTCATAGGCATGCAATGGATGAAGATTCGGTGACAGATATGTCACTGCAAGGATCCGAATTCTCTGAAGAAGAACATGATTTTAATCCAGCTACTGAAGTGCATCCTCAATTTATAACAACAACATATGAGAGATCTCTGTGAGTCCTGCTTAATGACTACAATACAAGTCTCTCCCGAGAAAATTTCAAATTTTGTCTGCTGGGATATATCCTGGATGATAGATCCTTCACAGATGCAGACATGCAAGCTTACATGGCAGAGAACTGGCCCATGTACACCAGAATCTTGCATTATGATCGAAATTTCTCCATCATTAAGTTTACTTCAAGGGCTGATCTCCTCATGGTCTTAGATAATGGACCTTATGTGGGTTTTCTTATTCTTCGTAGGATGTATGATGATGAAGATCTGGTTTTGGACAGCCTTCAAATTGATAAGCTAAGTGTCTGGGTTCGCATGCATGGAGCTGTTATCACATCTTATAATTACCATGGTGCTAGAGATCTGGCAAAGAATTTGGGGGATATTGCAATTATCAAAGAAGACTGTGTCAATCTCAGGAAAGCTACCTACATCCGGGTAAAGGTCTGGATTAATCCGGGAGATCTACTCACTCCAGTATTTCATTATACTAAAAGAAATGGTAAGTTGCGTAAAATTCGTTGCAACTATGAGTGTGTACATAAATTTTGTACACGTTGTGGTAAGCTTGGTCATCCGGCACAAAGGTGTCTTATGGTGGATGATGCAGCTCTTTTTACTTACTTGGATAATCACTTCATGAATCGGGCCATCAAAAATGATTCCCTAATGCTCATTGATGCTCAGCGTCCATTGATTTCTAGTTCTATAAGGGCACATAGGCATAAGCAGAAAAGGTCCTCCTGAATCATGGATAATAAGTACCTACAAATGCATCACTTCTATGAAAATGTGCCATAGTATTATATCCAAGATGGTTTCAAATTACAGAAGTGGATGCACCCCAGCCGGATGCAATGTACCCTGCTATGTTCCCTGAAGATGATGATGATGATGATGACGACGAGGATGGGAAAGACGATCAAGATCATGATAACAATCATAATCAAGGTGATGATGATCATAATGGGGATGATGACAATCACAATTCTGGTGGACATAATAATCCCAATGGTGATACTGAAGCTCAATACAGGAACCATAGAGATGACAGGGATTTTGATCCATCACATTCAGTCCGCCTCGATTATGGGGAGTTGCTTGCAAGTGGCTTTCCAGAAACTACCAGAAGGGCTGCTCCTGCAGCACAGGAAACTTTATCAAATACTTCTGATCCTGCATCATCTGGAACGTATCATTTTGTGCCTATTGATTCTCCTAATTCAATAACTCCTAATTATGGTCTGTATAGCTCATCTGACTCGGAGATGTCAGAGTCTTTTCATTCTGAGAATGTATCAGAACACTTCAACATTGGTGCTGAATCTGATGTTTTTTAGCAATCTGAATCTTGAATTTGTGGGTGATGTACCTGTATCACCAAACTCGGTTTTTGATGTGATAGTGTCGGATTCTGAATCTGTAACTAGTGATAGTAGGATTGACAATCTGTCAACTAGTGTTAATGTATTAGCAGAAGATGTTATTTCCCAAGCCTCGGATTCTAGTTCATTCTTAAGATCTTTAATGTACTACTCGGCATCGGAGGAGAATAATGGATTGCAGACTAGTGAGTCTGAGTTTGAGACATTCTCCTCCATTCCTAGTATGGCCAACCCAGAGACCACCTTGTCTGCCAAGAGGAAGGGTGCATGGACGATGTCAGCTCCACAATTGGAATATGAGAGTGAATCAGAATCAACTGAGGAGGCTCATTCCTACCATATGAAAGTTAGAAAAGTGGTCTCAGATTCGGAGGTTGTCATGGCATTGGTCAGGAAGAATAAGAAGAGGAAGCAGAAGGCCAGAAGAAAGTCACAGGAACCATCTTCTAGCTGAAATTTTCAGCCATCTAGCTCTAATCCTCAACCACCAGTTGGTCATCCTCCTCCCAGTGGAATGGCACAGGTAGGACCTTGGAGAATGACATTTGAACAAGAATTCCAGGAACCTGAGGAAATATTGCTGCATTCCAAAAAGAGGCCACTGGAATCACAGGAGAGTGGTTGGTCCAGCAACAAGAAGATCAAGTCTGGGCTCAGAGACATGACTTGTGTATTGCAAGAGAGAGAGGAGGAGATGCTGAAGTGTCTTGCGGTGGTTGAACCAGATCAACCGCCTTCACCAAAATGAATATCCTCGCCTGGAATTGTAGAGGTATAAACAGTGCCTCTACTCAGCATTATGTAGGTAGATTATATAAACATTATAAGTGTAAAATTTTATTCTTAATGGAGACTAAAGCTGGTAGCAGTACCTTAGTAAAATGGCAACAGACCACGCCTTTTGGTCAATCTTTTGTAATAGACTCAGTAGGGTCTTCTGGTGGTCTTGCTTTGTTTTGGATGAATGATATCCAGCTAGATATTATGATGCATGATCAGAATGTAATAGTAGCTGGGATATGCGAACCCTCAGGGCTTAGTTGGTTAGCTGTTTTCTTGTATGGCCTTCCTAGTAGGCAGGGTCGTGCAGAGTTTTGGTCTAACCTTAGCTCCAATCTAAGCTCTTTTAATTACCCTATTGTGTTATTAGGAGACTTTAATCAGGTAGTTTCACAGGAGGATAAATGTGGTGGTAGATTAGTTAGGGATCAAGACACGAGCCCAGTGCGTCAGTTCCTGATGAGGAACAATTTGGAGGAACTTCAACATATAGGTTGTTGGTACACCTGGTCCAACAACAGACAACAGGAAGAGAGGATTTATGAAAGACTAGATCATGCCTTTATCAACAAACAATGGTTATCTGTGTTCCCCTCGGTTTCAATCAGGAATCTGCCTATTATGGTTTCGGATCATGCTCCAATTTTGGTTCAAGTTAAGCACAAGCAGAAGAAAACCAAACCTCGTTTAAGGTTTGAACAATTCTGGACAAACACACTAACTTCCACAGATTTGGTTCAATCTGCTTGGCGAAATTTACAGATCACTAATCTCCAAGAGAAATTGTCCTTTAAGCTAAGTCTAGTCTTATAGGACTGTATAATTGGAGCAAAGATATCTTTAGTAACCTTGATAAACTAGTTACAGGGTTAATGGATTAGCTGGCAATATTACAATCTTAATGAGAGGGGCACACTAATGATGGTACAACATTTCATCTACTTTCACAAAAGAGAGAAGAACTAGAGCAAGCACTCCAGTATCAACGGGATTACTGGCATTAATGCTCTAAACTGATCTGGCCAATACAAGGAGACAAGAACACAAAATACTTTCACAAATGGGCATCCAGGAAAAAGGGAAATAAATGGATCACTGAACTTCAATCCAGTGACGGTCAGTGGTTATATGATTCAACACAGATATCAGGAATCCTTTTGAATTACTTCAAGGATCTCTATGATGTTCCCACATCAGGCTCTTCTAGACCCTCAGCCCCACGATCTCAAATAACCCCTGACACAGTAAGATCCCCATTTTTCCATCAATTCATGAGCAACATGCGGGAAGGTATCAATATAGATCAAAGGAAAGCTCTGGAAAATTCATTTTCCTCCCAAGAGATTTGGCGGGCTCTAAAACAGATGTCATCGTGAAAATCACCAGTCCCAGATGGTATGCCTGTTGGATTCTATAAAAAATATAAGCATATTATAGGCTCAGACTTGGAGACCTCCATTTTGGAAGCAGTTGAAAACCAGCATTTCCCACAAGAGTGGAATCAGACTAATATCGTCCTTATTCCCAAGTTGCCTAATCCAGTCAGCTCCGGGAATTTTAGACCAATAAGTCTCTGCAATGTGAAGTATAAGATTCTTTCGAAGATGATTGATAACAGACTAAAGCAGGTTTTGCCGGAACTCATTGATGAGCACCAGAATGGATTTGTTCCCGGGAGAAATATCAGTGAGAATATTTTACTTGTACATGAAGTCATGGAATTCATCAGGAAGAAGGAGGGTGATGTAGGAGTTGCAGTAGTCAAATTGGATATGAACAAGGCCTATGATAGGGTATCATGGCCTTTCCTGAAAGCGGTACTCATAAAGGTTGGTATCCCACAAAGACTCATAAGTCTAATTATGCACTGTGTGACAACGGTGACATACTCCATCCAGTTCAATGGTGAACATTTGCCTTATTTTGTTCCAACTAGGGGTCTCAGACAGGGATGTCCTTTGTCCCCTTATCTATTCATTTTATGCCAACAAGCTCTTTCCTCAGCAATTAGGGCAGAGCTGTAAATGTTTCCCGGGTTAGGTATCAAGATTAGCAAGCAGACGCCAAGGATTAGTCATCTTATGTGTGCTGATGATAGCCTATTCTTTTTAGAATGCAGGGATACTTCTATACAGGCACTGTCTGGATTACTTGAGAATTATGCTTCCTACTCCGGTCAAAGGATCAACCATCACAAATCCTCCATTCTATTGAGTTAAAATACATCTACTAACATGAAAACCTTGGTGCACAACACTTTGCATATTCCAGAAGGTAATTTTCAGAGCAAATATCTTGGTTTATCTTTAGATTTCAAACAGAAAAAAACAGAAATCTTTAAACAGTTTACTGCTATGCTCCATAGAATGTTTGCGGATTGGAAAACAAAGCTTCTTAGCTTTGCTGGGAGAGTTACATTGGCAAAGGATACTTTATCAGCTATGTTGGTTTATCCAATGGGAGCTTTTAAACTTCCAGCCTCCACATTAAAGAAAGCAGATGGAATCATTGCTCATTTTATATGGAAAGGTGATGATCAGCAGAAAGGTATCCATTATAAATCCTGGAAGAAAATGGCCAGATCACAGTTCCATGGGGGTTTAAGGCTCAAAGCCACTGCAGAATTTAATCAAGCCCTTCTGGCTAAACATGCTTGGAAAATATTGGCACAACCAACTTCCCTTTTATCTAGAATATACAGAGCAAAATACTACACCATGGAGAATTTTCCTCACAAGACTCCACCCACTAATGCCAAATGGGGATATAAGAGTATTCTCTGGGGAGCAAAACTTCTTCAAAACAACATAAAATGGAAGGTTATTAGTGGTAGAGATATCCCGATTGCCAGTAACTGGATTCCAGGAGTCACTAATCCTATACAGAGCAATTTCTTTCTGGCTCAACATTCTAATCTTATGGTCAGTGATCTTCTCAGGCCGAATGGACAATGGAAAATATCTCTCCTTCATTCCTTTTTTCCATACCAATATATTCCCTATATAACTGGTTTATATGTGGATCCGGCAAGGCACATACAACCGGATGTACTCCCGTGGCAAAAGACAGATCATGGTTCCTATACGGTCCAATCAGGGTATCATGAGGCCTTAAATCGAGATTCTATCAGCTTTCCTTCTCAAGCAAATCAACAGGTTCCTTCACAAATTGAAAGCTTGGCTTGGAAGAAGTTGTGGAATGCTAAAGTGTAAGCCAAACATAAATTCTTTTTTTGGAGAGCGGCACTCAATGCCTTACCTTCCAAACAAGAACTCGTGAAAGGAGGAATACAGGTTGATACTTCATGCCCAAGGTGCTTTACAGGATTGGAGGACAATCTTCATCTTTTCTTCAACTGCCCAATCTCTCAAGCAGTCTGAAGCTTTGCATATCCTAATTTTCAATCAATTCTAAATAGCTCAATGCCCTCCATACTGGATTGGTTTATCTCATGGATTCAAACCCAACCATCTTCAGATGACATTGACCTCTTCTTCTTAATCTTCTGGCGTATTTGGCTAGACAGAAATGATAGGGTGTGGAGAACTCATACAATCGATCCTGTAACCTCATGGAGATTAATCCAACAGGACCTTAAGCAACACCAGGTATTGTTGTCCAGATCAAGGTCACACATGGATTTGATTCCACCTCCCCTTCCTGCCAGGAGAACTACTGAACCACTGTCAGAAATTACTTTTGATGCATCCTTTAACCCTCACAACAAAGAGGCAGCCGGAGCCTGGAGAATTATCTCTTCCACCGGATGCTAATGCAGATAAAGTCAGTCTCCATCAATTCACTGTTCCCTTTCCAAGCAGAAGCCATTACCTGCTTACAGGCATTACAAGATGCCTCATCTTTGGGGATCAAAGACTCAACATCTACACAGACTGTGAACTCTTGACCTCCGATCAGGAAATTTCTAAGTTTCTAAGTGAAGTTCAGGAGATAATAGCTAATATACGTATCCTAATGTCTACTTTTCGGAATTGTTCACTATTAAGAGTCAGCCGGGCGGTAGTTAAGGATTTACATAACTTAACCTATGCAAAAATACGATGTAATAGTTTAGGTAATCCTTAATTAATACAGGTATCTTTTCAAAAAAAAAAAAAAAACAGGTTTAGTTGTGGTTACCGTTCATGGATCACTTTCTTCTTTTCTTCCTTTTTTTTTTTTTAATTCCTCCTTCAAAATAATAAGAAGTCAATTTTAATTTTTATGTATCTGTCGAATTTCATTAGAAAAATGAACTTGTGCATTTTCATTTGTTTTTTTCAACCGCAAAAGTGGCAACAGCCTAACAGGAAAGGAAATATATGATGTGAATGAGATTGAAAATCAACTAGTCCCCATCATTGTCGCGAAAGTCATGGTATTCATCTCAGAAATAAAATTCACTTCCTGTGATATACCCCTAGCTCCATAATCCAATCCATATATATAAACTTCATATTAGCCCTTATTATGCCGTCTAAGCATTTTTACGTATTTACTTTAGCGTCACAAAATACATACGCGATGCTATTGCAGTATTGCTAATATAATCTTATATAGTTAATCGCACAACTTGCATATATACCACCCGAAGTGTAAGATAATTATGTTCCATTCAGTAATTTCTATATTTTTATTTTTTAGATCTTAATATTTCACAAGAATAATTTTATCTCACGCAAGAAGAATACAAATATTGAGATTGCATTAAAAAAAGAAAATTGTCAAGAGAAAGAAGAAACCTTGACCTCTCTGGGTCCCAGCAGAAGTCAATACTTCAACCATTTCATTCCCTCTTCTCTATCATACATACATACAGTTGTAAGAGCATTAACAACAATACATATAATTCAACACAATATTACACTCTCACGTCAGAATTTTACTACACTCTCACTTTACACACTTTTTCCTTCAATAATATTACACTCACTACCTATATAATTTTGGACCCACAACTACCCCACTATTATTACCCCACACTTATCCTACTATTAATACTTTACTTTTTATAAAAATAATTATATTTACTTGTAATAATAATTAAATTTATTTTTTCATAATTATTTTGTTTATATGACTTCTAAAGTACATTATAGAATCTTATTATTTTTTTAAAAAGAGTAATCTGCACAAAAAGTCCTTTCCATTTGTCCGAAAATTTAATTTGGTCCTTTACATTAAAAACTCACTCATTTGGTCCCTTATATTTGTCTTTTCAACTAATTTGGTCATTTTCATCTTTTTTGGCCCTTTATATTTGTGAGTTCTTGGGTTGACCAATTCTTTGTCAACTCAATAGGAGCATTTTCGGTAATTTATAAATATCATATTTTTAAAATATGTTAAAAACCAAAATTTATTAAAATAATACAAAACATATTATATTAATTTATAATTTATTATTAAAAAAATAAAAAAATTAAAAATTAAAAATTTAAATATAATATTACTAAAAAAATTTAAAAATTGAAAAATAAAAAAATCGATATCTGATTTATTTTTTTTAACCCGTGGACCCCAGTCAAAACTTTTTTTTCACCCAATTTTTATCCACTACCACCGGACCACTTCCGCCGCCGCAGAACTGCCGGTGGCCGGCGACCGGCCGGCCAGATTCCGGCCGGATTCTGTGGAGGTGGACCGGTCGACCGTCGATCAGCGGCTGTCCGGCAGCGGCGGTGGGTGGTCTGGCAGCGGTGGAGGTGGACCGGTGGTGATATAAAAATATTAAGAAAAAAAAATTTATAATACTAAACATATTAAATTAATAAATAAGAAAATAATTTTAAAAGTTCAAAATTCAAATATAATATTATTAAAGAATTTAAAAAAATTTAAAAAATCAAAAATACAAAATGAGATTTTTTTTTTTACCCGTCGGTCTCAATCGAAATTTTTTACCCTTGAATTATTCTGTTTTTATCATGTGAGGATTTTTTTTTTCTTTACCCTTATTCAGTGTTCTTAAGAATAATTCAGTGTTCAGTGTTCTTAAGGGCCAACATCTTATTCACTGTTCTTAAGAAAAAAATAATAATGAATAAGGGTAAAGAAAAAAATTAGATGTGGACCCCACATGATAAATCACATTTTAAATCATATCTCAAACGCAAACAAAAAAAAAACCTAAACCAAAAACCAAAATAAACATTGTCCAAATAAGCCCTCTGTTTTTATCATGTGGGGACCACATCTAATTTTTTTCTTTACCCTTATTCAAATTTTTTTTTCATGAGTTATTTTGGTATAATGAAAAAAAATACTGAATAAAGGTAAAAAAAATTAGATGTTGGCCCCACATGATAAAAAAAGAATAATTCAAGGGTAAAATGTTTCGATTGTGGCCCACGGGTTTAAAAAAAATCAGATTTTGATTTTTTTATTTTTCAATTTTTAAAATTTTTAATAATATTATACTTGAATTTTTGAATTTTTAAATATTTTTCTTTTTTAATAATAAATTATAAATTAATGTAATATATTTAGTATTGTTTTAATACATTTTTTGTTTTTAACATATTTTAAAAATTTGATATTTATAAATTACCAAAAATGCCCCTATTGAGTTGACAAAGAATTGGTCAACCCAAGAACTCACAAATGTAAAGGGCCAAAAAAGATAAAAAGTACCAAATTAGTTGGAAGGACAAATATAAAGGACCAAATGAGTGAATTTTTGATATAAAGGACCAAATTAAGTTTTTAGGCAAATATAAAGGATCTTTTAAGCAGATTACTCTTTTAAAAATCTAAAAGACACAATTAAATAACACAAGAATATAAAAAAGCTTAGTAATCATTGAGTGAATAATATATTAATAAAGTACAATAATAATTTAAAAAATAATATTAAAGAAATTTCACAACTAGACGATGTTTATAGAGATAGTGAAAATCTAAAAATATCTAAAAATAATTTAACAACATTACATTTCATCAAAATTATTTCCAAAACGTTCGTAGATGTGCTCAACCAAATCTGATCGTAGTTGATGGTGTTCTTCGCGGTCGCGTATTTCTGCATTCCTTTGAATGTGTTGTTGCATATTAGGAATTGACTCTTAATGATGCGAAAATTGAGTCCCCGCGTCATAAGTACAGTTTGTTGCCTCATCTCCCTCGTCCTCAACTATCATACTGTGTAATACTCCTTCCGTCCCATAATTATTGTCCAGTTTGAGTTTTCATTTTTAGTTCAAATTGTACTAAAAGTGAAATCTTAAACTGGACAATAATTTTGGGACAGGGGGAGTATGATGCAAGTATACATTATATCTTTAAGCGATGCTCTGTCCCACAATCGAGATGAAATATGTAAAATATTTTAACGGGATTGAAGCACTCCAAATGCTCGCTCAACATCTTTTCTTGCTGCTTCTTGCACCTTATTGAAGAGTTTTCTCTTAGAATCCACCGGAGATGTAAAACATTTCACTAATGTTGCCCACTCAGGATATATACCATCAGCTAAATAATAACCTCGGTTGTATTGAGTACCATTTACAGTAAATTGAATATCAAGAGCATACCCGTGTAACGCATCGTTAAATAGAGGAGATTGGTTGTGCACGTTGATATCGTTGTTAGATCCTGCAATTCCAAAAAATGCATGCCAGATCCATAAATCTACAGATGCGACTGCTTCAATCACTACGATAGGAGAACCTTGATAACCGAAAGTAAAACGACCTCTCCATCTAACCGGACAATTTTTCCATTTCCAATGCATGCAATCAACGCTACCAAGCATACGTAGAAAACCATACCATTCATCGTGCATTTGAAGTAAACGTTGAACGTCACTATCATTAGGTCTTCTCAAACATTGTGACTGAAAAATTTTAATCACGATATGACAAAAGTATCGTAAACACTCTAGTGCAGTACTTCCATCCATCCTTAAATATTCGTCAACACAATCGGCTGGTAACCCGTATGCTAATTGACGAAGAGCTGCAGTAGATTTTTGAATGGGAGAAAATCTCATTTTACCTGATGCATCAGGCCTTTGTTGAAAGTATTCAGAGTGATTTTGGAGAGATTGTACAATGCGGAGAAATAATTCTTTCCTTATGCGGAATCTTGTACGGAAAGTAGCTGAAGAGTATACTGGATTGTTAGAAAAATAATCATTAAATAACCTTTGTTCTCCAATTTCGCGCTCTCGATCGATATGCCTTCGTCATTGCGAAGAACTTGCAATTCTTCGTTGCTCAATCAACTCATCCAACCTCTTTAAAGATTTGTTCCCACATATAATCATTCATTTCATCGTCAAAAATAGAGGGATCAAAATTGAGAAGAGAATTTAAGACATGGTTGTATGTGAAGAGTTGTTGCAAAATATATGAATACCAAAGAGTTGAAAAGGCTTGAACAATATCACTAGTCTCATTCCATATTTATAGAGTGTACTTGCAACAAGATCAAAAAAAGATTTGACTACATATCCAATGTATGGATAAGATAATGAGAGAGATGTGACTATACTATCGTACGTATAGACAAATAAAAAATGAATGACGTGACTACACTATCAATGTATTTAATGGACAAGATAAAAAAAAGGTGTGA
Organism: Oldenlandia corymbosa var. corymbosa; assembly: GCA_949775105.1. NCBI lineage: Eukaryota > Viridiplantae > Streptophyta > Magnoliopsida > Gentianales > Rubiaceae > Oldenlandia > Oldenlandia corymbosa. The sequence goes on along the minus strand of OX459123.1, from coordinate 1,535,290 downwards.
CTACAGTAGGGTACGTATGGACAAATGAAAAAAAAATGACGTGACTACACTATCAATGTATTTAATGGACTAGATAAAAAGAGAGATGTGACTACACTATGGTACGTTAGGACAAACGAAAAAATAATGACCTGACTACATTATCAATGTATTTATTCATTTAAAGTATTTAATACTTAATTTTTTGTGAGTTTTTTTAGTTTCTACAGATTGTTTTGATTTTATTTTATTTTTATACTTTTTTCATGCAATTAATTAGAAGTTGTACAATAATAATTATACGATGCGGTAAACATAATAATACTTCATATTTAAAACACAACAATATGATGTAATAAAATTAAAATATAGTGACACAACTCTTACATTTTAGTTTAAATAAAACCAAAGACTCGCAATGAAAATGACTAAATCAAAATAATAACCTAACATGACTATCTATAATTAGACAAGATTTTTTCAACTAAAAGTTCACGTCTTGCTCATTGTTCTGGTGTCATATTCGAGGTGTCCTTCGTCAAAATTTCATATTCTTTAGCAACCGTATACCTCATGTACGCTTGATTGTAAAATTCTTGTTGCTCTAATTTTTTGCCTTCCAAATTCATCATTTTTTGTCGAAGTTCAACAAGTTCATCGTCATCATCCCGTGCCTTGCACTTTCCTTTTGACTTCTGCTTTCCTTTCTTGGCTGCTTTTTAGCCTATTGGGGAACCTCCTCTTCGATTTCATTGATTTCAACATTTTGATCAGTATTTGATGATGAAGTGTATGATCCGGATTCGTTGATTCTTGTTCTCTTTGACGACTCTTCAACAGTAGAAACAGCTGCCCATTTTCGATCATCTTTCACAATTTTCCACACATGCTCATGCACAAAATGTTTTTTCTTAATTTGCTAATATACCTCATGAGCTACATCTGTTACAGAATCATCACTCCACCCACAACGTTGTTCATTCCATAGTCTATTGTAGTGTTGGTTAAATTCATTGACATACTTTGAAAACTAAAACCAATGAGACTTTAACTTATCTTGTTCTCTTTGTGGTAAAGATCCTCGGTTTGCATTGTAGTAGATAGTAATCTTCTTCTAAAATTCTTTCATATCTTGGTAGTTTCCTGTAATGCTACAGTTAGAAACCGTAAGCCATGCACGAGCCAGAAGTATGTTTTCCTCCTTGCTCCAACCTTGATAATTTGAAGCATTTTCTTTTTCTGGTGCTTGTGATAAAGAAATATTATCCAAACCAAATTGAGTTGAAAATTGTAGAAAATAATATTGGGGAGTTGATGCCCTTGGTGTTGCATTTGGAGAGTCATCGTCTCGAACGTCTCCTCTAGTTGAAACCGGTGTAGGTACTTCTGTAAGACGAACCCGTATTTGTAAATTCTATTGGAAAATTATTTCCAATCATTTGACAAAAATAACCGGGCGATTGATACATCACGAATAGATTTGGGGCATAAGAAGACAAATTGGGGGCACCCTAATTTTGAGGATATCCAAAATTTTACATATTAGGATGAAAATTTTGGGGGCGGGTGGAATTTGAAAAATTTTGAGATGGATTTGCATTGTTTTTAGGAGGATTTTTGCTATTTTTTCGGCTCATGGTAAGTAGAAAATAGAGGGAAAAAATTGACAGGGTTGATGTGTAGTAAAGAAAGAACTATAAGTATAGAAGAGAGGAAAAATAGAGAAAGTGGTGTGTTATGAAAATTAATATTGGGGATATTTATAGGCAAAATCTTAAATTATTCTCTTAAAAAAATTATCAAATTTTGTGCAAACATTTAGAAACGGCTAGTTTTTTCAACGTTCAAAAAATTTCTACGGTCACAAATTTGACAACCAAAATGAAGAAATATTTTTTGGAGATGATGTGAAGAAGCCAAAAAAAAAGGGCAGATTTAAAGGAAAATAACAAAAAAAATAAAGAATTAAATGGGTTTTGCTGTTAGAAACCGTATTTTTGTTTTTTTTTTTTTTAAAAAAAAGAAAACAAAACAGAATTTAGTACACAAAAAAGGAAACGAAAGGAAGAAAAAAATTGAATGAGGTATGGTGGCTGACCATTTGTGGGTTCCACCAAAAAGAAATTGGAAAAAGAAAAAGAAATGGGGTTGAGCCGTTGGCTGCCCATGTGATGGGCCCCCTTTACCCCACACATGCTGTCAAAGTTTCAGAGCTCAAAATATTTTCAACACCTGACAAATTTATCCACCCTCTAATTACTCCGTGTATGTTCAATTCTGACATTACACAACAAATATACTATTGTTGTTGATGCTCTAAATGTGATATGAGAAATGCCGGTTACACACTCATCAATCTCTAAGATTCCACTGCATCAGATAAAGATTCCACTACTTTTCTACTTTCAATTCATCTTTATAAGGTTTCTACTTCTGAACTCCGAACCTCACAATATCAAACTGCTCTCAAAAGATAAAGAGCAAGAACCAAAAAACCTTTCTTTCTTGACTAAAATGGCAGCTTCTTCTTCTTCATCCAAAGTGAGTTTAAAGCTGTTAATAGATACCAAAAACCAAAGGGTCCTTTTTGCTGAAGCTGGAAAAAATGTTGTAGATTTCCTCTTCCACATCTTAACTCTACCCATGAGCACTGTCATTAGGCTTCTCACCAAGCAAAAAACGGTGGGTAGCCTTGGAAAGCTTTACCATAGCATCGAATAGTTTAATGAAACTTACATTGTTCAGCCAAACCAAACCAAAATAACCTTTTTGAACCCTAAGACTCCTCTGGCTCCAACTACTTTTTCAAGCTCTCTGCTAGCCCTTCCCCCGGAAAGATCGGAAAAATCGGTTACTGGTGCCACAACAACGTCCAAAGTTATCCTGCCTGCGCCGGGTATTTCACGGATGCGCCTCATGCCATTTGTCCCCATTGCGGGAAAACTATGTCTAAAGTGTTGAATTATGTCGATCTTCCGGCGAAGAACAACCAGCTGGAAACCGGTGGAAATGTTGTCCAGGGGACGGCAGAAGGTGGATATGTCAAGGGAGTGGTGACGTATATGGTGATGGATGACTTGGAGGTCAAGCCAATGTCTACCATGTCAAGTATTGCTTTTCTGAACAATTTCAATGTCAAAGAAGTGGGAGCTCTTCCAGAAAAAGTTGTTGATCTAGGCATTAATGAAGTAAAATGAAGCTGATCTGTTTTGTCCAATCGAAGTCAATGAGATCTTTCTTTTGAGTTAATGTGCAGCTCTTTTTTGGTTTTCAAGTATAGAAGTAATTATATATTAACTGTAGTAAATATGTTGTATAGGGTTTCATACATGTCTATATATACCTTTGTACTGATACATTATCACACAATGAATATACAATTCTATTATTCTAACTTGGTACAGATCTAGGATTTTCTTTTCTTTTCCTTCAACTGGCTACCTTATTCTTCTTCCCGCATCATCGCCGGTCTTGTTTTTTCTCTCTCTCGTTGTCACTTTCTGTAGTGTGGATCCTTGTCCTTTACTTCTCTCCACTGTTCACCAAATCAAAACCCCAACAAACTACAAAACCCACTACGCGACAAAAAACCCCACGCCTCCCTCACTTTCCCCTTTCCTCGGTTGCTGCTGCGTAACAAAAGGAAAAATTATCCTTCATCATCATCCATCATCATCATCACCCAATCATTCATCATCATCATCACCCCATCCCCCATCTTGCACCCACCCAATAATCCTCATCCATCATCCATCATTAAACCAAAAGAAAAAAAAAACAAAAAAACCCGCTGCGGCGGGCGTTGCTGCACCTTGTTGGAAAAATTGACCAAATTTTAAGTTTTACGGTTTTAGCCCTTCTATTTTTTGGTTTTTTCCAAATCAGTCCTACTTTTAATTTTGTGCAAATCTGTCCTTATAGTTTGTGCTTTATGCAATTCGGTCCCTTGATTAATATTTTTAATAATTCAGTCCCTCTGATTAATTCTGCTGCTAAGAGATGACTTCTCCTATCCGTTCTTCTGCCTCTTCTTTTACTGTACCGCCAGAAAAGGTATGTCAGTTATGCAACATTCCCTATCACACCGCATTCACTTGCTCTCGTCGTTTTGACTCACATTTTTACCCGGGAACGGTCTGTCAACTCTGTCATATTCCCAATCACACTGCCTTCACTTGTTCTCACCGCTTTGACTACAATTTCTCTCTTGGTGCTACTACTACTTCTGATAATCTCCTTCCGGTACCAGCACGTGCACATCCTCAAGCACATGTAGTCAAGTATGTTGCTTCTTCTACTCCATGGCATCCTGGCACTGGTGCTATAGCTCATGCAACACCAGATTTGCCGTCTCTCAACACCGTCAATGATAATACTGGTACGAATCATATTTTAGTTGGTAATGGTGCTTTTTTACCTATTAAGCATGTTGGTCAATCTATTTTGCCATCATCTTCTCGTCCGCTTTATTTAAATCGTGTCCTGCATGCCCCTAATCTCACTAAATCTTTATTATATGTTCAACAATTCACACAGGATAATCACTGTTTCATTGAATTTTATTTTGACTCCTGTTGTGTTAAGGATCTATCAAACAAGGAACTTCTCCTCCAGGGTAGGGGTGATAATGGCCTCTATATGTTGGATCTCCCTGCTCGTGGTTCTTTATCTCCAGCAGCTTATCTCATTTCCTTAGATCAATGGCATGCTCGTTTAGGACACCCTAATAATGTCACTCTTCGTGCTTTGGTTAAGCAGTTTCAACTCCCTCATTCCTCTATGTCCACGTCTACTGATAAATGTGAGGCGTGTTGTCTAGGGAAGTTGCATAGGATTAATTTATCTTCTACATTTTGTCGTAGTTCTAAACCTCTTGATTTAATCCACACTAATGTTTGGGGTCCTCCTCCTATTTTGTCCTTTAATGGCTATCGCTACTTTGTGCTTTTTATTGATGATTTTTCTTTATTTACATGGATTTATCCCATTAAGCATAAAAGTGATGTTTTCTATGTTTTTAAGCAGTTCTAAACTCTCGTAGAAAACCAATTTGGCACTACTATTAAAAGTGTCACCTCTGATTGGGGTGGTGAATTTTGTCCTCTGAATTTGTTTTTTAAGGATGCAGGTATTGTTCATCGTTTAGCGTGCCCTCACACTCATGAGCAGAATGGCAGTGCTGAACGCAAAATTCGTCACATTGTTGACATTGGCCTTGCTCTCCTTGGTCATTCTAGTACTCCTTTTCGATTTTGGGACGTTGCCTTTAAAACCGCTGTGTTCTTGATTAATCGTAATCCTAGTAAACCTCTTCAGAGTCAAATACCCTTCACTACACTATATTACCAGCCACCTAATTATACCTTTCTTCGTGTTTTTGGCTCTGCTGTCTATCCTCTTCTTCGCCCATATCATCGGCATAAGTTCTCTTTTTGCTCTACTCAGTGTGTCTTTCTTGGGTACTTTCTGTCTCATCTCGGTTATCACTACTTTGATGTAGTGCATAATCGTCTTTATGTTGCTCGTTATGTGAGTTTGATGACCAACTCTTTCCTTTTAAACATCCTATCTCAATTTCTCCATCTTCTCTCCTGCGACTCCTGCCACCCCTTGGTTGCGTGTAACCTGTTCTCCTGGTGTGCATGCTTCGACTCTTGTGCCTGCTGCTTCTCCACCTATTTCTCCCATTCCGATGGCTTCTTTACCCAGTTCTCCAGGTCCTTCTACTTCGTCGGCATCTTTACCTAGTACTCCTACATCGAACTGCTCATCATCTGAGTCTAGTTCCTCTTCTCCTCCTCCGCCACCTCCTCCTTCTCCTCCTCCTCCATTCCATCCTCATTCAATGGCACTCCGTCCTAACCCCAAACCCAAGAAGATCTTTGATCCCTCGGCTCATCTTGCCTCTGTTTCACCATCTTAGACTGTTGCTACCACATCTTTTACTGAAGCCATGTCTATTCCTCAGTGGCAAAATGCCAAGAAGGATAAAATATCTGCCCCTCTTAAAAATAACACCTGGGCCTTAATTCCCCCTCCTTCCTCCGCAATGTTGTCGGCAATCGATGGCTTTACAAGATTAAGACCCATGCTGATGGTTCTATTGATCATAATAAAGCTCGGTTGGTGGCTCGAGGCTTCACACAATCTTTTGGGATTGATTATACTGATATTTTTAATCCGGTTGTTAAGCCGGTCACCGTTCGCTTGGTTTTGACAGTTGCCTTGGCTCGTGGATGGTCAATCTCTCAGCTTGATGCCAAAAAACGCCTTTCTTAATGGTGTTTTGAGTGAAACTGTTTATATGGTTCAGCCCCAGGGTTTTGTTGATCCGGTGCGCTCTTATTATGTGTGTAAGCTGCATAAGTCTTTATAGAGGTTTAAGCAAGCTCTTCGGGTCTGGTATTCCTTGTTAGCTGCCTTTTTGGTCACCTTGGGATTTGCGGAGTCTCATTGTGACCCTTGCCTCTTTGTGTACCGCCGTGGGTCTCAGTTATATTTTTTGCTAGTATATGTGGATGATATTATTATTATGGGCATCACTTCTGGTTTTGTTCAGCATTTTATTTCTTTTCTTGCTAAGCAGTTTTCTCTTCGAGATTTGGGTCCTTTAAGTTACTTTCTTGATGTCGAGGTTCACCGCACATCCCGAGGTTTGCTCCTCCCTCAGCGCAAGTATGTTATTGATTTATTACGGCTTGCTAATATGTATATTTGCAAGCCTATTTCTACTCCTATGCAGGCTGGAGTTGTGTTGTCCCGTTTATATTGTACTCTATTGTCTCCTAATGATGCGACTACCTTTCGCCGGCTTTGTGGTTGTCTACAGTACACGACTCTCACCCGACTAGATATCTGTTTTGCAGTTAATAAGCTTTGTCAGTTCATGCATCAGCCCCGGACTTCTCATTTTCAGGCTCTCACACGTGTCCTTTGCTATTTTCGTGGAACCGTTGATTTCTGTTTGGTTCTGTATCCCACTGATTTGGACACTCTTACTGTCTTTAGTGATGCTGATTGGGCTGGTTGTCCAGATGATCGTCGTTCTACTACTAGTTTTTTCCTTTATTTGGGACCTAATCTCATTGCCTGGGCATTTCGGAAGTAGCCCACTGTGGCACGCTTATCTAGAGAGGCTGAGTTTCGTGCAATTACGAATATCTGTGTTGAGCTGCAATGGGTGTGTCATCTGTTGTCTGAGTTGGGTGTTTCGTTGCGTCATTCTCCCTCTGTTTGGTGTGACAACAGTAGTGCAGTTTTTCATACTGCTAATCTAGTGTTCCATGCCCGTACCAGACATGTCGAGGTAGGTTTTTCACTTTGTTCGAGATCATGTTCGGCGGAAGTTTGTTTCGATACACTCTGTGTTTGTTGTTTATCAGAGTGCTGATATTCTGACGAAGCCCTTATCCAAAGATTTATTCCTTCGTTTTCGGGACAAATTTCGGCTTCTCTCTTCTCCGCCACCAGTTTGTGGGGATGTATTGTAATAATTATATATTAACTATAGTAAATATATTGTATAGGGTTTCATACATGTCTATATACACTTTTGTACTGATACATTTTCACATAATGAATATACAATCCTTTTATTCTAATTTCAAGTTTTTGAATTTAATTTGATTTGTGAAAAAAGCAGCCACAAAATTTCTTTTTGCATATAATATTTACTATTAATTTTGTTTTTCTCAAAATATGAATGACAGGCTTTAGACTTGCTGAAGACTTCCCTGTCGTTCAACACTGTTCTTACTACTGTCTTCTTGAAGAAGGTTACCACCGGCAAGTGATTTCATCGCCACAGGAACAACACTAAAGTTCTGTTCTACTTTAGTAAGAATAATAATCAGTTAATTAGTTTAGTGCTACTATAATGCTTTTGGTATATATGGGCAGATAATGTACAATTGTGTGATTATGTTTGTAGTGCATCTGGTAGCCCCTAAGCAAGCTTAGGCCTGTTTTGGACCTGCCCAGTAATTTAACTACTATGACATGCTTTACTGTGATCATGCATCATCCTCAATTAATCTCAGTGCCATTATCTGCCTTTTTTTTGATCGCTTGGAGTATTTTTCTTTTCTTTTTCATAAGTGATAATCATAGTTGTGTTAAAAAATAAAGGAGGGTATAAGTTGATACTTGATATAAGCAACTCGATTTAAGACAGTCAACCACGAATGCATTTTCTAGCTTCAGTGGGGATATAGAGTCCCAACTGTGTGAACAATTTGCTGGAAGCCTGGAAAGTTATTTAAACTGTAGCAAGAACTAATCGACTCTTTTTTCATATAGAAGATTTAGTCATCAAAGTGGGTTTTTAGCAAGGAGGTTTTTACTAGTGAGGAAATTTCCATCCGCTAGAATGTTTTTGGTAGGATTTTGAAACGTCTGATTGTTAAAAAACATGAGTGTTAGTTTCTGTTACTACACCAAATCCTCTGGTCATCTCATTGAGTTGACTGAAACTAGTCAAAGTTACATTTGAGCTACGGTCAAAATAATTCCCAATGGCATTTATGAAATCCAATTGGAACTCCATCTTCCAACCTTATGAATTGAGTTTTACTATGATCAGCTCGATTTCTAACTTCCAGATGTAGTACAACTAGTAATTCAGCATTTAGCCGTATTTTTCTTCTGTAAGAATTTTTTGTTTTTTTTTCCCCTGAAAAAAAAACAGCTGGGGAAGTAATATTTGCTTGTTTTCAATGGGAAAACTGCCTATCAACAACAATTCCATTTCCATCTTCCCAAAGAGCTGCGCTACGGTTGGCAAAGTCAATTTTGCAAATTCCCTATGTTTGATTATCCTCTGTTTGTCCCCTGTGAAGTGCATGCGCACTAATTGTTGTACTAATTCCCTATGTTCGATTATCACCATCTCCCCTATATAAAATTCAAATTCAATAGACCTATTTAAATATATACAGAGATTAAGAAAAAATGAGTAATGTAGTTAATTTTAAATAAAATTTCTATTACACTTTTATTAATGACTAGTGAGTTATTAGTTGATATGAAAGAGTAATAGTTAAAATCAATTAAATGTTCTTAATTTCAGTTAAAGTGAGAAGGGTATATTAGAGAGTTTATAGAAAAAATTAATTAATTATAGGACTAAGTTTTGAAACATCTCAAAAGAGAAGTGAGCCTATTGAAATAGAACGGAGGAAGTAGTAACTTGATTATAATTTCCTATTCCTCTTTACTTCGGAGAAAGAAAAAAAATGGCAACTCCAGCTTCCAAAATCAGCTTAAAACTTTTGGTGGATACCAAAAGTAAAAGGGTTTTGTTTGCTGAAGCTGGCAAAGATGCAGTTGATTTCCTGTTCCACATATTGACTTTGCCAATGGGTACTGTCATTAGGCTTCTCACAGAGGAAAAAATGGTGGGATGTATAGGAAACCTTTATGAAAGCATTGAAAATCTTTGCGAAACATACATTCAGGCAAACCAAACGAGGAAGTCCTTCTCAAACCAATTTCCCCGAGTGATTCAACAAAATTCTCAAGTCCTCTGCTATCCCTACCTGGGCCAGATCATGGCAAGGTTGAGAAACATGTTTATAGGTGTCAGAACCATGGTAATTATTCATGCGCCATCTATTGCAGTGATCACCCTGGTGCTAAATGTACGCAATGTCATACCGCCATGTCTTACAAAATGACGTACGTTGCTCCACCGGGGACGAAAAAGACGGTGGCAAGCGGCGGAGCAGTGGAGGCGGAGGGGGGATATGTGAAGGGAGTGGTGACTTATATGGTGATGGATGATTTGGTGGTGAAGCCAATGTCCACTATATCAAGCATTGCTCTTCTGAATAAGTTCAATGTGAAGGAAGTTGGAGCCCTTGAAGAAAAAGCAGTGGATCTAGGCATCAATGAGGTAATATCTTTCTATTTTCTTGCTAGTAATTTGATAGAAATTCAATATTGTTTCAGATCACTAAAAGACGTTCATGTCTTTTTTTCAAGCAATACTAATACAGATGCATATCTATCTCTTACTCTAACATCATCATGATCTCAGGCACTGAAGTTGCTGAAAACATTATTGTCATCCAAGACTGTTCTTAGCAGTGTCTTCTTGAAGACCACTCTCTGATCTTATTATGCAACAAATCAATGCGTCACTGCGTGCTGGACTACTTTTTAGTGTCGATGATTACTTCATTCAGAACTAGAATAATTCATTGCTAGCTTATTTGTTTTACGGAAGCTGGGCAAAATTTTTTATTATTAAAGTATTATGCAACTGGCCAGTTGCATACCATGGTCTCCAAAAGGACCATTATCATCAATTTGGATTAGAATCGAAAGAGTCCAAGCCCTGTTCCTCCCCCCCCCCCCATGAGGAATTAAATATTTTTGTCCTTAATTATCAAAAAATAACTTGTATCTTCTATCTTTTCCATTTCATTTTCGACTGTTTTGTCTTTGCAAAATTGTTTTTAGTGTTTTGTCACATAACCCCAATTCATAATCATATCAATTAGCAGGCATTTGCAAGAGGCAAAATGATTGCAAGTCAGAATAGTTTTGAAGATATATGCGGATGGGAACGCCTTGGGGTTTGCAAGAAAAGCCATCTCGTTTTCCAGTTTATGAAATCAAATAAAATATGAAAATGTGCACATCACAGAGTTGTGGTGGTTATAATGGATCACAACTTTTTTTTTTTTTGGAATTATTCCTTAAAAATAAAATGAGATATCAATTTGTAAATTTTTTTTCTTACTCTATTTTTATGCATCTGTCGTCACTTTGCATTTAGAAAAATGAACTTGTGCGTTTCGTATTTTATATAAACAGTAAAGGAGGCAAATGGTCAAAAAAAAGAAAAATTTTAAACAGTGGACAAATTGTGGGTGAATTAAGAAATGAAAAGTGCCGGTTACGTACTCATCAATCTCCAAGGAGTCCGATCTGACTTCTTGCAGTTGTCTTATGTCGAGTAAGATGACATATTTCTCTTCTCCGGCGACGAACAACCCGACAGCAACGGGTGGAAATGCTGTCGCGGAGGCTGGAGAAGGCGGATTTGTGAAAGGAGTACTGGTGACTTACATGGTGATGGATGACTTGGAGGTGAAACCAATGTCTACCATTTCAAGTATTGCTCTTCTTATCAATTTCAATGTGAAAGAAGTTGGAGCACTTCAAGAGAAAGTGGTTGATTTAGGCCTAAATGAGGTAAAATATTGAAGCTCATGATTTTATGTCCAAATTAAAGTCAACGAGATCTATTTTTTTGTTTTTTTTTGAGTTATGGGGTAGCTGTATGTCTTTTGCTTTTCAAGTTTTCAAGTACATTAGCCAGATTTGTAAATGGAGTTAACTTGAAAATGCTAGAAACTAGCTAGGTTGTATAAATCGAAAATAATAATTGTAGCGTAGACAAAATTTTTCTTTAAAATCCATCAATTTTAAATAAAAATTTAATTTGTGTGACTAATCACTATCTGGAGTAACTTGTCTGCCTTAAAATGTTCATGACAGGCTTTGGACATGCTAAATTAAGACATCTCTGTCGTCCAAGACTGTTCTTACCACTGTGTTCTTGAAGAAGGGCGTGCCATGGGCAAGTGATTTCATCGCTTCATGAGCAACACTGAAGTTACTGCTTGATGGACTTTAGTTCTTTTGGTTGAATATTATGTAAGAACAATCAGTTAATTATTAGCTTAGTTGTAATACTTTTGGTGATTGTGTTTTTGGGCTAGTGCTGTCATCTGGTAGTTCAGTAGGAACATTGGAGGCTTATGCCTGCTTGGACCTGCCCATTATTCTAGTGTACATGATGATGATGCCCGTTGTTTTTGGTAGTATTGTATTGTATGTATCTCGCTATCTCCCATTCGAGAGGAAGATTGGAGTTTCCTTTTGATTGTAGAATGTCTACGGGTTTCGAAGAGAATCCACCTTCCCTAATTCCCTATATTCAACTGGATCCACATAAGAATAACTTTGCATTTTCCATCTGGGCCTTGTCATTAAGTTTGTTGCAAGGAAACCATAATTTCTGAGGTAATGTGTATATACGAAAAATGACACAAATATGCTCCCAAATTGGTCGTGTAAGCAGGACTATGGCTAAGTTTTCGGAGGTAGAAAGAAATATGTTTCTCGCATTTAACAAATGCGAAAAAACCAACTTCCGCGTTCAGCAAATGCAAAAATGTAGTGGATTAATTACAATGCATTAAAGACGTTGGATTAAAACTGGATAATTATAATTAATTTAATCCTTCGCATTTGGGGTATGCGAAAATTAACTTTTCGCATATGCCATATGCGAATGTATTAAATCTGTATTTAAAAATTGTTTCCTAACTTTAAATTGGTATAAAATGAAATATTGTAAATTAAATATTTTGGTTGATAAAATATTGTAATATTTCAACAAAAAATACTATTTTAATTGAAAATTAAATTTTCTAAATTTAAAGTATTCATTTGATTTAAGTAAATTTATGTTAGTTCTAAATAGAATTGCAAACCTAAAAATTATATTTGGTGAACAGAAATCGTATAATGCATTTATAATAAAATTTGAATAAGAAGTAAATTAAAATTTCAATGAAAAATTAGAATATAATCTTGCGTTCTGTAACCAAGTTTGCTTTTAAAAAAATTGACTTTTATTTGATTTCAATTTAAAAACTTACCATCTTTAAAAATATAATGTCAAAAAATCAAGTTTATTAATTTTAGGATAATAATATTTTTTACATAATAAAACTTAGAATCAATTCATTTAAAGTAAGGAAAAAAACTAAAACTTTTAGAATCTTACATAATCAGTCCTGCTAAACTTGATAAAACCACACTTCCTTCTAACAATGATCTTTTGGCGACCTGGAAACTTGAATTTGGCACGACGAAAAAGATAGTATTGTATAAAAGTAAGAGTTAAAAAAATTGTACATAATATTGTCTTTTCGAGAAATTTTCTTCTTTAATGTTTGCCTTTTAATTTTTTTTTTATCTTAAAGATTAAATAAAACCGAAATAAATTGTTAATGAAAAGAAATGAAAGGTATTGCTTAAAACTAATAACAAAAGTCATAAAATAGCATAAAATAAAAGTAGAATTCAATCTAATTTTTCTACATCTTGCGCTTTTCTTCGAGAATCATCATGCAGCACTTTTCTTCTTTTTATGTTCCGCTGTCCCTTACCCAAAGCAATCGGTGTAAAAGGCATGGTACCATCACTGGGGCCCTGTCCCTGATCAACGCCCTCATAATGATCATGAGAGGAATGCTCAGCATCATCAGTATCATCATCATGCTCCCGATCCCCAATATCCTCATGATCTTGATCATCTTCCCGATCATGATGGATATCGTCACCACCTAGATGCCGACTATGATGACAACCCTCGTAACTAGTCTCAAAGAAACCCCAAAGCATTAGGATCTAGATTAATAAAATCTGAATCAAAATGCATTTGCTCAAAAGGAGGAGAGGGATGGTGGTGTGGCGATCTTTGGACGGTAAGGAGACACATGGAGGGTAGAAGATTGCCCGCCGGTATTCAGGTGGCCACAGTTTTCTCATTCTCCCACTTCCTAACTGGAAGCTGCCTCGGTCAGTCCCGGGAGGCCTAGGTGGGATATACTCCTGGGTTGGGTCACTGAACAAAATCTTGGCTTGGGTTCTCACTATCAGCCCAAACAGATGTCTTGCCGACAATATTGCTCTTGTGTCAAATCGTGCACTGTAGGAAGGCATTGTGATTCCAGGAATCACTGGATTACGTTGTAGCCCATCTAGAGTAATATGCCGCATGTTTTGCACTAAATTGGCCTGAAAATTATGAAAGGAAATAAATATATATGGTAAATTAAAAATATATAATAAATATATTTTATAAATGAACATATATATGGTAAATTAAAAATAGGAAATAACATTTTAGAAAGTTATATGTATAAAAATCATATTAATATGGGTGTGATTAAAGAAATAGTAGAATCAGTAACTTACCATTATATGTAGTGACTCAAGAGATCCCCGAAAACCCCGGGCCGACGATAGTCTGATGGATTGGTGACCAAAGTGACAGTGTGATTTTGATACCACACTAGATATTCCGGTGCTGCCTGGGGTTCAAGAGTCATATCCGTCTGGGGTTCATAAATACTTACATTATGTTCTTGCAAAACCGCAAGCTGGTCTCGATAGGCAGTTAGATTAAATCGTGTGATGTCTCCCACTTTTCTAGGACGGTTCCACCTACAAAAAATATAGTTTTGATTGAAAAACGGAAAAAAATTATTAAAAAACATAACTAATTAAGATAATTATTGAATAGTTGAAAATTAATTACCTCCTGCCCAAGGGACACCCCTGAAGATCTGGTACGGGCCCACGTAACTCCGGACGGAAAGTCAATATCCGCTCCCAAGCCTATAACTATTTTGCAATAAAATAATACGTGAAATTAAAAATACAAATACAATAATTAAAAAACTAAAAATAAAATACAATTATAAATATTAGGATTCTAACAAAAAATTACAAATAAGGAAAATAAAAATAAATCGAAAAAAATTAAAATTCAATGAATAAAAAACTAACAATCAAATACAAATACAAGGGCGGTTTGAAATTACTTGTAAGAGTAGTAAGCAGCCACAAATACCCTGTCCAGACAATGTGATCACTGAGGAAGTGCATAGATTTCGGTACAACCATGCCAGTGTAGCACTACCCCAACTAAACTCCCGAAATGTATTTGGGTCCTCCAAATACCCCACCAGGCCCAGGGGAAAACTGTTTCTGCTGCTATCAGGAAACAATAACCCTCCTAAAATCCATCCGACAAAACAACGTGCCCGCCAAGGTACATATCCTCCGTAGCATCTCCGGGTAGCAGATTAGTCATAATGTGTCTCTTTATATCTGTGATGTTTACTACCTTATCCTTCGTGGCCTTAGGACGCTGTCGGAATCCAAACAGACTCTCTAAATAATCGGCCCACTCCACATCCTGCGGAGATACTGTCCCCTGAACCATTGCATGGCCATCAACCCGCAGACCCAGAAGGACCTCGACATCCTGTAGAGTAATCGTCGCCTCTCCGACAGGCAAGTGAAATGAATGGGTCTCAGGCCGCCATCGCTCAACTAAGGCTGTAATGAGGGCCCAATCTAACTTAATAGAACCAATTCGAAAAAGAGGCCATAGACCAAACTTTGCTATTTGGGCATGTATCTGTGGGGCAGCCTTGTCTAGTTCAGGCCATAGGTCAGTATCCACTCGGTATGCAGAAAGTTCTTTCAAATAAGCCTTATTACCCCTAAATGTATGGAATGACCTATGATCATCATGAAGGACCAATAAACTCTTATCTATAGGACCCTGCTGGAGGTCATATTGTCTAGACTGCGAAGACGATGATGATCCCGTCTCCATATCCTAAATAAAAATAATACAAACAAATACAAATATACTAAATAAAAATAATACAAAATAATACAAAAAAATACAAATACACTAGATAAATATAATACAAACTAATACAAATACACTAAATAAATATAATACAAACAAATACAAATACACTAAATAAAAATAATACAAAATAATACAAACTAATACAAATACCCTAAATAAATACAATACAAACTAATACAAATACACTAAATAAATATAATACAAAATAATACAAACAAATACAAATACCCTAAATAAATATAATACAAACTAATACAAATACCCTAAATAAATACAATACAAACAAATACAAATACACTAAATAAAAATAATACAAAATAATACAAACTAATACAAATACCCTAAATAAATATAATACAAACTAATACAAATACACTAAATAAATATAATACAAAATAATACAAATACAAATACATTAAATAAAAATAAAACACAAAAAAAAAAACGCCGGCCGACAACAACGCCGGCCGACAACAACAACAACAACAACAAAAACAACAACGCCGGCGACAACAACTCCAGTCGATCTAAATTCGCCGACCGTAAATGCGAAGAAATCAATGGAATAAATAAACTAGAACAAAAACGAAATAACACGACATAAATCTGAAAATAAACAAAGCATTATGAAGTACAAAACACTTACCTACCTTTTGTGGAAGAGGAGACGCCGGGAACAATGGCTGAAAAACGGGGAGAACGCCGGGGAGAGAGGAGGCGCCGGCTTCAATGGTGAAAACCGGGGAAAAACCGACGGGGAGAGAAGTGTTCGAAGATTTAGATCTGAAGTTGTTCGCATTTACAGTATGCGAACTTAACCCAGATGATGCCACATGGCGCCCGTGGCCAGATTAAGAACTTTCGCATTCCCCTTATGCGAATAATCGACTATACGGAAGTCCAGGAGATGACGCCACGTGGTGCGCCCTGGACAGCTTCATATTGTTCGCATTTCCTTTATGCGAAATATTCATGGTCCCGGGAACAGTCTAGAAACTACAACGTTTACTAATGTTCTTTGACGGTAGTCTTGTACTCTTGGACAGTACACAAATACAAACATAGACTTGCATATTGTTTGAATTATTACACAAACCAAAACCCAAATACAAATTCAGAATTCTTAGACTGATTACACAAATACAAACTCAGAATTAATCAAACCATTACACAAACACTACCAGAACCACTATTTAAAGATTATTCAGATTATTACGCAAACACAAACTTTGAATTCCTACTCAGAATTCTGCAAATTGATCATCAGAATCATCAGCCTGCATATGGGGTACACCATGCATTCCATATCGATTGTAAGAATGATGCAAAGGAGTCCTGTCTGAAGATGGATGTGAGAATGCGCAGTTGAAGGTATCATGATCAAATCCTCCACATCGCGCGCAAACTTTCTCAACTACACATGCACTGGCATTATGGCCTTCTTGATGACATCGACCACAAACTTGAACTCTCTTGTTACCAGATTTTTTCGTATAATCCATAAGTCCTTTCTTTCGATTCACACGCTTCCGACCTGGGCCAGCATGGTGTACGAGTAACGTATCATCAGGCCTCAGATGCCACGTCGCTTGTGGCCATGGTTGAAGGACTGGGTTGAATTCTCCAGAAAACTGAATAGCCCATTGTTCCCTACTATAAAATGAATCAAAAAGCGGTAATGGATCATGACGTAGATACCTGGCAATAGCAAGCGCATGGGAGCAAGGAAACCTATATGTCTGCCACTTGTTACATCTGCACATCCTGGCGGTGTAGTTTAGCTCATGGATATTTCCACCCTTCCATGGCCGATCAGGTGGTGAGTACGTGACCACTTGGTACTTCTGATTCCTCTTGCTGAATCTGGTAACCTCGTGACCCATCTGATGTATACGGTAATCCTCATACCGTTTCATGGGATTCGTCGCGAGGGGTGAATGGCATTTGTCAATTTCATCTATGTTTTCCTGAAACAACTTGTTAGTCTTATACAATGTGGCAAGAATCAAAGCAGTGATAGGGAGCATCCGGCAACCTTTTAAGACATTATTAAAACTCTCGGATATGTTCGAAGTCATTTCTCCCCAACGATATCCCCCGTCCCAATAACGGGTACACTTCTCAAGACCGATTTGCTGAAGATATATGGCTGCATCTCTATTTTTACTTTCTAAATTCATCCATTCTTTTTCAAACTTCCCTTTTTGCAACATTGAACAAGCCCTTTGACAAGGTCTTTTGAGTTTCTGCCCAGGAAAACTGCCCAGCTAAATTTGCTTTGATGTGCTGCAGACAATAACGGTGCACTCCCATCCCTGGAAATTTATCAAGCATAACATCCATAGCAGCAAGAATACCTATATGGCGATCAGAGATAATGCAGGTCTCCTTGTCAAGTAGAACAAATTTTTTCGGGTATTTAAGGAACCATTTCTAGCTGTGCAATGTCTCTTTATCCACGAGAGCAAACGCGATGAGAACAATTGTGTTATTCGAGCACTTCACACATGCCACGATCAATGTTGCTTTGCATGAACCTCGGAGGTGGGTGGCGTCGACGGTTATGACCGGCCAAGCAGCTCTAAATAAATGTATAGCTGGCCCAAATGCCCAAAAAATGTACCTGCACACCTTCTTCTTCCGATTCTTGGTATCTTTAGTGAACTTAAACTGCATACAGGTATCTGGGTTCGCTTTGAGCAATGCTTCCCAAAAACTAGGCAGTTGTTGAAAGTTGTTTTCCCATGTGCCATACAGACTCAAGTGCTTTTCTTCGACCATGCCATGCCTTTTTGTAATTGGGGGTGATCCTGTATCTCTTATTTACTTCGACTTGGATCTGCGCGACTGAATAACCTGGATCTTTTCGGACATTGGCTGTGATCAATCGAGCAATCATTGTGGACATCAAGTTACGACCTTCGTTTCTTGTGGTTGCACCAAGACAGTTGTGGCTCTCGACCCATACCACCATTCTCCAAGTATTTGTGTCTTTTTGCAGGGTAGCTCGATATTTCCACAAGCAAGTAGTGCCGTGGAGAAGTTCTTCTGGGTACTTCGGCCCTTTAGTCTCGCATTCAGCGGCCCACGTATAGGGACGGCTATATTTTACCCGATATGCCCGACCCTGTCGCAATGTCCATTCCCCCACAGCTGTTTGTACCTCTTTCTTGTTAGCAAAATGTACACCATGTCTAACCGTCTGCCAATTACCGTCCCACATTGTGATCCCATCAGAATCCTCATCCAGTTCAGACTTGTCCATGTCACTGATGTCGTCAAAAATAGAAATTACTACTGAAGATGCGTCATGGTCACTGTAATCATCATCAGACTCATCGGACGCACATACTCCTCATCACTGTTCCCATGTACGTCATCTTCTGTGTCATCGTCATCTTCATTGGTACCACCAACACCACTACTCCCTGCACCATCATACCGACCACCACTAGTTCCTTCCCAACATCTTGAACAGTTCATCTCGCAACCTCTACGTACAATGCCGGACGCAAATGGGCACCTCGGTAAATCCATGACATTGACTCGTCGTCTCTTATGGGCGCTTGCCCCTTCGCCGTACTCATCCGTGCGTACTAAAACATATTGCGAGGAAGTATTTGTTGGTTCTCGATTCTAACAACTGTGTACATAATTATCAAGTTCGAGAAACTCCACACTCGATCGATACGAACTGTTGCATCGGGCGTAAATGACTTCTCCCCATATCCCCAACATGATCGATCACTAGACCAGAATATATTCAGATCGAAGGGACCCAGAAAAGACATATTAAGGGCCTGCACATTTAATTTTTATTCAATTAAACATACAAATACATCAATTTATGCTTGTTATAACAATATTCTACCTCACTAGCAGTAATTTACTCCAAAAACTAACAATAAGTCCTATCTTTAGTGAAAAATCTCTAACATAATTTAATAATTTAAAAAATATAATTCGACATCTATATAACAAGGTTTTCAATTAAAAGAATAACAATTTTTGATCAAACTAATAAATTTAGATTTACACAATGTATTTGATATATTAAAACTAAATTTATTTAACAATACATGAATTTAGCACTCAACACTAGTGATAAAATATAAAATTAACAGAATAAAAACAAATAAAACAGGGTCAAATCAATAACATTACAAATAATTGGGGCAGAATATAAAATTCACAAAATTGAGGTATAAAGACTAAAATTCGAGATCAATCGGGTTATTCTCTAAATTAATAAAATAACTCATAATATTCAACAAAATTCAACAATTCACATTATAAAAATAATTTTTATTCTTCATTCTACATCAAATATATATTTATTGAAGCAAATTTTCTAAAACCAATTCTCAATAACTACCGAAATTATTAAATTTAGTAATTTCGTACACTACAACAACATTAATAGCCCCAAATGACAATAGAATGTATAAATTTTACAAATTTCATAGAGAAAAAAAACTTACCTAAATGGGTTGCCTCTGTCTTGCTCCCGTTCAGTCCAACCATCCAACCTTCAATATGAAAAATGCCTCTTTCCTGCTCCGCCTCTTCCACCGGAATGAAAATTTCAACTGAATGCAAGAAGAATTGATGGTTTTTAGTTCTGCCGAATTGGGGGTGATGAGTTTTAAATTATGAGTCTAGCCATCACATTCGCATTCGCCAAATGCGGACATTTATCCAAATTGTCAGCAATTGCCACGTGTCGATAAGCTATTGACCAGTCAGATTTTAATAGGATAAAAAGATAATTTCGTTTTTTTTTTACCTATATTGTTTTTGTTCGCATTCGTTGAATGCGAAAGTCTTATGATGGCCCACACTTTTCTCTTTCCTTTCTGTGTCCGCTTTAATTTATTCAGATTAATATCTTCGCATTTGGCATATGCGAAATTTGGGTGATGGCCCACTTTGAGTTATCTCATTTGTTGATATTATTTGTTTAAGTTTAACTAATTAATTACGTAAAGATGTTCGCATATGGTAAATTCGAATATCAGTTTTTTCGCATATCACAAATGCGATAAACATATAAATTTCTACCCCTCCAACCCTAAGAACACTTTTTTCTACCAACTAAAATTTGGGTACACTAACCTCACGGACCCTGTGTATATACATGTTGCGTATTTTAGAATATTAACTATTGGTATCAATGACTAATTATTAACAGAAATTTTGTACGGTGATGGATGAAACAGGTGATTAAAAAAAATAAGATTGTACACCCTCGAAATGTAATGATTTGATTTAGGCTTTTAGCCTCCTCCTTTTTACCAAAAAACAAAAAAAAAAATTAAGGCTGCTCAAGGCTCAAGTCGGTTTCCAACCAACCGAATCAAAATTTTTGTTTCTAGCTATATACTTTTTCATACTGAAAATAAATAATGTTAATTTTTTTATACATTCTTCTACAGTAACTAACTTTATAGACATTTGATGATTTTGGATCCATCATATGTTAAATTAAGATTTTAAAAATCAAAAGAAAAGAGATTGGACCGTCACAAAAAACTTTTGTCTCTTGCAAAGTCAAAGATGAGGCCACAATCTGCAAAAAGTAAAGTTTATAAATGTAAACTTTTTCTTCTTCATAAACGGACTGGTTAAACAAGGTTCATGGTGGAGAATTGGCCGACCCCAATAACTATACAACGGAGGGCTGCTCCCAAGATGGCTTATTCATTGAACCCAATTTCGTCGAGTGTTGTCAGACTCGGAGCGGAGCTCGACTCGGCAGTGGTCAGGGATTAAGCGACTCGGAGATCGACTTGGGGTGATTCAGGGGTCGAGTCGGATGACATCATAATGATGTAATAAATATTAAATATTAATAATTATATTTTAAAATAAAATTTTATATATTTTACATATATTTGTTAATTGTTAAAATTAAACTATCCCTTCGTAACTTTCAAATGAATTTTTTATGAAACAAAATTATGACATTAGTTAGAATATTAGTTTAAACTAACTTTTATTATAATTAAAAAATTAATAAATTTACTACATAATTGAATTTTATCATAAATAAAAAATTACATTGCATGTTTAATCAATGTATTTGGTAATAATTTTTTCAACTTTAGTTTAAAGTGATGAATATTGCTCAAATTATTTAGTTTATAATATTTTACCTTAGTTCAAAATAATGGTTAGTACTCAATTTGACATTCGAGATGTGAGAAGAATGACTAAATTAAAAATTTAGACTTAAACATTTGAAATTATGAGTTAAATCACATAAATATAAAAGTTATGGGCCATTAATAACACAACGAATCTAATTCTGGGTCAAAAGTTAAAAGTTCATCCTCAAAAGTAGTGAAAAAAAAAAAGTAGGCTAATAGTCAAAACCCGGTTCGACCCGGATTTGACCGTTTTCCGGGTTAATCGAAAACTTGATCGGTTTTGACCGAGTCATAAACAACCGATTTTATGCCTTACTCGGCTCGGCCTGGGGTCCGGTTCCCAGTTAAACCGGTTCGACCGGCCGATTCGAACCGAGTTTAACAACACTGATTTCGCCCCATCATCCATCATTTTGAAATGTGTTTACGTAAGTTCAACTCCCAAATTAAATTAGGTACTAGACTAGTAGTACAAGTAGTCTAATACTCTAATAGTAGTAGTTGAACATTAACCAGTGTTGTGGCTCGGACTGGCCGGTCAAATCGGTTTAACCGGGAACCGGATCCCAATCCGAGCCGAGCAGGTCATAAATTCGGGTTTGCAAGATGAGGTTTCAACTCCATTTAAACTGAAAATCGGTCAAAACATGGTCGACTCGGATTTTTGACTTTTGGGCTGGTTTTTAATTTTTTAACATTTTTTCTGCACTACTTTTGAGATATAATTATTTTGATTTTTTACTTTTAGTCCTCAACTAGATTTTCTATTTATAAATGACCCATTACTTTATATTTATGTGATTAAACTCTACTTTTGAGATGTATTTGATATAATTTTTAACTATTAGCCCTCAATTAAATTCTCTAATTCTTAAATGACCCATAACTTTAATATTTTTATATTAAACTCTTAATTCCAAATGTGTAAGTCTAAAATTTTAATTTAAACTATTCATCCAACATCACATGTGTAATTTCACATTAACCATTATTTTGAACTAAATAAAAAAATTATAACCAAATAAATTAATAAGTCATACATTGTAATTTTCTTATAATGATAAAAGTCACTTGTGTATAGTAAATTAATTAATTTTTAATTATAATAGAAGTTAATTTAAACTAAGACTTCAATTAATGTCATAATTTTGTTCCACCATAACTTATTTCATAGTTATAAAACACTAATTTGACTTTAACAACTAAGAATATATATGTAATTTAAAAAATTTTATAAAAAATATAATTATTAATTTATTACGTCATTATAACATCATCCGAGTCGACTCTCAATTCACTCCGAGTCGACCCCCCGAATCGATCGACCCCTGGACAATGCCGACTCAAGCTCCAAGCCTGACAACACTGGCATTAACCTATTTTCCTCCGTAACGAATTTGTTCAAAAGAATGAAAAATAACAGCTGGGAAGATCAATTAATGCTCGCTCGTTCTTCAAGTGAAACTGACGATAAAAAAAAAAAAAAACTATCCATTCTCCAAAAGAGCACTAATCACAGTTGGCAAAGTAAATTTTGCTATGTTAATTATGCTTGTTTGCCCGGGGAGAGATGCATGAGCACGAATAATAATAGTTTACCCTCATTTTTGAAAAACCGTAGGACAAAACTTAGGCTTTAACCACTACAAAAAAAAAAAAAAAAGTAGTTTAGACACTTTTTTGTGTCTCAATAAGTGGTATAATATGACACATTGGACTCAAATTGCGTGGGACACTACTAAAAAATGTCTCCTATAATCGAGTCACAATAAGTCATAAAACATTTGAAAGTGTATTATTAGATTGTTACTCATTAACACACGTTAAAGTGACTCATTAAGTAAGGTAATAGTTTACAAGCAAGCCCAAATAGTACACTTACGATAGTGTTTCATAATATGAATACACTTTTTCATTTTTAATAATCCTAATACACATATAATAAGACACATTTTAGAAAAAGTGTCCTATCATAAAAGTATTAATAGCCCATTTTTGTTGTAGTGTTTGTTGGACCCATCTTTCCCTATATTTTTTTATCCTTCGTTTCACAACAATATTTATTTTATATTCCCAAATAGATATTTCGATATTAAATATAACTTTTGACCAGTCCATTTATAAATGATACAGTTCACAACGCGCACACATATATATAACAAGAAGAACGATTTAATAAAACTTGTCATCCCAAAATGGCTTCATCTTCAACATCTTCTGATGCGTCGGACGTGACACTGAAGCTAGTAATTGACCCCAAAAAACAGAGGGTAATTTATGCCCTAGATTTTCTGCTTTGGATTTTCCTCCATCCGGTGGCATGCATCTGGAGCGTTGTGAACGATCCAAATACTAGCACAGTCGGTGCCTTAACCAACTTCTACGTCCGACTGGAGAAACTTTATGGTCCATTCTTTGCGCCGGTTCGACGGGTAAGCAGGGCCGTCACCATCGACCGGGGAGACAACAACTCTGCATCTATGGCAAATTATTTTTACTTTCAATTTTTATTTTCCCTTTTTTTCACCTATGTTGATGAAGAAATTATTCGTCGCCTGTTTGCGTGATGTAGGTTATGGAGTTGGCTGAATTAACTATGACGTCACCAAGCACACCAATTTTCTTACTTTGGTTAATCATGCTAGTAGTAAAAATGCAAATGTTATCTGTATGGATATTACTATGTCTGTTATTATCTCATTTTGTCGCCTCTTCAGGATAATGGAACTATGGAACTACAAATGGTCCATAATGTTTATTTGGTTGATTGAATTACTATCAGTTACCTTTCTGATGTAGGGCTGTTGTTTTCTTTTTCTATTTCATCTTTTTTTACACGATTACATCGGTACACTCATCTTGAATTTTGATAACACCCAAACAGAAAATGACCAACTTAATCACACTACTCATACTAGTTCCCCAAGTCAAAAAGGGTTTCATATAGATTGCGTTCCTACATATAAATGATAAATATGTAGAGTAAATTGTCATATTGGTCGCTAAACTCTATTATATCTTTTTAATTAGAATTTATATTATAGAATTTATTATATTAATATATTTTTGTACGATATCACTATCCAATGAATGTTTCCATCAGTACACGAATAAGTTTTCTTCTGTTACTCTCCTTTCTTTCTAGGAGAAAACAAAATTCACGGGTTATTGAATTGATGAATTAATTCTTATTTAGAAATGTTATTCATATGAACACCAAATGGAACTTTTAATAAAAATTATTCATTTTAAAGTTAGTGATAACGGAGTTGAAGAATTTTAACTTTTAACACTTTTAAAATCATATCTAAACCATGAACTGAAAGCCGAAAATAAATCGGTATCGATATAGGATCAAATTTTTGACGATTTTTTTAGTAAAGAAGTTGATTTCATTACCGTATGTGAGAGTTTGGTACATCACAATTATGTCTGCTCGAAATGACACATATTATGCATGTAAAAAAAAAAAGAAACCTTTTATAGCTCACATCACCATCCACATTTACAAAATCAATTTTCCCTTCGTAACCACCATTTTAGGTTCACTGCGTTACAACGTCAGTTATAACGTGTTTTCTAGGCAGAGTCATATTCTCGTTGTTTGCTATGATCCGCGTGGAAACAAACATAAGTGACAATAATGATAAGAGAAAAAAGTGGGTTGAATATTTTGATTATTTTTCAAAACATTAATAATATTATTTACATAAAAAAATACAAACACCAGACCATTGTTTCACATCAATATAACTTTTACATTCTTAACAACATAAACTAATAAAACCTTTCATAATAACCTTATTGATGAGTCACATAACATTGTTGGGAGCTCTTTTGTCCACAATGTAGTAGTGCAATATTTTGATTGTTTGCCTCTTGGGCTCCTACTATCTAACGAATCAGAAAGGTCAACATGAATTCAATCGATAAGCCAAAGAATTAATTTCATGGGGAATGACCAAAATAAAATTTTCTGTGCTGTAAGCAACCATACCACTTCAATGTGATAAAATACTTCTCAGCCATTTTGTTGCATATTTTTCCTTCACAAGATAATAATCCCTCTTCCTAGAAAAACAAATTGAGTTGTAAAAATAAAACAATGCTAACCGTAAATTATTTTCCGGAAGAAAGGGAGAGACTACTACTTTAGTAAGAGAAGGCTTAATGCCCCAAAGTAAAATTCAGGATCCAAAATCATACAGATAATTTCGAATCATAACCATATTCTTGGCTAAAATGAGGTGTTCATGGCCGATTACAAATAAGCTCGAGTTTGGAACAACATATTGTTAACTGTTTACCCATTTTTCAATTTGTTATAACTATGATTATCGTTAAAAAACAAATTGCTGCAAATACAAAAAAATATCTCCAAATGGAATTTAATTCACCAGAGACCAGAGCAATATGTTGAAGTGACAGCAGAATAGGATAAATTTTAGAATTTTTTTACTTTTTTTGCCTAGGTTTTTGCAACCAAATAAGACAATACATTTTCCGTTCAAAAGGGCGATGATAACATCAGCAATTCAGCATGCCAAGAAGCTGTGGTAAGAAAATCCAATTCAACCATCCATATTTCTGAAATTAGAACAGCAAAAAAATACCAATTCATCACTTTATTTAGATTTCATGCAAAGAAATTAGAACAGCAGCAGAAGTAGCAGTGTCTGTCTTTCACTGGCTATGTGATGAAGACGTGCAAGAATACTGCGTTGAGAACGTTGTTGGTCTCCTTGGAAGTTGCCATCAACTGACCAAGCTGTCACAAAAAATACAGAAATACTAAGAAAAATTAGGGTTTTTTTCTGGTAGCAATAGAAATGTTACGTTTACATTTCTACATGAAAAAATTCAACGGTACTTGAGAACAAAAACTAGGTGTAAATAATTCAGTTCTACGTCTAAGCCAAACCAAACAGTCATTTGAATCGGTTTGCAAAAATGAGATCATGTCAGACTCCGATGAAAACAATTTATTCTTTTTCTTTTTCAAGAATCATTGATTAGCTCTTCATAATGTTGAAAATAACGGGGAAACAAAAAAAAAAAAAAAAAGAATTTACCTCGTCGTCTCCTATATCGACGATTCTCTCTTCAAGGCCATCAGATTCGGTCAAATTCAACTTCTTGAGCAGATCAAGAGCAGAAACTGTAGAGGAAGGCATCACTTTCAAATCATCCAAAACCATAAAAGATGACACACCTTCCATTGCCGGTGGAGGAGATGGAACGTACTTGGCCGAAATTCTCATGGGTCGCCCGCAATCAGGACAAACAACACCAAATTCATTGCAGAAATTCCGGGCACACCCATTTTCACCGCACTGGTAGAAGGCTTTCGACTCACCGTAAAGTTTGCCGCCGGGAAGGCCGGCGATAGGGACTGAGAGATCAATAGTTGATCCATCTTCAAACGAGAATGGTACCGTAAAACTACCGATTGTTCGGACAGGTCCAATGCATGGGCCGAAAAGATTCATCATGCTACAAAAGAAGCTTCCGAGGTTCCCATAACCGTTTGGAACGGTGACACTACTATACATGAGAGAAACCGGCGCTACGAGAACCATAAATAGAGCTTCCAAATCATCTTTGTCAACTTGGGCGTAAATAACTCGATGGTTTTTGGTGTCAATGAACAGCTTCAATCTTGCATAGATCGGTTTCGATGCATCTGAAGGGTTTTTGTTTTGGTTCTCTTTCGATTGTGTTTGCTTTTCCTTTTCCTTTTCCATGACCGTGACTTTAAGGAAGTACTGATGGAGTATGTAATTAAGAAATCGAATTAGGGTTTTCGGAATAGTCGACAAGGGTTTTTATGTATCCTTCTATATATATATCTCATTGTACAACCGGTAATACACACAGAAACATACTTCTTTTATGGTATCATCCTTTTTTTCTGGCATCTCAATTTTTTTAGGTCTGCTACTGCTCCTTCTTTCTCGTTTTCCTTTCAAAAACAAAAAAAATAAAAAATAAAAAATTTACGACTCTTCCCGGCGGCTGCTCCCTCTTCCTCTCTGCCGTTCTTCACAAAACTTTTACTCCAACCGTTTTATTTTTCCTTCTAATTCGTCAGCATTGTACTTCGTCGCTGCTGTTTTTTTTTTCAGGCCGTCACCTGCTACTTCTCCTCTCCTAGCGTAGCTTTCTGCTTCTCCCATCGGTTAGCATAGCCTTCTGCCTTTTTTGCTTCAGTCGTGTGTTTCTTTATTCTCTCGTTTTTGTTGCAGCTTTGTAGCTTCATAGGCTTCTTAGGTTTCTGTTGCAGCTTTTCTAATCTGTAGTTTTAGTCGTGTGTTCCTTTCCTCAGTCAGCAAATCAGCAGATCAAACATTAAGTTTTCTGGTCGTAGTCTTCTGCCCGGTTCTTGTGCTTTCTTTTATCTGTTTCCATGGCTCACTCTACTGACTCCACCGTCAACACTCTGACTCCGACTGAAACTCCCTCAGCTACCTCTTCTCCTTCCAGCATCCCTTCTTCCATGTCTCATCTGGCCATTGGCCTATCCAATATCAAAAATTATATCACTTCCATCCTAGATTTCACCAATTATATGCTTTGGAAGGAACTCTTTCTTTCGGTTTTTCGCGGCGATGGTGTTATGGATCATATCGATGATACCTCTCTCTGTCCTCCGTCGACTATTCTCGCTGCGGATGGTTCTTCCGCTTCTGTCCCAAACCCTGGTTTTCAAACATGAACTCAAATTGATTCTATTGTTCTCTCCTGAATTCAAGCCATAGTTTCAACCGAAATCTTTTAAGCTATAGCCAAACCTAATTCCAAGCTCACTGCTCGTGATGCATGGTTCACTATTGAAAAGCTATTCCACGATGAACTTGGCTCTCGTCTTCGATTTAACCATTAATGACTATGTCACTAAACTCAAATCCTTTGCTGATTCCTTAACCGCGGTTGGTTGTCAAATTACGGATAATGACTTGGTCCTTCAAATTCCTGCTAGCCTTCCTTCGGATTATTAATTTATCTCGACCACGATCAGTCATAAAGTATTGTTGCCTACTTTTGTCGAAGCTCGCTCCATGCTTTTTTTTGCATGAAGTGCAACTTCAAAACAACGCCCCTGCGTCTCTTCCCGCGGCGACTCTGGTGTTAGTTGCGGCTTCTTCTACAGAGTCTCTTCCAAATTCCTCTTCAGCCATCTCTCCGCCTTTCACAAACAATCATGGTCGGGATTGCAGCAGGTTCCAAAATTTTTGGGGGTGCTGTGGTCGCGGACATGGCCAAAATCAATCTGGTCAGTATAATCCCTCTTTTTTATCCCGCTTACTCTAATTATCAACCTCCTATGTTTTCTTCTAGAAACCGTGCTCCTTCGCTTCTTGGTCCTGTTTCCTCTTTTCAGCCGGGTCAACTTGTTATTCGCTGTCAGTTATACAATCAGGCAAATCACTCTGCTCCAGATGAATTCTGGGTTAAAGTTTTAACCACCAGTGTCTACCTCTTAAATTGGTTGCCTACAAAATCTAATACCGGTGTTGTCCCTTTCTCTCTTCTGTTTGGTCATTCACCTAATTATGGGGTACTTAGGGTTTTTGGTTGCTCTTGCTTTCCAAATTTCTCTTATTTAGCATCTCATAAACTTAGTCCTTGCTCAGTTCCTCGTGTATTTCTTGGTTGTCCTGAATCATATAAGGGTTATCGTTGCTTTGATCCAATCTCTCAAAAAGTCTACATTCCCGTCATGTCACTTTTGATGAAACTTCGTTCCCTTTTTCTACACTATCCTCTTCGGTTCAGCCCCTTCCTACTTCGGCCCCCTCATTTAAACATCCTTCCGTTCTCATTCCCGAATGCCTTCGAACTCCGATTATCTCTCTCCAAGCAAACCTCCTGTTTCAGATTCTTCTATCTCTGCCACTTAATTTTCCGCTCCTATTCAAGCTTCAGCTCCTATATCCTCCGTTGCTCCCTCACATCCTATGGTTACCCGCAGCACACGAAAATCCAAATATATTTTTTCTCTCATTGCCCCTACCAATTCTCCTTCCCTTCCCATAGAACCAAAATCTCTCACTGAAGTAAATAAATACCCTAAATAGCGTACCGCTATGAGTGATAAATACAATGCCCTTCTTTCTAATCATACATTGGATTTAGTCCCACTACCCGTTTCTGCTAATGTAATTGGTTTCAATAAAGCACGTTTGGTCTCTCAGGGTTACAATAAAAAACATGGGCTTGATTATGATCAAACGTTCAGTCATGTGCTTAAACCAATGACAATTCGGACTGTCTTAAGTATTGCTGCATCTCGTAAGTGACCCGTCCATTAGTTGGATGTTAAAAACGCATTTTTGCATGGTTATTTAAATGAAATTATCTACATGAAACAGCCTACTGGCTTTGTTCATCCAAACCATCTTCACTATGTCTGTCGCCTGAACAAAGCTATTTATGGCTTAAAACAGGCCCCTCGGGCTTAGTTTGCTTTACTACTTTCACCAGTCTTATTTAGTCTCTGACGGGTGCTTTTGATGACTGATCTTGGCCCTATAAATTACTTCTTGGGTGTATCGGTTTTTCCCCAGTCAAATGGTTGGTTTTTGCATCAACGCAAATACGCTGAAGAACTACTTTCTCGCAGTCATCACACTGAAGCTAATCTTGTTGCCACTCCACTTGCTCCAGCTTTTCAATTCTCTGTTGGTGAGTCACTACCGTTTCATAATCCGACTCTCTACCGAAGTTTGGTGGGTGCCCTCTAATACCTGACTTTCACTAGATTGAACGCTCAGGATGCTGTCAATCTTATCTGCCAACATATGCATGATCCTCGGGAACAACATTATCAGGCTGTTAAGTGCATTCTACGGTATATTAAAGGTACCCTTCACTATGGTATTCATATCCGTGCTGGTCCTCTTGATCGTCTTGTGGCTTATTCGGATGCTGATTGGGCTGGGTATCCGACACCAGACGTTCCACCACTGGGTTTTGTGTCTTTTTAGGTTCATCCTTGGTCTCTTGGTCTTCCAAAAAACAGTCTAATGTTTCACGTTCTTCTGCTAAATCTGAGTACCGCGCCGTTACTACTACCTTAGCTGAAGTTGTTTGGTTAGAAAATCTTTTATCTGAGTTTCATAGTTCACATCAAGCTTTCCAGATCTTCAATTATTTTCTGTGATAATAATATCTCTGCTACCTGCCTTACTACTAATCCTGTTAATTATGCTAAAAGAATGCACATTGGGCCAGATATCTATCTTGTTCATGAAACAGTTGCTGCTGGTCTTGTTGTTCGTCATATCCGAACACAATCTCAACTTGCAGATGTCTTTACCAAGTCATTAGCTAAATATAAATTCTCTTTGTTTAGAACCAATCTAGGCATGATTCTTCATCCTGCTACGATTGCGGGGGGATGATAGAATATGTAATTCTGGAAACCGAATTAGGTTTTTCGGAATAATCGGCTAGGATTTTATGGATCCTTATATATATATATATCATTGTACAACCGGTAATACACACAGAAACATACTTCTTTCAAGTACTAATGGGGGAAATAGGAAGAGCGGGTGAAACAGTGAAAGTGTGGAAGTATATATTGTTTGTAGTATATGTTAAACTATTGGCATTTTCATCCCTGTTTATGTGAAAATTGTGTGATTCTCAAATTCATCCCCAACGTTGAATAATTTTTTTATAAGTACTATTTCACTGGAAATTTGCCCAATTTAATAGTGTAGATTGCTCTATTCCGGCCTTGAATTCATCAACTTATTCACCAAGTACCATTTCATTTCCTTTGATTGTACGACGAAGAACGTCAATTTATTGCATAATAGTAAATTTTTTGGTATCTACAAATGTAAAAATTTCATATTCTCGACGAGAAAATCTAAATGTTTTCTAAATTAATACGGTAAAAAATGTTTTCTAAATTAATATACTTTTCAGTCTTAGTCTCAACGTTTGAGCAAATATTTGAATCGAGTCCGTACTATTGCTAGGTTCAGTAGATTAGACTTAGAAGTCCCATTGTCAAATGCAATAAAGGATTCAAATATTCCTACAATAAATGTATGTTGTGAAAAGTTGAGGATCGATAATTTCAATGCATTTTTGGATTACCACCCAACAAATTTTGCAAAAGTAGTACCTTTCTTCTGGAAAATTGCTTATTGTAAATATTGTTTAAACAACTCAATTTATTTTTCTATAGGAAGAGGGATTTATTATCTTGTGAAGGAAAAATACGCAACAAAATGGCTTGAGATTGATTTGTTCCCACTGAATATGCCCATTCTATAGACAGGTCCATCTCGGAGACTGCAAAACTTTTCGTATGGCAGCTTATTACCGAGAATGTTGATGGTGAATGGGCAACAACAGCACAGAAAATTCATTTTGGTCATTCCCCAGGAAAATTACTGCTGTTGCTGACCGACTGAATTCGCGTTGACCGTTAGTGGGAGCCTAAGAGGCAAACAATCAAAATATTGCACTATTACATTGTGGACAAAAGATACTCCCAACAATGTTATTTGACTCAACAATACTTTTGAGGCTCTGTTTGGTTGGATTGAATTGGATCCAAGAATTGGAATTGGAGACTTCCAATTCTAATTCCTCGTGTTTGGCTGATAAAAATAGAACTTGTAGAATTAGAATTATAATTTAAGATAAGGTTCAATTCTTTATTTTCAATTCTTTTGTGGGAGCAAATAATTACAATTCTAATATCATGGTCTCTTTTGTTAAAGAAATTTTGCGGGTCAAAGAATGGGTCAAAATCGGGTTATAACAAAACCGGTCACTCCTCTTCTTCAGTCTTTAGGCTTTAATAAATTTTTTTAAATTTTTTCTTTTTGTTTTTTACTGCTGCCGCTTTCTCCCTCCCTAGTCCCTCCTCCCCTCCCGGCCCACTCTCTTTCCTATTTTTTTTTTCTCTCTCATCTTTTGTTATCTATGTAACGGAAAAAAGAAGAAATTTTGTTTTCCTTGAAGCCGCCAGCTAATTCTTCTTTTTGTTTTTTTTTTCTTTGTTAGGTAGGCATTCTAGCGTTGTTTTTTGTTTTCGCTTTTTTTTGCTTTTTATCTGACTAACATATATTAAAATTAATATTGTATTTTTTGACAAAAAAATTTCAAATATAATTATACCCAGGCTGTATTAAAAAAAATTAATAATTCATTGTATTAGTGTTAGGTTAATTTTTTTTTTTACTTTTGGTTAAATTTTTTTGTTAAGTTGTGGCTCGGTAAAATCGGTTTAAATTTTTTTTGAAAATTTAAAAGATATTTCTATATGTACAGGGTTACATAAATAAAACTTTGAACTACAAATGACATTTGTCACTAAAAATTATATAAGTTTTCATTAATTTTAAATATGTGTTTTCATGTATATAATGTACTAAAAAATATTTAATTATTAGCATATACAAAATGTTAATAATGAATATATATATATATATGAAAATTAATATGTGCGAACTGATATTTATAAAATAATAAAAAAGAGAGGAACAAGGATGTTCTTACCTGTAAGAATACCAATCATCACATTAATATTCCTTACGTAATAATAACAAAAAAAAGGTTTCCACAAGTATGTATGTATCTAGTAAATTAAAAATTGATATATATTACTCAGACAAAAAAAAGTTCTAATATAAATATACATAATATTTTTTTTTATCTTATATATGTAAGTAAATAAGTAATAAATTGTTTTGATATATAAAATTATGTATTTCTTTTATTCAAAATAAAGTACTAAATTATAGTTAGATAATGAACAATTAATTCTAATTCTATATTTTATAAATTTTAAGCATCCAAACACAAGAATTGGTATTAGAACTTTAATTCTTGTCAATTCTTAAGATCTTCCAAACAAAGGAATTAGAATTAAATTACAATCTTAATATCTCATTTTCAATTCAATAGTATTGTAATTCTAATTCAATTACAATTCAATCTAACCAAACAGAGCCTGAAGGTTATTTGAAATGTTTTATACTCCCTCCGGTCCTTATTATAAGGTATTCTGACTTTTCCTAAATTTCATCTAATACACATTTTTAATTGACAAAAAAACCATAAAAATATATTTTCACATCGTTGTGTTCTCTTGATTGTAATGAAATATTTTTAAGGTTTTTTCGTTGATTAAAAATGTGTATTAGGTTAAACATAGAACAAATCAAAATACCTTATATTAAGGGCCAGAAGGGGTAGTATTTATTTGAAAATCATATTATTAATTTTTTAAAAACATTACAGATATTTAACCCACTTTCTTTCTGTATCATTACTGTCAAACTAAGGAATGACATTTACGTTTGTTTCCACGCGGATCATAGCAGAAAATGAGAATATCAACCTGCCTAGAAAACACGTTATTATACTGATGTTGTTGAAACCTAAAATGGTGGTTACGAAAATGAAAAGCGTCTGTCTTGTGCTATGTATCCAACAGTCAAAAGCTTGAGTTGAGCCTATATGGATGATTTATTTTCGGTTTTTAGTTTAAGTTGTCTGAGATATGATTTTAAGTGTTTAAGGTTAAAATTCTTCAATTCAGTATCACTAACTTTTAAATGAATAATTTTTAATTAAATTTTCGATTTGGTGTTCATATGAATAACATTTTTAAATAAAAAATTATGCTTAAGTTTAGACCAGTACCCTAAATTTGGTTTTCTTCTGGACAGACAAAGTAAATTAACAGAAGAAAACTTAGTTCGTGTACTGATCGAAATATTCGTTAGATAGTGAAATCGTACAGAAATATATTAATATAATATATTCTATAATATAAATTGTAATAAAAAATATAATGCGGCGTATCCATTATTTTAGTGGCTAATTTGCACTATAACGAAAATGGGCTATTAATACCTTTATAGTGGGACAATTTTTCTAAAATGTGTCTCATTATATGTGTATTAGGACATTTGCTAAAAAGTGTCTTATTAAAAATGAAAAATTGTATGCATATTATGAAACACTATCATAAGTGTATTATGTGGGGATGCTTGTGAATTATTACCCTACTTAATGGGTCACTTTAAAGTGTCTTAATAAGTAAAAATCTAATCATACACTTTCAAATATTTTATGACTTATTGTGACTCGATTATAGGAGACACTATTTAGTAGTGTCCCACGCAATGTGAATCACATGTGTCCTATTACACCACTTATTGAGACACAAAAAAGTGTCTAAACTACTCATTTTTGTTGTAGTGTTGACAATTCACTCTACATATATACCATTTATATGTAGAAATGTAATCCGTAAGAAAACCTTTTTTGACTAGGGGAACTAGTATCCGTAGTATAATTAAGTATATTACTGCTCTTTACAAAAACTACCTGACTTAAAAATTTGTAAGAAACTAAAAATTAACTAGTACTTCTGCTATTTTAAAGAAGTCTAAGAGTGAGGAATTCGTCCACTCCATGTAAAATCGTTACTCGCTCATGTCATAATTTTCTATTCTTATATTCTTCCCTTTTCCGCGTGTTACTCCATGGCGAAAAATATTCTCTATGTCCCAAATAATTGTATAATTCGAATAAAAATAAGAGTGAACCTCAAAATGGGTCATTGAGCTATTAGTAATTCTTATACATGTCATCAATCAAATTTATTTGTACAACAGGTCACCTTGTTAAGCAAAAATTCATATGAGATCATTCTGCCAATTTTAACCGTTAAATAGTGACGAAAATCTATTTTTCACATGCTTTTTGGTTCAAGTGTATTTTTGTCATTTTATTATTTTTTAATTTCTAATCTTTTAAATTTTAAATTTTATTTTTTATCTTTTACAATTTTTCTTCTTATATTTCGTAACTTGTATACACTAGTAGTATAGTTTCTAAATTTCAAGAATTAGTTTAACTCTTGTATTTTAACTTATAGCTTATAAAATTTTAAAAAAAAATTTTAAAAATGAAGAAGAAAAATTCGAGTTAAAGTAAACATGAAAATTAATAATTTATCTTTTTTAACTAAAAGGAAAACTAAAAAAATAGCGAAGACTATGACGTCTGTGAGATTTAACCTACTTGTTATTTCGTATAGTTCCCGAGTAGCATGATGGACAGTAAAAATTCACCTAGTAATTCAAAGGAATAAAATATAGTGGGAAAAAAATATGAATATATTAGCGTGTGTTAAAACTAGAACAAAATTAATTTAAGAGTATAGGTTGATATTAAATTAAATTATGTAGCGATAATAAACTTTAAGCCTCTAAAGATTAATCTTGAAATACCGAATAAATAAATTAGATAAGAACAGACGAGATTAATAATTTAGGGTACTATCATTAAGATATTTAATGTTATGCATACCACTAGTATTGACTAATTAGTAAGTTATGTAGGACAGTAGTGTAAACTTGTTAGAAGCAAAGCTTCCCACGTACCATTTAGTTTGGTACTTGGTCACTAGGAGTATTAGCATGACATTTTATTCTAAATACAAAAAAAAAAGAGTGAGCTGTATTAGTAAACTTTTAAATAATGCTAGAAAACTATGAGATTCTAGAATGGGAAGTTACCTGAATTATTTTAAGCAGGAGGTGTCCCTTAATGACCTTATTCATTAGTCCTTTGGAATAAGCAACGTAGAAGCTAAGCTAGCCTAAAACGAAAGCTAAGGTGTGTGGGTTTTGCTGCACCGCCACTAGTATTTATCCTATTATAAAAGATAGCAACATTAGCTAGCTGGTTTTTTTTTCATCGGGAAGCCAGAAAGGATAAGAGAATACAAAAAAAAAAAAAAAGAATGAGAGCGAGGGGGAAAGGAACCGCAGGCCTAAGAAGTTCGCTTTCGGAACGTTGCCGATAGCTACTCTGGTAAGAGTCGAAGTTCTTGGTTTTCCATGAACGTTTGATACTGTATGACGGTTGTTCCGATGATGCTTAGCTATTGTGGAGGGAAAATAGAAGGGTGAAGTACGATGAGCTTCGGGTAGTATAGCATAAGTGGTGCGAAATTGATTTAACTTAAGAGAATTGGAACATGTTCCTATATAACTATTTGATGAAAACCAACTTGAAAACTAATCCAGCCTCAGAGAAACATGTCCGGTTAACCCTCTTTAAGCCTTAGCAATCAGGTTACAAAACTTTAGTAAAACAATCATAATTAAAAAGGATACTTGCAAGCACTAGTTTTAGCTTGTACAATTTTAATTGATTAAAACCCTTGAGTTTTAAGTCCTAATATAACATCCACCACCAGAGGATTAGAACCTATAATAATCTTAAAGAAACGAAAACGAAGTGTTTAAAACCAAACTTAATTTAGTCTTGATGGTTAGCCACTATTGCAGTATTAGTTAATTACATATAGTTAAAGAAAAAGTCAGGCACTGCATGAAAACTACTTAGTAATCAATTTCTATTATTATATAGAACTCCATCAGCTAGAAGCTTCTAATAAATTGAATAACATATAAACATAGTCATGCAATTAAAAGCGCCGGAAGTGGACTGTTGAAGTTCAACTAGAGAGGAGAAGAATTTCGTTGTCATAATAATAATAATAATAATAATAATAATAATAATAATAATAATAATAACAACAACACTAGTTCTAATTCGTAAATCTACAACTATAGTATTATATAAAGACGTTAATATTACTTAATAGTCATGTCATCGAGGAATTAGTGTTAGAGGTGGTAAAGGCCTCTATACGTGGTAGTTTAACATTCTTGGAAATTCCATTTGCAGATCAAGTGCACAATAACGCTGAGCTGATTAGCAATACCGGTGAGTTTTTCTCATTCTTTTAAAAACTGGGAGTATGGGAATATATATTTGAAAGTCACTACACCCTTGAGCACATTTTTAAATGTTATTGAAATATTAAATGCATATTGTTAGATGACCCGGAGGTGTACTTTATCGCCCCGGGATATGTGTTCTATGTGACTTCTAAGTGTTATTGTATCTGAGACAAAATGATATCGTTATGTGATCGAACGTACTTGATTGAATATGATCGTTGAATGTGTTGCTTCTTGTGGTATACTTTATCACTCCAGGAAAACTGTTGTTGTGATTGATTGATTGATGTCAAATAACGTGTGATTGTTGCTTCGGTGGACTCTGTTCACTTGGAGCCTGGGCCCTGCCTTGATAGGCGAAGCCTTGCGGGCCGGCATCGGGCTTGGTCGCCAGGTTAGCTTACCTAGGCTTATCGTGTTGTCCGGATGGACGCGGAACTCATGAGTATCCAATGGTGGCCATGAGGTGTTGGAGAGGAATTGTTATTGAATCATTATCGTATTTTTGAATCGTTATCGTGTTGTCCGGATGGACGCTATAGTATTGTTTAAATCTGGCTTGGAGTCCGTCTCTGTGCCACGTAGGCTCTTTGACGGCCCTTACTAAGGTTTCTCTGTACTCACCCTGTTGTTGATTGCGTAATGTGAAATAGTTGATTGTTGAATGTTTCCATGTGAAATCGTTTTATATTTGAATATTGCTTTTCAAAAGAGTTTTATTAAAAGTATCGTAGTAGTATAGTGAGAACCTCACTGAGCTCGGCACTCACCCCTTTTTACCTTTTATTCTCCTAACCCACTCCCAGGTCCGAGCGCGGTGGAAATTTAGCCAAGCTATGAAACGATCGGTCGTGAGACGGTGTTCGATGTAAATAGTTCGCTAGCCAGTTTGTGTTAGTTTACGCGTGTGTAATATAACCTCTTTTGACGAGAAACATAACTCAAGCTCACGTTTGAGCTTTGTAATAATGTTGCTTTTGTACTTTTATGGAATATAAAGTTTGCGGGTTTTAATAATTATTTGATAAACGAACCTTAGCGCGAGCTAGGTGGACGCCTTAACTAGACCATTCAGTTGGGTAAACCTGAGTGGCTCTAGTATGGGTCGTCACAAAGACAAGTTGTTTCTTCTATGTTATTTAATATTTTTCAACTCGATTGAATTATTTAATTATTAATTTTCACGTTAACTTCAACTCGATTTAATTTGTCATTTGTCTCTTAACTTCTAGATTATAAAAAAAAGAATAAGAAAAAATATATAAAATTCAAATTGAAGTTAACCTGAAAATTAATAATTATATAATTCAATCGAGTTGAAAAAAATTAAATAACCTAGAAGAAATAACTTGTTCTAGCTAATTCTTTTAGTTTAAAATGGTAAACTATTAATTTTCATGTTTACTTTAACTTGAATTTTTCTGCTTCATTTCATAATTTTTTAAAAAAATTTTATAATCTAGAAGTTAGAATACAAAAAGTAAATTAGTTTTTGAAATTTAGAAATTATACTACTACTCTACTAGTATATACAGGTTAAGAAGTATAATAAGAAGAATTATAAAAAAAATTGAATTTTTTTAAAAGATTAAAAATTTAAAAATAATAAAATGATAAAAATACCTCTGAACCCAAAAGCACGTGAAAAGTGGATTTCCGTAACTATTTAATAGCCAAAATTAACAAAATGATCTCGGATGAACTTTTTTCTTAGCATGGTAACCAGTTATACAAATAAATTTGATTGATGACCTATATTAGAATTACCTAATATTTCAATAACCCGTTTTGAGGTTCACTTTAAAAATAAAATTTAAATCTGAGAATTATTTCGTAATGTAGAGATTACTATTTTTTTGAAAAAAAAATAAAATAACACAACATAGTTCTTTGTTTTTGCTCTACTGATTAGCTTCATTTTTTCCCCTCTTGTAGGATTGGTCCATTTGGTTGAATGGCCTGTATATCCAAAATCATGACAACTTTCGCAAAATTAGGTAGGCACCATGCTGAGGTTGTAGTGTAATTAGTGTGTGAGGTGCGTGAGTGTAAGATGGAGAACGCTGGAAGGAGAATCTCTGCAGGATCAAAGCCATTGCTAACTTTGCTTCTAGAATGGCAAAATTCTGTCCAATGCATATTCGAGGCCCCCAACCAAATGGTACAAATGCAACTTGTCCTTCATTTGCACTTGCTTTTGAAATTCCTTCACTAAATCTTTCCGGTTTGAACTCCTTCACATCATCACCCCATACTTCGGAATCATGATGTAACATCAGTATTTGAGGTATCAACAACAAACCAGCTGGAAGAATATACTTTCCTAATTTTGTTTCTTCGTGTGTTCTTCTAATGAGCGTTGGCGCTGATGGATACAGTCTTAGAACCTCGTTAAAGATCATCGTAACCTATTAAGGAAACATAATTCAGAATATTAAACTAAAGTTTAAATGATTGGCAACCCTGAAAAAGTATAATCCTCTGATCCTTATTTACGGCGTTTTGATTTATCCTAAATTTTACTTATTATATTTTTTTTATTAAGAACAAAAATCCCTAAAACTATATTTCACATTCATTATGTTCTCCTAATTATTAAATAGTATTTTTAATATTTTTATATAAATTAGAAAAACATATTAAGTGAAACCTATGATAAATCAATATGTTTTATAATAAGGACCGAAGGATTACTGTATATGTGGGTGATGAGATTATTCAATAAATCTACTCACCACTTTGAGCTGATTAAGGCCTTCAAAATCAACATCTTTGTTTCCAAAAACTTGCAAAACCTCATCTCTAGCACGCGACTGCCAATCTTCGTGCTTGCTAAGTAGAATCAAGGTCCATACGAGCAACGATGAAGTTGTCTCCTGCCCAGCAAAATAGAAGAGTTTGCATTCTTCGATAATATCTTCGATGCTCAAACCGAAATCTTTGTTTCCTCCTCGTTGTTCAATCTCACTAGAATTAGATTCCAACATTATGCCCAGTAAGTCATCCTTGTTTTTCTCTCCTAGTTTTGTTGCTTTCACTCTCTTGTCAATAATTTTCCGAATTTTCGTT
Organism: Oldenlandia corymbosa var. corymbosa; assembly: GCA_949775105.1. Classification (NCBI taxonomy): domain Eukaryota; kingdom Viridiplantae; phylum Streptophyta; class Magnoliopsida; order Gentianales; family Rubiaceae; genus Oldenlandia; species Oldenlandia corymbosa. Next base: position 1,494,824 of record OX459123.1, on the reverse strand, counting down.
CTAACTAGCTTTTCAATCTCATTCATTCTTCTGTTTCTCTTTGTTGGCAAAAACCTACATGAACAGAAATATCAGGCAGCTATGTACAACTAAAAGCATATTCTTTAATCTTATCTCTAATTCTCCATTAGGCATTTGATAAGTGTGTTCTATCATCATTCCATTACACTAGATTTCACAATGGATTAGACCTTACATAGTATATTATCATATGCTTGGACCTAAATAGTGACAGATTCTCCGTTTCGGATAAGCAGTTTTGTTCGTTCATTATTTCAAGTCAACAAACAAACTCTAATTTTGAGACGGAAGGAATAGCTTTTTGCGAAGTTCACAAGCAGATTTCAACGATTTGAAAAATAAGCTAATCAAAAGGACTTCTTGTAAAGTGAGTGGCAAAAATATTTATTCTAACCTTAATCCTGGGAAATTTAACGATTGAATAGCTGTGGTAACATGTTGTGCTTGTTCTTTTTGGAGTTCAAATATCTTTCGTCCTTCTTCGTAATTGCTACCAAATGCTGTATGGGAAATAGCATCAGCAGTTAGAGTTTGGAGAAAAGGCCACACATCCAAATTGCATAATCCTTGGGGTGAAAGGCTTTCTTCCCATTTAGCCAACATTTCATCCACACCCAAACGGAAAGCTGGCACCATCAACTGAATATATATAATAACAAAAAAATTAGAATAAACCTATTATATTTGTAATATAGAGACTACAATTCATGCTACCCTTTGCATTAACAACCGTTCAATCAATGAATTCACAAGAATCACATTGTTAAATAATTTCATATAAATTACTGTATGATAGTGACAGTTATAGGAAATTATTTTTTTTGCAATATTAAAACACAATGAATAACAACTCCGAGCGATAAATAGTAAAAAATAGTCCAAAAAAAGAAACCTTGATCTTCTCCATATGGAAAGCAGGGTTAATTAGCCTTCTGTCTTTGGTCCACTTCTCTCCTTGGGCTGTAAACAAGCCTTGGACCAACAATCTAATGAGTGGATTTGAATTAGCCTTTTGGAAAATATTAGGCTTAAGGAAGATCTCCTTCAAAAGTTTAGGGTCCTTGATGATAATTGCAGGGGTTGGCCCAAGCCAAACAAAAGAATTTGTACCTGTATTGTTTTAGAGAAATTCAATGAAGTCTAAAGACTTCAAAAAACAAAAAAAAAGAAAAAGAATTTCGACGGATTTTAAAAAATAAAAGAAGAACTCACCAACCCAATTATAATAATTTTAATGCAAGAAATAAAATCTTCATTTTGAGATATAAATAGTACTGACTCATTATAAACTAACTACTATCAGAATATCAATTATTAATGTATTTGCATTTTACTATTCAAAACTTATTTTTTTCAAGGCTAAAACTAATAATCACGTCACAAATAATATTAAATTTCCTATTATTAATTACTTTGCAGGCGGCCATGGAAAAGTTGGAAAAAGAAAGTTGACTGAGTGGATGATGATGATGATTGATGACATACCATTTTTCCGGATGGTTTCAACGGAGAAAGGACAAACTCGCGGCAGGATATCGTCGGAGAGATCCGTCAACGGCTTCAATTTAGCTTCTTGAGTCATCTTATGAAATTCTTTCAGGTCACCAAAGATGGGATTGTAAGGATTTCCGACAAGACCTTGTGATCGGAGTTGCTTCTCAAGTTTTCTGGGATGAAACCATACGAAATCCAATGCTTTCCATACACAAAGAAGAAAACCAAGAGCACACGAAATTGTAAGAAATGAATACATGGGATCTTCCTGTATCGATTCTCGATCGTCTCTCACATCGAATATTTTCACCGTTAGCAAGCTAGTTGACTTCCTGAGATTCATTGAGTGCAATATAGCATAGATGAAGAGGAACTTCTTTTAATTCTTGGAGAAATTTAAGGCGTGGTCAAATGTGTTATAAGACTGCAATATGACTATAGTGGTTTAATTAATCAATTTTGTATTTCTGTCTTTGAAAGTACACAAAGTCGTTAGTTGAACTTTGAATCAATCAACAAAACACGCTACACATTTAACCATACATGGTGTAGTTACATTGACCTCCCTAAAGTGTTAGTTATCAATAGTGGCTTCTTTTCTAAATAATTTTATACAATTATCTATACTAAATTAGTTTCAAAATAATTATATTGTTGTTATGAAATATTTGATTTGATTTGATTGAATGTCTATAATTAACATATGTTATTCTATTCACAATCAATGATATATGATTCAGTAATATTTAGCATTAATGATAGGTGATTCATTTCCCACAGTTTGTTCTCCTACTTTTTGTATAAATAGGGAGCTCATTCATGTTTCAAAATACATCTGAATACAAGTCTCTTATCTCTCTCTACTCTGTTGTGTCTCCTCTTTGTTCTTATGCTTAGTTTCATATTAGTAATCTAGCATTAATTTGATAATACATTATCAGCACGAAATACTCTAGCAAAAGAGCTTGTACTACCGCCTGAAATTGGTGCGTATTGATTTTGAAGCCCTGAAACCTCAATGAATATTTTAATTCTACCACCATCTGAAATTGGTGCGTATTGATTATGAATGTCTGAAGCCTCAATGAATATTTTAAAAAGTTTTCGTGATCTAAAGCGACGTGACCTCAAAAACTTTTTGGTGCACAAGTCTCCAGCCACACTGAGACGGCTCATCATGGAGCTCAATTTAATGACTCAAAATGATGATGATGAGAGAAAAAGGTAAATCATAAATCATGCATATTTGGTTTGCATATGAAGGAAAAATATTTCTTGTTATAAATTCTATTTACTTATATCATACAATCACGATGCAATTTTTAAGCTATGTATATGACTGTTGATCATGTGGATGTATAAGATTTATATAAGTTGCATGCAATTGCGATAGTATCCATGTGTGCAAAGAAAAAAAAATATTTTCTTTAAAGAATTAATTTCTTTGATATTTAGATTGCAAGGAAAGCACTTTGTTTTATTATCATACGCTTATTAATATTAGTAAAAATGTATTGATAGAAAGAAATCTCCTTCTCATATTTTACTTTGTACTTATATATTCTACATTACTCATAGTATTGCTGATATTTACTAATGCAAGTAAAATATATTGCCAATAGCAATATGTAAATGCTGAAGTAGTAATATTGTGATAGCATATTTACCATATTAAATTGCTCCAGTAGTAGCATTATCACAAAATATTTGATGAAATCTTATGAAGTATTTTCTTTTTATTCTCCGAAGTGAGCGGGCAATAAATTATTTCAAGGAAAATCGTAGACATTAAGGGTATGTTTGTTTCGTTTTTTTAATATGTGTTTTTAGGTATTTTTTGTATTTAAAATGTAAGAAGCAGTATTGGAAATATAAAAAAGTATGCTGAGATGAGACAGTTATTATTTTATTAATCTAAAAAAACCATTAAAAAAACTAAACAAACAAAGCCTAAATCTACATTAATTATATATAGTATACAATTCTTCACCTGAAGTTGGAGAGTAAATGAAGACATGTTCAATTTATACATGGTCCATTTCCTGAAGTAAATGTGACGATTATGAAAAAGTGATAATAGTAATTGTGACAAATACATTATTAACCACTTGAAGTTGGAAAAATAGTGAATTTACCATTGCCTCTAGAAGAACAATTGGAATTGAATAGTGAAAGGAGAAAGATCATTAAGATTATTCAAAGAATCAAAGAAGGATAGACATTGTTCTAATTGTCTCCATCAGAAGAGCAATACACTTTACTTTTTAAAGAGTAAGAATACTATGATAGAATGAAAATACTAATGTAGAGTATGATTATCTCAATAAGATTATATGTATGCTCCATAAGAGCAAGAACACTTACGGTAGAATGAAAATAACTAAATAACAGATACTCTGTCAAAGTAAACACTCAGGTAGAGCGAAATTGTTATGGTATATTTGAATAATTAATTCACTATTTTTCTCCAGAAGAGAAATTCTATAATTTGGCATAATTACTTAAGCCATTCTTCACTGCTGCTTCTGTTTTTCCCAAAAAAAAAAATTCATTGGGCATCTGGCACTGACTTCCAGACTCTGAGAGGAACCATATCAAACATGAACTCAGTTGGAAAGTGCAACAGACTTGTAAGAAGCTTAAGGCAGCTGAGTTACATTATTTAAAAAAACTTGGAATTGAGATATGTATAGCAAATAAGTAGCTAGTAGACAAAAAGAGTAAAGACAAAACTATGTAAATAGTTGTATATTTTGTGCAGTCTGATCAATATAATTCACATTTTAACCAAAAAAAAAAATTTATGAGACTATTAAATTTGGCAAACTCGCTGCTCTGTTTTTGTTTTTGAGACTATTAATGGTGGGAAGAATAAAAGGTGGGATCGTGAGAAAATTAGTGAAACAAAAACAGAGAGATGCTTTGGGCGATGGTGATCTGATCTTTACATGAAGGAAGAGAATGATGCAGGAAAATCTTGTGTGAGTTTGTCAAGGGTAAGAGAAAAAGGAAATAGGGCAAATAGTTAATGTAGTATGGTAGTCCCAAAATTATTGATTTAAATTAAAAACGAAAAATCCAATCTGGATAATAATTTTGGGATGGAGGGAGTACAAGATTTAGGAGAGGAGTTTGAAAGGAAGATGGAGGAAACTGAGGGTTTTGCAAGAAACCGAAGGGATGGAAGGAACTGAGAGGGGATGTATGATTAATCACTTAATTGGTGGGCAATGAAAGGGCCATTGAAAATTAAATTTTTCAATAAATGTTATTATTATGATTTGGGTTCAACGAGAAAAATTGACCATTTTTTTCTCATTATTGCCGTCTTTGAGTTTACCAAAATTAATCGGATTACAAAAAGGAAGAAGAAATTAATAAACAATCTCCAGGTTCAACATATAGAAAGTACTAGTAGTTCAGCATTGACTTATTACTAAGAAATGTTCTCTTCAATATTCTTTGAATAAAAAATGGCTGCAAATTCATCCCAAATCACCCTAAAGCTTCTGGTGGACACAAAGAGCAAAAGGGTTTTGTTTGCTGAACCTGGGAAAGATGCAGTTGATTTCCTGTTCCACATATTGACTTTGCCAATGGGTACTGTCATTAGGCTTCTCACCAAGCAAAAATGGTGGGTTGCCTTGGAAACCTATATGACAGCGTCGGAATTCTTGACGAAACATACATCCACCAAACCAAGACAAAGAAAACCTTCTCGAACCGAAAACCTTAGTTGATGAAACCACAATTTCAAGGGGTGCTTGACTTTTGGGTAAGCCAAATCCAAAAGTGTGGAACAAAAAATGTGTAGGGTTTTTTTTGTGGACAAATATAATATTTTCGCGCTTTGAAAACGCGAAACAAGAAAATTGGATTAACAATTCGCGTTTCTGAAACGCGAATCATTTTAATCATCTTTCCAAAAATTCGGTTGAGAGAAGAAATTGAATAAAAAAAAGGTAATCATTTTTCGCGTTTTGGAAACGCGAAAAATTGGATTAACAATTCGCGTTTCTGAAACGCGAATCATTTTAATCATCTTTCCAAAAATTCGGTTAAGAGAAGAAATTGAATAAAAAAAGGGTAATCATTTTTCGCGTTTTGGAAACGCAAAAAATGGGTATAGCGTTTTAGAAACGCGAAAAATTATTTAAAATAAATTGCGGTTTGATAAGAATTTAGCGTTTTCAAAACGCGAAAAATTTCTTCTAGCGTTTTGAAATCGCGAAATATCCAGAAAATCTCCTCATCCACTCATTTGGCTCCACGTGTATTTTGATGATTTATATACTAAACGCGAAAATTTGCGTTTTGTAAACGCGAAATTTAAGATTTATATACTAAACCAAGCAAAATAACAATATTTTTTCGTTCATTCTGTTCAGGTCCGATTTTAAGATTCTGCGAAAGCTCTCATTTCCTTCAATTTGAGAAATTGCTCCGAAGTTAAAGAAAATTGATTTGAGTCCTGAATCCGTAAAAGCTCTCATTTCCTTCAACATTCAGGTAAGTTAATTTCGTTATAGAAAATATGTACTTTTTTATGCCTTATCGTGAGCATAGGATGATTTACGCATTATTATTAGTTAATAAATAATTGTGATTTAGTCAATTAACGGTGATTTTTTAATTAGGCTGATAAAGTGAATTGAAAGAAATATTAGTTAATAGAATGTTAAATTAGATTAGCGTTTTGTAAATTATTGTATATCGATTTCTGTAAAATAAAATAAAATTATAAGAATGATATTGAATTTTTGAATACTTTTAGCATAAGAATAAATTATGTAATTCGGGCATAAGGTTTAGATTTTATATTAATTTTTAGCATAGAAATGAATTTGTAAATTCAGGCATATAGTTGTTCTTTTGAAATTATTAAATCTGTAAACGGGGTAAATACTGTTTCCGCAGAACTAAAAATCAAAATGTATGCTAGTGTTCTTATTTCGTAGGAATTGATTTTGCAGGCCGCAAATGTCTTTCACGGAGACAGTTCGTCTGAAATTATACTGGAATACTACTTATACAACTGAACCTGATGGGACTATCACGGTACAGCGGGATGCGCCGGACGGTTATCTTATCATTAATCGTATGTTAGATTTCTCGGAACTTGTTGATAAGGTATGTGGTGTGATGGAAGTTGATAGAGAAGGTTTGTATATTGATTTTTCTTTGGCATGGACGGAGAGGTCAGGAAAAAGGTCTTGTGTGCACATTAATGATGATAATACTGTTCGGTTCATTTATCTTTGTGCTGATAAATGGCCAGAATTGTACCCTGAAAATGTTGAGAGAACAGGCCATGTTTATGCAAGTACATCTGGCCAGGATATTGGTGCCAGCATTAGTGGTGGTAGAACAGTTGAAGACAATGAAGATGGAGATGAAGATGGAGATGAAGATGAAGATAAAGATGAAGATGCAGATATTTTATCTTCTTCAGGTATTTTATCTTTTCATTTCTCTCTAGTTTCATTTTATATTCTCCCATTATTATTGGTGATTTTATCTAGTGATTTCTTCATTCTGAATTAGCTCTGGGCCTGGGAGCGGATTCTGACGGTTCAGCCTAAGATACTGGGTGGGGATCTCGATCTATCTGATTGTCCATTGGGCACGAGGTAATCTTATACATCAAACCTTCGTAAATTTTGACATTTTGATTTGTACTATCATGTCTCAATTTAATGTTACTTTCTCCGTGCAGGTGGTCCCGTGAGAAAAAAGTTCAAGGTATCACGCGGTTCAATTTGGCCGCGTACCGGGATTGGCTTGCAGTTCTCGCAGAGTCTGATGTTAGTATTCTATTCAATTAGTATAACTTATGTTTTATTCGTTTTTTTTAACGGTGCCGGACTTTTAATTACGCGTCTCTTACATAATTACCATTTCAGTTTGTATGGATGCCGTACACGACTCTTTTGGGTCGTATTGCCAGGGTTTGTCTTGTGGGACATGGCATATGGCGATCTCAGACATGGCTCATCTGCGGTGATGTCGTTGCGCCACACAACCCCAGTAGGGTATTTCGCCAATTTGGTTATCACCGGCGGAAATTACTAGCCTGCTCAAGAGGAAGCCGTTTGGAGGATCCGATAGAAGATGGTTACAACAACTAGGGATATATCTCCAGGTTTGGAATGATCGCCACGGCCAACTTGTGGGGACTGATGATGATTATGTTGGCGAGCCTTCCGCAGATCCGGAGTATCTCTTGTGGTACCATTAGGTTACTGTGAAGTATGTTACGGATCCGATGGACTGTGAAAATGCGAGGGGTTTTCACGGCTCTGCAGCGACCTTGCACCTCATGGTGAGTATTTCGCCTACAGTCCATTTGGTTCTTTTTATTAACACTGTTGTCGATTTATGATTCTTTCTAATAAAAATTTCAGGCCACATTGATGGAGGACATTCGTAGTCTGAGTATTATAGGCCAGCGTACTTTCGACGCGGACTCCTTTGGTTATGATCGCTTAGGCGAGATTTCCCAGGTTGCTGAGCGGGCGTTGTCCGTCAATGCAACAAATGTTGTACGCCACGATCTCGATAGGCATGTTGAGGTTAATGACATTTTGAGTCAAGAACTTGCACCTGTAGACCCGACCCAGCAACATCCACCACCCAGACCTCCGAGGCGTTCGCGCAGGTCTCAGCGTGGGCGTGGGGGGCAAGAGACAATCACATCATCTCAGCCACATCAGTCCTCCCAGCATGAGCAGTCTCATATTCCCTTCACTGGCGGTTCATCCCATCAGTGTCCACATCAGTCTCCACTCCATTCTCGACAGCATTCAGTCCATCAGTCTCCACATCATTCATCCCATCAGTCTCCACATCATTCTTCGCCGACCCAACAGGCGTTTTACCGTCCAATTATGTCTCCCCAGCACCAGCAGTCCAATTTTGCCTTCACTCAGTTTTCCTCCCCTCAGACTTCTCAGCGTCAGTTTGGAGATTCTTTTATTGACTTTTCTGGGTTTCAGCAGAGTTCGCTAGATGGCCAGTCGATACATTACACGAGTAACTTTCTTTCGAGTATGTTCGAGGGTGTTGCGGGTCAACATCAGGCTGATGACCCAGCTGAGGGTGAGCGTGAGAGTCAGGGTGAAGATGAGGCTGAGGATGAGGTTGAGGATGCAGACCAGGATGATCAGTTTGAGGGTCAGGGTTATCAGCGCCATGAGGAGCAGGGATCGAGTCAGACTCTAGGGACTCCACCGTTGGCTGTGAGTAAAGGCCAGAGAGTGACGAAGGAGCCCGATAGAATGACTTATAGCCTTTTTCGGGCTAAAAAGCCCAAGAAGAAGTAGGGTACTAGACTTCTTATGTAGTATTATTAGACTTGTATTTTTTTTTTCCCTTTTGTTCATTTCTGTTTTTTTTCCTTTTGTTATGACTTGTTTTATTTTTTTTACCTTTTGTTATGACTTGTAGTATTTTGTTATGACTTGTATTAATATTCTTAATAGTTTGATTTCACCTGCATCGTAAATACAATAATTAATATTTATAAAACACATCTTCGCCAATCAAATCGAAACACATATTTAAACTTTCTTAAATTTTTTATAATTAATAGTTGCTTCATCTTAAGTGTTGGTAAATTATAATAAATATTTAATAAAATTTATTCCTATTTTAAGCTTTTTTCTTATATTAAAACCATCATAATTAATAAAAATAATTTGTAAATTAAATTACATCTCATTAAATCCATAAAATTACGTCATTATCATTATTGAAAATTTTTCATATAAAATTATTTTTTAAAATAATGATTACATTTTTAATAAAAATTTTTAATATAATCATTATTAAATTTTTTTATATAATGTTCTAAAAAATTAATACATTATAATAACTACATCATACTTTTAATAATTTATATTTAGTATAGCTCTATTTAATTTAATGTGTATCAATTATAATATTATATTCTTATTCAAAATTTAATTTTTGTATTATTAAAATTATCAATATAATTTTTCTCTTTATAGCTCTATTCAAAATTTAATGATTAACAGTTATAATTTTAAAATTTTCTGTTACCATTATTCAAATTTAATAATTTTTTGAAGTCAATTTCCCTATAACGTTTTAAACTAGTCAAATTAATCATATTTTTATGCCTATTTTATTTTTTATTTAAATAAAATATTTTTTTAATTGATTTCGCGCTTTGAAAACGCGAACTCTTATTTATTCAAGTTAATTAATTAGGATTAAGTTAAATTAATTACGTCTTCTTATTTTTCGCGTTTCTGAAACGCGAAAAACATATATTAGCGTTTTCAAAACGCGAATTTTAGTTTTTAGCGTTTTCAAAACACGGATTTTGATTTTTTCGCGTTTCTGTAGCGCGAGAAAGCTATTTTTGGCTACAATTTAAACCCTAAGCATATTTTGTTCTTCATTTTTTTTTTTAGCTATTAATAAGTAAATTTTCCCAATTTCAAGCCCCCTATTTGCCCTTCCCTCACCTCCAACCCCTGAAAAGGTTGCTTATACTTGCAGTGACAGGTGCAAAACGGTTCCTGTGGTCCAAATGCGGACAACTACGGCTATTGCAACTGCGGAACCTATACACAATACTGCAAGCGCTGTAAGACTGGCAGTGATAATATCAACCAAATCTTATTCCTTTTTAAATTGGTACATAAGGAATATCGGAAGTTTATAGAGATACACTTTATCAATAAAAACAAACAGATATATATTCATATTTCAACCATTCATATTTTGTGGTCATCGTGAATTAACAAGGTGTATTATGTTCCATTATTTTTCAATATTGACATAGATCTGGATTGTGTTTCTAAGGTTTTTCTCCATCCTTTTCGGTTAACTCAACCTTTTCGCTTTTTATTTACTTTCTTCATCTCAGCCATAGAGGATGAAGGTCATGTATTGTATACGTGTACGAAAGAGCAATCATTGAAAGAGCTATTCATGTACGAATGGACGTGGAATATTCTTCGAAGAAGGGTTTAGGGCTAACAATTTGAGGATTTGAAGGATTTATTGGAGACTAACGGAGGAAGCGTGGTTCATTTTTTGAAACGTTTTTTCATATTTTTTCAATAATAAATGGCATATCATAGCATATCCTTTTATATTTCTACTAATACATTATTTTTAAACTTATCAATAAAAAAAATAAAATAAAAAACTAAAAAATCCAAACATAACCAACGTGGGAGTTAAACCAACGGAGAAAGCGATGTAGAAAAAGATAGAAACAATTACCAAGCACGGTTCAAGTCTGCATAAGATGTATTAAATGACTCTAGCTAAAAGGATTTTTTCGAAGTATTTGTGTGACCATAACGATGAGGAGGAGCTTCGGGGAAAAGGAACTGCCTAATTCTCCTGTGCCCACAAATTCGGTTTATCCTGAAAAACCAGAAACTTGCATCCAGATTCAAAAAAGTGACTTATGTCAAAGATTCCATCCATGGCTGTGGAAGTTAGTCTTTGATAGTCCTTACCTAGCCTTTAAGCTTTGTGTATGTTTTACCGATTATAAAACATTGTGGTTGCTATATTATAGAAAAAATAAAAAAGGCCTATCCCAATAGTCGGAACAACCAAGCGTTGGACGTGCAATATATGTAGGTATATAAAAGTACCGTCCTATGGATTTTCCTTGCAAATGCGTGTCAAATTCAACATGAATGATGAACATATCCGAAGACATGGATTGCTGAGATAACCTTCTTTAGAAGATTTATAACATACTAAACGAGCTATTCCTACAGGCATTTGTTACTACAATATATATTAACAGAAATGATAGTTGTGTTCGTCAAATGTCTGCCTGTGCTAATGCATTAGATAGCATCACAAAAACACTGTTCAATTGAGCAAAACAGAAAGCCAGTTCTCTCTTGGGTAGTTGATGTTGATCGGTCAATTAAGCGAATCCTAGCTTTTATGCACTCAAATCCGTTCCTAACAGTTGACGGACCCGAAAATTTCATATACTAAAGACGTAACTTGTAAATTTTTTTATAGTTACGACTAGGGTTTTTCTTGACGAAGTCACTGATTTACAAGTACAAACATTAGAATATCACAAGCTTATAAATTTTTGTATCTATATATTAAAAATTTCCAGAACAAGCGCAATAGCAAACATAAAAAATCATGTATTCGGGCTATGAAAATATAAGGCATCTCTAATAAAATAATAACAAAAAACTGGAGATGGAGGGAACTGCAGCTGACATACGTCGGCTGGTTGTCCCTCCGCCAGCAGTTCCGATACAAATCGATCCTAGTGACCATACTTCTGAAATTCCCACTCGCTATTATCTAACGGGCAGACTTGCCGGGTTTTGAGCCACCGGCTGATGCAGTGGAAGTGGAAAGCATGGTTGCAAACACCCCAAGCCACCGTGCATTCGTCGCTCGCGGTGCTCGCCTGATTCGCCTGGCACTCGATGCATAGATGCATGATATGGTTCCTGCAAATCGCGCAGTTGTCCACAACTATATCCCATGCCCACAACGCCACCGCGTTCCACTTCTTGAGCTCGAAACGGTTCCCGGCCTTTTTCGACGGCTGCTCTTCTCTACCCGCCGGAACCATAACTACGTGTTTGTCCATTGTCGGTGAAATTAAAATTCGGAAGAAAGTTTTGTTATTCTTTCTTGTTGTCTCCTCTCTGAATTCAGATTTTCTATGGTTTCTTTTATTGGTGCGTATGTATTTGGAGGTAGAAGGTTCATCGGGTATTTATAACAAAGTACACAAACCCGGTTCTGACGTGCATAAGGTTTTACAATTATTTTTCGGATTTTCTACCTCTTTTTAAAACCAAATCCTAAGCGTACTTGATTGGAGTTTCTGCGTTTACCAATCATGATGATGCCTATAAATTATTGATAATCGGACACACGTCATTATACGGATTGTTAATTTTCCTAGTATTAGAGGAGCGCGAAAAAAAAAGGATAACAATGTCCATGTGGATCCCAGATTAAGGAATTTGTGTACGTCTTGCAATTAATATACAATAAGCTTTTTTTTAATTTTCGTTTTACAACTAAACATATGATTTTATGTACTTTCTGTCTAAAAAAGAAAAGAAAAAAAGAGAATAGTTTTTAGAATTGTATTACTTCCACGTCCTAAAATTATTGTCCAATTTTGGATTTCACTTTCAATATAAATTGCATTAAAAATGAAAATACAAACTAAGAAATAATTGTTAACGCGATATGCCGATATGGACGAGCATAATTTTTCCCTTTTGTACAAAGAAAAATAATGCTCCATCATTATGTAAATTATGAGGATAAGAATTCCTTATAACATTGTACACCAACCGCAATTTAATGATGAATCAAGTAAATTATAAAATCCTTGTGTATATAGTCGGCAAATTAACTGATAATTAGCAACAAAAATGCATTGTCCTCCTTGATTTCATAATTGGAGTTGATTCTTTTTCTGGGTCTCGAATAAGTATGCCCACATGAAATCTATTAAAACTAATTATTATTATCCCTTTTGCCCTATTAAAGCAGAATACAGGATGTTGATGTGGCAACTTCTTATACAAAATTTTTGGCTCCAAATGCGACATATTACATAAACCATTTTGCCATGTGTCATTCTCTTTCTAAAATAAAAAATAAAAAATAAACTTATTTATGGATAAATAAAAAACTTCTAAAACACACCTCCGGATCACATTAAATTCCTACAAATTAGTGAAAATTAAAATTCAAAGCCCTTAGTCAAATTCCTTCCAAATTGTTGAACACTCCCATTTCCACAGAATGCATCCAAAAAATCGAAATATTCAACCATTGCATCAATGACCCTTCAAATCTCATAAATAACTCTGACCAAAATTTTGCTTCAAATTCCTATCAAAAGGTTTCAAATTAAAAATTTTGCTCCCATGTTTCCAGGCGAACAAAAAAAACAAAAGTTTTAATGAAATTTATTGTTATGATCTTCATTTTTTATTTCTCACAATTTGATTCCTATATTATTTTGATTAGTTTAGAAGATCTTTTTTTTATGTAATCAATTAAAAGATCCTAAAATTTAGATGATAATTTCAAATAAATATCTTTTCAACCTCATCTAACATTAAATTCACTTATAGATATAATTATTATTTCTATCATTACACATTATAATAAAAAAATATATATAACCACATACGTATTTCACTAGGTTAGAATTTCCCATTCCATTTGCAAAAAAAAATTACTTATAACGGAAGGGGCCGCCCGGGCATCTGCCCGGGCCAAGCATCTATTTACTTAATTAAAGCAAAAACACTCGAGAACATTTGGCAGCTCAACAATTCATGTTTTCCCTCCAAAAGCTAAAAATATTTTTTTAAAAAAATGGACACGTGGCACATATTATGGGCCGGGAACAAGCTAAATTTTTTTTTAGAAAAACCTCCTTTTTTTAATGATAACTACTCCTGACTAAAAGGAAATTGATCTTGCTTTCAATGCTTAATGAAAATCAACTTCAAAACTGAAAAAAATCCTAACCTTATCAACCAAATCCTCATGTTTGAAATTCAAATTGGATGATTAGTTTCCGAGTTCAATTGAAATTCTTCTTTTCTGAGATGATGTCTCTTTAAAAGAGCCAATCTATTTTCAAAATAATTCTTCTCTTCTGCAAAAATCAAGCCGTCTAGAGGACGTTTGGGATCCCCAATGTCAAATTGAAAAGAGATCCACCTATGAAGCAGATCGGTATTAAAACAATGATTGCATTACCGGTATTAAAACATACTCTTCAAATCCATCGTCGTCTGCCACTCTGATCAACAGATCCCGTCAGTGATTTTATTTTAAGTATATATTTTGTTTAGTTCTATTGATTTTATTTTCTTTACTATTTGGATCGTTGAATGTGAAAGTATATTACAGACTAAAGAAAGATTTAATCTGGGAATGGGGAATCTGGTGTTCCAGAAATAGATTCAAGCAACATCAACAATTGAAATGAAAAGCGAATGACCAAAAGCCCAAAAATTGGAGCAGTGGGAAGGAATCTGATGGAACCAAGATTTTCTGGTGAAACAAATCAGTCCGGCGAAGTGAACCGATCATATGCAACGGAGGCTAGAGAAGGGAAAATTATTTATTTGGGAAAAAAGTCAGAACCTACGCTCTGAAACCGTTAAGTCCGTTCCCAGATCCTCTTCTACCTACATACCCAACATGTAAGATTTTTTCCTACCTTTTTTGCATTTTTTGTTAGGCAATTCTTCTCTTCTCTATAAATTAATTGGCCTTTTGTTTGATTGTTTTCCAGTCTTTTTTTTTTTTGGCGTGGTTTTGCTGCGAGTGAAGGTGAGAAGAAAAAGCGATACCGAATCCTACGGGCCTTACCGCTTCGAAACCACCAACAAAAAGGCATTGTAAGACATTTGCCTCTTTGAATTCTCTGGTCATTCTTAGAATTAGGGTTTCTTTAGCTGTTCACTTTTAGCCGATGAATCTGATGTGATATGTTAATTGGAACAATTGAGACTTTAATCGAAACGAGCACTAATGGAATCAACTTTTTTTTTTATCTTCCTTGGACTGATTTTGTTTGTTTTGCTTCATTCCAATAACGGTGAGACCCCTTCGAGTTGACGACGACGACTCCTCTGAAATCGGCTCTGAGGTACAATTCCTTTTGTTGCTTAAGTTGAACTTTTGAATTAGAGCAGTAGTGTACTTTGATGAAATACAGTTGTAGATATGTGAGAGGCAATGTTAGTAACATCTTAATTACCTTGAGAAGTGGACAATAATCACTATTAATTATCACCACACAAGATGGTGTTACAATAACTCTGTTGTTGAACTATAAATGTGACCTTACCTAACTGAAACCATAAAACTAGAGAATATTTGCCAAGGTTACCAATAACCAAAAACCTCCCTTTTTGTTTCCTGTTATGAGTTTTAGTTGGTTTTCTCGTATTTTTAGCCGAGTTATTGATGGGGTCTTGGCCAGAACAATTTTGTCAAAGTTATATATCACTTACATTTATTCTTTCCTTTCTTTTGATTCTATATATCTTTCTCGGACAGAAAGTGACTGTAAGAACTGTGAGAAAGAAGCAATTGGCCATTTGCTATTCTGCCTTGCGTGATTTCGAGGATATCTACCCTGGGGATGATGATGATGAGTTTGATCACAAGGAATGTGACATTAATGATTATGACCTTGATGCTATTTTTAGTTCCTCTTTTCTTAAAATACAATCTTAAGCCTACTTATATGGAAAGAGTTTTCTAAGTTTTATTTAGTTTTTGGTTTGTTTAATACCTATGGTTGCTTTTTTAGTTTAATTATCAGTTTAAGATGGTTTTCTTTAGTTTATATTTTCTTGGTTAAGATGTAGGAAAGGTGTCATGACATATCTAGTCTGCAGATCACTGATAATTGTATGGTTGTAAATGAGCATCATGTTAAGAGAAACACTGATTCAATTTATAGTAATCAGGTAGAGTTTCTCTATTTTCTTCTGTTTTTTGTTTTAATTATATATTTATTTGAGTTACTCAGAGCATTATAGATATATGGCAATGTATAAACCTTGATGGAATTTTACGATCAAACTTGATTTGTCTAAGGTTGGTTTACTATTTGATCATAAGAGTTTAGAAAAATGAGTTTTTAATGCACTGATTAGAACTTTAATGCACTTTTGCTTTACATTTTTTTGTAATGAATCTTGTTGGTTAAGTATGCTTAGGGCTGAATTGACATATTTGTTCTCTTCTTAATTTTCAGTGGAAGCAGCGAATACGGTTAACAAGGATCAGGGACAACCATCGAATTCCAGGGAGAATACGCCAACTACAAAGTTTGATATTAAGAAGTGTGAAAATGCAATCACTATTTTCTGGTAAAATCTCTGTTCAATTATGTTTAGCTTTATCTCATACAACATGCTTTGAAGGTACTTCAGGTCACTCATTCATTACTGTGTGTACTATCACTTCATGTATATCCTAAGTGGATTACGTGTGAATAAATTTTAATAAGCTAGGGCAGAGGTTATCAATTTTGCTGAAAGAATAAAAGCAATCAGCACTTGGCATGTACATGGACCATACATTTCATATGGATGAGAAGCTTGCAGAAAGCCATCAATTTTTCTATGGTCTTTAGCTTCATATCACAAAGAATGCTTGGATTTTAAAATCGATTCTTTCATCAATATATAAGTTATGAGTGATGAACTTCTACTTGCATCATGACCATCATTGCAACATAAGTTGGGATTCAGGGATGATTGAAATCATCCTTTCTATGTTTCTAAGAGTTGGAAAAGCATATTGCATATTTATGGTAGGTTGTATTAGTTCCTAGAAGAATTTCTTACTGAAAAAAACTTGAAAAAATTTTCTTTTATTTCCAGAACAAACGTACAGACTTCAGAACATAAGATGCTTTCACCCAATCTAACAAAGGTGCTTATGGTTGGATTAAGTGCAAGGGTCTCATGGGTTACTATGCAAACAAGGTGATGTACTCTCCCATCATGATATATTTGATTCAAGCTTTTGAGTTTAAATTCAGTTTACATGCTTTTAAATTTTAAATTCAGTTTACCTGCTTTTAAATTTTTTGGTGCTTCTGTTGGCCAGGTTACATCAAGGAATGCTTCTAAGTCCTTTTTGGAAATATAACTCATATCTTGGGAGCTCTGATGAGATTTGTTGTATAATAATGATTTTTTTACTCTAATTACATTATCTAAATAAGCAGTGTGGATGTATCATGTGATTACAATACATTATATAATTTTTTGATGCATTTTCTGGACCTTTGCAACTTTAGATGCAGGGCTCTTTTTCTGGTTGCTCCATTGTACTGTAGCGGCCATCATTATGTCGATATATGCAAAACAACGATCTGCATTTTAACAAATGTTTTAACGAAACTCAAATTCTTTTATTTCTCTTTGCATATTGTCAAAAACTTTAACGATACACTTGGATGTTTGAGAAAATTTTATCTTATTGCGCATAATATAATAAAATATATTGATTTAATGGTATGATCAATTGTTTTTTGATTTAACATGTTTAGGATTTGGGTTGGTTTCAAAACCCTATTTCTCATCTCTCACTAAACACTCTTGTAATAACTAAACGCTCTCATCTCTCACTAAATTTTCTTGTCCGAATACCCTATTTCTCTCTAATGGCGGCCAATCAGCCGCCGGATGATAACGGGCAAAAGTTGCCCTCTTTTGCCCAGATATTGAAAAATTCAAAGACCATCCAAGAAACATCATCAACCCCCCCCCACCCCCCGCCGCGAGAAATCACATCCAGTAACTCCTTCCATTAAATCCAAACCCTCTGTCTACAAGGGGAAACCCACGTTTCTACTCACGAAAGAAGAGGATGAAATCCTAACCGCCCCTTTCAAACTTTCATTGGTCAGAAAATTCTCTAAAGGGCGGCCAAGAATGGATTTTCTATGGCATCAATTTCAAAAAATTGGATTCAGGGGCAATTTTTCTCTTAGCATGATTAACCACAGGCATATTCATATACTCTTTGATCTAGAAGAGGATTATCACCGGTGTTGGATTAAAGGACTTTGGTCCTTTGATCATCATTTTATGCATGTATTAAAGTGGACTCCCCAATTCAACACTGAGCAAGAATCATCCATCGTCCCGGTCTGGATCGCCTTTGAAGTTTTGCCACTACATCAGTTTAATGTAGAGTACTTGAGCAAATTGGCAAGTATAGTTGGTACGCCACATCGGTTATTATGCGCATTATAGTTGGTACGCTACATCGGTTATTATAGTATTATAGTTGGTCTGGATCACCTTCGACGGTTTGCCGCTACATCGGTTTAATGCAGAGCACCTGAGCAAATTTGCAAGTATAGTTGGTTAGCTACATCGGTTATTATAGTTGGTACCCATATTATGCGTGTGTTAAAATGGACTCCCCAATTCAAGACTAAGCAAGAATCATCCATCGTCCCGGTCTGGATCGCCTTCGAAGGTTTTCCACTACATCGGTTTAATGCAGGGTACTTGAGCGAATTGGCAAGTATAGTTGGTACGCCACAGAAAATTGACGTCCCGACACTAAATCTATCAAGGCCCTCAATTGCTAGGGTTCGCGTCGAGGTCAATTTATTACAAGATTTGCCGCGAAGAGTTCTTCTTGGCACGAAAGATTATTCATACTACCAAGAAATTACTTATGAGAATCTGCCGGAGTATTGTTCTGAAGGTAAGAACGTTGGCCACGGTGTCAAAGATTGTTGTCGTGGTAAACCAAAGGCACAGCCGAACCAAGTCACAAAGGTTTCCTTGAAGATGCTGGAAAAGGTTAAAATTCAGCCTCCAGTAAACCAAACAAACTGGAAACAGAAGCCTCATGTCAATGGAGAGAATGATAATCAAGCGATGTCGGCTTCCAATGCTTCTTCATCTGGACTGTCAACGGAGGAGAAGCATGAAACCCCAATTGATATTGTAGACAACAGTCCCCCCAATCTATCATCTGGCAAACGATAGATCTCTAAGGAGCAGCTGGAAACAATACTTGAAAATAGTATGGAAAGAAGTAAGTCTGCTTCGTGGGAAGAGCAGGAACATAAACAAAAAACTGGGGATGTGGCAAACCCTTGAAAAAAGCTCGCTGTTTTCATTCCGCAAGTGGACTTGTTGTCTTGCTTCGCTGTATTGGATGATTTGAGTGAAGGAAATGGTGATGGTGATCAGGATATTGGTAACCTTCATACTGGAGACAACGTCGATGATGTTTGCGTCAAAGAGACGGTGATAACTGAAGTTGAATCAGACTCTGATATAGAGGGGATTACTACTGAATCAGCTATTTTGACAACTACGGATGGAGCTCGCGCAAAGGATGATACTGTGATTGTGAACACTTCCAGCTTGGGAGATTACAAAAACATCCGGCTTGTGGTATCAGATGAAGAAGATCATGGGTAACCAAAACCTGGCAGACCGAAAGGATCCACGAAAAAGAAGACAGTTCTACCAATCGAAACTCGTAAATCTTCGAGACTCAATGGCGGTTCATGTCCAAAGGTTTCCGATGATTAATCAGCTCATTTGGAATATTCACGGAGTTTGGAGTAAGGCATCCCGACGACGTTTGAGAAATTTTTCTTTTTTTTGATAAAACAAAGAATTCATGTATTAACTTCATAAACTGTACAATGCTATTTCATCTATTACATTTATTCAGGGTTTCTGTATAAACACGTAACTGAGCTAGAAAACTTCGGTTAGTAACTCTAATGTTCCTGCACTGAAACAAAATTTTCTGTCTGATCTCATGCTTGATTCTGTCAGCTTGTTCCTTTACTGCCATTGCTTTTTGACCATTCCTTCTTCCATTTCTCTCCATCCAGATGCCATAGATTGCAGCATTAAGGCATGCAAATAAGATTCTCTGTCTCAGCTTCTTTCTTTTCCAAATTTGCAGCCACCTTTGGGCATTCAGTCCTTGGATATGAGTTCTGATGTCCAGCTATCTTCTAAGTTCTGTCATTAGCTCCTATGCAAATTCACATCTGAAATATACATGCTCAACACTATCAACTGCCTTCTAACATAATCCACATATATTATTACTTACTACCAACTGCAATTCCATCAACCTTTGTGCTGTCAGCAGCCTGTTCTTCCAAGCCAACCAATTGATAAAGCTGTGCTTAGGGAGACTCAGGTTGCTCCATATGATCCTTGCTGGTGCGAATCTTCTTTTTTCCCCCCTGAACAGTTCATATCCACTACCAGCAGTATATATCTTAGTTGTTGTAGCTGACCATTGCCCACTTTGTATGCCTGCTATCATCAATTCTTTGATCTTCATCAGTTTCTTCATATGCCAGCTACTATCATGAGGTAATTCATATTGCCAAAGGTCCTTTCCTTTAAGATAATAGTGATGCACCCATTTTACCCATAAGCTGTCTTTATTCTTTGCTATATCCCACAACCGTTTGCCCATTGGTGCCATATTCCAGGTCCTTGGCTCTTTTATGTTTAATCCACCCTCTTTTTTCTTGCAGCAAAGATCATCCCAAGCCACCAATGACTAGCTTTTCCCATTTTCCTTTGTTCCCCACAAGTATCTCCTGCATTTACTTATAACATGTTGTATCACACTTTGTGGGATCAAGAAAATACTAGCCCAGTAAGAGTTGATGCTCAACAGAACTGTGTTAACTAGTAAAGCTCTCCCTGCATATGATAAGTGTCTTGAACTCCAGCAATTTATCCTGGCAGTAATATTTTCAATCAATATTTGACATTCAGCTTTTGTCCATGATGTAGGAGATATAGGCAACCCTAAGTATTTCATAGGGAACTGGCCTACTGTAAAGCCCATAATCTGCTGAATATCTGGTTCCACCTCTTCTGTTTGTCCTCTAAAGTATAAACTAGACTTGCTGATATTGATGGACAGTCCAGTTGTCTCCCCAAATTGATTCAACACAACTTTAATCTTCTTTACTGTTCCTACTTCAGCCCCACAGAATATGAGCAAATCATCTGCAAAGCTAAGGGAAATGATCCTCAAAGTTTCACAATATGGATGGTACTGAAAATCTTCCTTTTCTGCTTCCATTTTCAGTAATCTAGTAAGATATTCCATTACCATTACAAATAGTAATGGAGATAAAGGATCTCCCTGCCTCAATCCTCTTCTTCCCTCAAAGTGACCTGTAATACTACCATTCAAGTTCAGGGAGTATGAACTGGTGGTTACACATTCCATAATCCAGTTGATCGCTCTTCTTAGGAATCCATACTCTTTTAACATCTCTCCAATAAAATCCCAATGAACTGAATCAAATGCCTTCTTTAAATCCACCTTCATGACACAACTTGGTTTAGCATTTTTCCTCCTGTACATCCTGATCAGCTCTTGGGTTAACATGATATTATGAAAGATTAATCTCTGCTTAATGAAAGCACCTTGATTGAGGTCCATCAATTCAGGTAATATTAGACTGATTCTCTTGCACAACATCTTGGAGATGTATTTGTATACTGTATTGCAGCAGGATATTGGTCTGAATTCTGCAGCATTTCTTGGCACTTCTGTTTTTGGTATAAGAGATATGAGTGTTGCATTGAATTACTTGAGCATTTTCCCTTTACTGAAGAACTCCAATACTGCATCAGTCACTGCATTTCCAACTATTGGCCACATTTTCCTATAAAAACCACTACCAAAGCCATCTGCACCAGCACTTTTGTTGATATCAATCTCAAACATAGCTTGTTTTACATCAGCTGAAGTAAAATTTGCAGTCATAAGAATCTGCTGGTCTATTGACAGTGTGATCCCTGATCTGAAAACTTCATTCTTTGCTTTTGTTCTCTTCCAGCATGTTCCTAACAGCTGTTGATAGTACTGCAAGAAATGATGTTCTACCTCAGGCCATTCTTCTATCAGCTCCCCTTGTTCATTCACAAATGATCTTATCTTATTCCTGGTAGTCTTCTGCTGAATGCTAGCATGAAAGAATCTGGTGTTCATATCTCCCTCCTGAATCCATCTATCTTTTAGTTTTTTATTCCAAAAACTGATTACTGCCTTGCTATATTCACAATATGTTTTAGTTACTGTTTTCTCCTCCTCCTGAATAAGCTCGTCCCTCAGATTGCTCAGTAGTCTTTTCTGTACATCTTCAAGTTTCATTTTCCACTCCTTCTCTTTCATATCTATATTAGCAAAGTGCTATTTGTTGAAATTTTTCAGCTTCTGTTTTTGCATCAGACAAAACTGTTTACTTCCTTGTATTTCCTTGCTCCACCCCTCTCTTATCACAGCTTCAAAATCTTGATGTTCCATCCACATATAAAGAATTTGAATGACCTCCTATTCTCCACTTTCTCTTCTCCCCATTTCATCATTAAAGCTGAGTGGCCAGAGATTCCTGCAGGTAGAATGTTGACATAACTTTGAGAAAATTTTGTCAACTATTCATCATTAACAAGAACTCTATCCAGTTTAGCCCATATTCTTTGATCTCCTACTTGTTTATTGCTCCAAGTAAATTCCCCACCATATGATTGCATCTGCCATAATTCACATGCCTCAATCATTTCCTTGAATTTGTCTGAATCAGAACTAATTTCATTCCTTCCTCCCATCTTTTCTTCATTACTCATAAGGCAATTATAATCACCCTTCATTATCCAAGGCTGATGTATTCCTTTGGCTAAGTCCACCAACTCCTGCCAAAGTTGACTTCTGCCTTGAACTGTATGATCAGCATACACCACTGTCAAGTAATACTCCTTTCTTTGCTCTTGCACTAAACAGTGTATGAACTGTTTTGTGATAGTTTTCACTGCTACTACATACTCTCCTTTCTTCCATAGCAACAGTATCCTGCCTTTCTCTTGATTCTAATGATTACTGATGTAATCAAAATTGGTCCATTTTCTTGCCATTAGTTGCTCAACATTTTCACCATTTAGCTTAGTCTCAATCAACCCTGCCATCCCAACCTTATTAACTTAGAGGAAATTAGTGACTTCCCTATGTTTCAGGGGACTGTTAAGTCCCCTAACATTCCATGAACTTATGCTATTCATGATTGCTAGACCCTGGATCAGGGTGACTAGTATCTTTATAACATATAGAGTTCACTGATTTCAATTTGTCAGTTAACCTTCCTTCAGCTTTCTTGATGCCTTTTTGATTCAGAATTTGCACTCCATCCTCCATTGTACCTTGACTGGAACCAGGGCTTCCTGTCACTCTTCTGAGGTGATCTTATTCAATTCTTATTTTTTGCTTCCTGTCTTTTCGTTATAGCCACTGTCATAGGCCTGTTTTGTTGGTTCTGTTTTCCTTCTCCTTCTTTATCTATCTACTTATCCTTCAAAGGTTGTCTCTCTTTCACTTGCTCTGGTATTCTTTGTTGCCATTCCTTCTTTACTGGAACTTTGCACTTTTCAGTTTCATGACCATATCCTCTGCAATTGTGATACTTTAGTGGCTTCCATTCAAATCGGATCTCCTGTTCCTGCAATTCCCCTTTTTCATTTTCAAACCAAACCACATCTTGCAATTTCTCCTTTATTTCAACCTCTATCAGTACACGAGCATATCCTGCTCTCAGCTTTTGAGATGTCATATCATCCATCTCAATTGGATTGCCAACAAAACTAGCAATTCTGCTGAGTGAAGTTGCATTACAGTATCTCAATGGCAACTTTGGCAATTGAATCCACACTGGTACCTTTAGAATTTCATCCATATTAATCTCTTCCTCAACTGACCAATCCTTCACAATGAAAGGCCGATTATCAAAGTGGTACAGGTTGAATTTCAGCACTTCCTCTTTTGCTGCTAATGTCTTGAATCTAACCACAAATATACCATTTTCCAGTAATAAAACTTTATCCACTCCCAAGCGTCCCCAATTTCTTCTTATATATCCATTCACTACTGGAAACGGAGGATTTGCTCCAAGTACATATCATAATACTGAAGATTTAGTAATCAATCTCATTTTGCACTTCCTCTTGTGTAATTTTGCTAATAACACGATCATTCACCTTCCTAGGCTCAATATACCTCAGCTTCTTATCATTCTGCTGCAGTGATTTAGGGTCAAAAGAGTTCCATACATTCGACTCAGTAAACTCTACTTCCCTATCAGATTCAGTGTTATTATTCCTTTTCTTCACTCCCGAACCTTCCCCCACAGCAATTATGCGATTATTACCTAAGCTCTTCAGCATTAATGGCGATTCAGACAAATTAAATGCAGAGTTAGGTTTAGATACCTTTTCCGAACTTCCACAATTCAGTGTGAATTCGCCCATTGGATGCCGTTTTTCCTCATCTGGTTGTTTAGTGGTGTTGCTTGTAGCTGTTTCCCCCTGATTCTTCGTCTTCCTTGCCATCGCAGACGTGAGATCACGTCGAAGAAGCCGTTGACGGTTACACACACTCAAGGTGTAATCGCCCACAATGAGAGAGAGCCACAGTCAGAAAATCATTGACTTTTATTTCTTTTGTTGTTTTATTAGAACCTATGCTTCCAGCGTAAAAAATGGAGGAATTGAAAATGCATCTTCGGTTTCAGGATGCTTATGCATATGGAAATGGAAAAATATAAGTCCTTTGTTCGTTTGATTGGATGTCCTAGATGGTAGGAGAATCTGAGCAGTCCCTTCATCTAGAAATTTAAAGTCACAAGATTGGACAAAAAATTTTACCTTCAGCAATTTATGCAAAGTCTTCTAGACAGGAGAGGCAAGCTTTATGGTCTGAATTGCAAGTCTTTCATGATCGCAATGTCAGAATTCCATGAATGGTTGGAGGGGACTTCAATCTAATCAGAAGCATAGAAGAATATAAGGGAACTTCGCAACCTGATCGGGGGGCTATGGAAGATTTTAATTCATGGATAAGCAGCTATAACCTATCAGATTTGACACCTTTAGGCAGCCTTTACACTTGGTCAGGGAATTGGCAAAACGGGAGGGTTATGAAAAGGCTAGAATGTATTTTGTTTAGTCAGGAATGGATCACTCTATTTCAAGCTTCTTCATTGCACCATCTCAATAGAACAACATCAGATCATGCACTTCTTCTTCATGAATTTCAGGCCAATGTCGAAACAAGACCATGTATTTTTCGGTTCCAAAAGATGTGGATGCGAAGGGGAAACTTTCTGGATGTGGTTAAAGAAAGCTGGGAGCAACCGCTTTTTATGTTTGGAATGGCAAAATTCTCAATGAAATTAAGAAGATTGAAATCACGATTGAAGGATTGGAATATGAATGAGTTTGGAAACGTCTTTCAAAACTTGGAGGATGTTGAAAATGATGTACATGCCAAAGAAGGGATTTATGATCAAACAGGAGCCAAAAATGACAGGATAGAACTTCAGAAATCAAAAGCTCATATACTGTTAAAATTACTGGAGAATGAAGATTTCCTCCAGCAACCCTCAAAGAAAAAGTGGCTTTGTGAAGGGGATGAAAATACAGCCTACTTTCACGCGTCACTAACTGAAAACGCGACTTGGAATTCACAAAATCCGAGGGCATATGGGATCTTGGTTAACGCAAAGGAATGATATAAAACAAGAAGCAATTTTTTTCTTCAAGGAGCTACTAACTAAGGATAAAATGGTTGATCATGAAGAAACAAGTACCAGAATTCTAAGAAACATTCATGCAGTCATTACAATGGAGGATAACAACATGCTTCTAAAACCGGTAACGTTTGATGAGTTAAAAGATGTAGTTTTCAGTTTTGATCCTTCAAGTGTCCCAGGGATTGATGGATTCGGAGGAGATTTCTATTGACATTGCTGGCATATAATAAACCAAAATCTTATGGAGGCGTGTACTGAATTTATGCATGGTAGTCCATTGCCGAGAGCAATTAGTAGTACCATTATCACGTTGATCCCTAAAAAACAAACTGCCATGTCTTTTGCCGATTTCCATCCAATTAGTTTGTGTACCTTCCTCAACAAAATTTTCACTAAATTGCTTATGGAGCGTTTAAAGCATGTTCTCCCTTGTTTGATCTCAGAAGAACAATCCGCCTTCTCGGCAGGGAGAGACATAGTTGATAACGTCCTCATGACAAAAGATCTTTTACAGTTCTTGGATCATCCAGCTCGAGGTGGAAATCTCATTCTAAAACTTGATATGATGAAGGCGTTTGATCGCGTCTCTTGGAGCTTTTTGCGCCATATTTTATTAAAGTTTGGTTTTCATGAGCATTTTGTTAAATTGGTTCTCTCCAACCTCGAGTGCAGCTGGTTCTCTATTCTTTTGAATGGTAGTCCAATAGGTTTTTTCCAGGTATCCCGAGGAATCAAGCAAGGCGACCTTTTTTCGCCTTATTTGTTTTTCTTGTTTTCGGAAGCGCTTACTAGGAATATGAAAAGTCTCACTGAGAAAGGGCAGATTGCACTGTATGGGGCGGCAACAGGAGCTATAATACCGTCTCACTTATGTTTTGCTGACTACCTCATTGTTTTTACAAAAGGCCTGAAAAACTCTATGCAGCAGCTGGATTCTTTTTTTCCCAGACTATGAAGCAGCCACTGGTCAGTGAATGAATAAATAGAAGAGTTGTTTCTACTTATCGGAAAAGAGCATAATGGCACATGTACAATTGGTGTCTCAAACACTTCAATTGCCGCAAGGAAAGCTTCCTTTTAGTTATTTGGGATGTAAGCTCTTCACAGGGAGGAAGAAGAATGTTTATTTTTAACACTTGTTGGATGTTTTTCACGCGAAGCTTCTAAACTGGAAAACCAAATTTTTGTTGCAAGGGGAAAAGTTAATTCTACTTCGACATGTTCTATCAGCACTACCACTCCATACAATTGCTGCCGTTGAACCACCAATGGTAATTATCTCAGCCCTAGAACGTAAATGCCAAAATTTTTTATGGGGTGAGAATGAAGAGGGCAGCAAGAGGCATTGACGTGCCTGACGTCATCTAACAGCCCCGGTTACGGAAAATGGTCTGAATATTAGAAACCTTCGTGATGTTATGCAAGCTTTTTCCTTGAAGTTGTGGTGGAAGGTGATGAGTTCAAAAGGAATCTGAGTGCACTTTATTGGCTCATTATCCAATACGGCAAAGGGGAAGACAAGCTGGTCCAGAATCTAGCGAGTAAATCAGCTAGCTTTGCAACAATCAAAGATGGAAATAGAGGATGGATTGTCTTTGTTTTGGTTCGATTGATGGCTATCGACTTCTGCAATTTGGAATGATGATCACTTGCCTCCAGCTTTAAGTTTAATAGTGCGAGAATTTTTTCAATTCAAATTGTTTTTCTTGCAGGTTTTCGATGGATTGTTGCAACCTGAGTTAGCTTCTAAGCGGCGCACCTTGGATTTTTTCTTTACTGAAGATGAAGATAGACTTGTGTGGATGCCATTATTACCAGGCGAATTCACTATTGCATTCGCCTACAATGCAACTCAGCACATCAGAAAAGTTTCTCCTGCTTTAAATAATTTTTGGAATAAGATTATTCCATTAAAAATCTCATTTTTTATGTGGAGACTATATAATTGTTTACTTCCTTTCCCTAAAGTCTTGCGGACAATGAATTTCATTCTATATCCATCAAAGTGTCTTTTTTGTCAAGCTACAGAGGAGACTATTGATCATACTTTTTATAGCTGCCCGAAAATAACTGCAGTATGGCATCAGTTTGGTGTAAGATTAGGAATTATTTTTCATAGTCATACAGGATGGTGGAGTCATTTACAATCATGGCAGTCTGTCGGAAGTTTCACAACAGCAAAGTAGTCAATTATCATGGTCACTCCCATTCTCTTATTATGGCAAGTTTGGAAATTCCGAAATAAAATGCTTTATGAAGGTATTTCTTTCTCCTCTGATTCTCTGATTAAAAATAATGCTACTAATATTTCCAATCTGTTGAGTATACACAAACTTCAAGCAAAGACTCTGGTGGAGCAAAAAGAATTGGAAGATCTTTTCAATGTGAAGGTGCAAGGACCGCGTAGCAGGAAGATTAAGATTGTAAAGTGGAAACCACTTGATCCTGGAAAGTACGTGTTAAATACAGATGGATCCGCTCTGGGGTAGCCGGGTGAAGTGGGTTGGGGATATGCTTTAAGAGGAGACCAAGGGTTTATTATTACAACTTAGAGCAAATATATGGGGATTGCAACAAGCCTGGAAGCGGAGCTTGCAGGGATTTATCATAGTTTGAAAGCTTGCATAATGAAAGGACTGCGACGGATAGAAGTGAAAACGGACAACAAGAATATCACACTCTACCTTTACAAGAGTAGGATTCCCATGGAAATACTATCATTCTCTACGAGAAATACAAGAAATGATGAGGATCAGAAATTCAAGGATTATTCACATTTTTCGCGAGGCAAATAGTGTTACCGACGATCTCGCAAAGCAAGCATCTAAAGGAGCCACAAAGAAATATGATTGCTCAACATCCATTCCAGCCACTGTAAGAGGGAAAGCTAATTTAGATAGGCTATCTGTTCCTTATCTCAGAATTAGATAGGTCTATGTTAGAATTTTTGTTCTCAAGATAGTTAGACCTCAATTTTGACATACTCTCTTATTGTAAATAGTCTAGGGTTAGACTATACTCTGCCCTTGGCTATTGTTTTGTTAAAAGGAATAAAATATAGGGAGGAATGACACTAGGGAACTGGATGATATAAATGTTCATCCCTTGGGTGCATTGTATCATTTAGCACCGACTAATGCAAAAACTACCTCTTGGGTATACCCTTGAGTTTTTTCTGTATTAGTTGGGACCTGAACATAATTCCAACCCTTTCTCTGGTAAAAATAAATAAATAAATAAATAAAATTTAACCTGTTTAAATGAAAGGGGCGGCCGAGGATTAGCCCGGAAAGTCTTTTTAATACCTATTCTTATAAAAGAATCGCCTTAAAAAAATTCCAATGATAAAGCAATATTTTGATTGGCTGAGAGACCCCCGATGACATTAGCATTTTTTAAACGGGCTAAAACAGTCATTAAATAAACTCAAATTCCTAATCATTTTTATTAAAAAAAAAAAACTTCAAAACGACAAAAAAAGGCTACGGCATTTGGATAAATTTCCGAAGAACAACAAAATCAACAACTTAAACATTTGTTTTAAAACGACGTCTTTTTTTTGCCCAACTAACTACAAAATATGGCCTCCACTTTTCCCTACCTCATTTGGCTGTGACTTCTGCGTTTCTCCACCATCGCCCGTCGCCTTTCCAACCGAGTCTTCACAGATGGCCGTGACTTGCCTACAAAAGCTTACACGTCGTTTTGACGTAGCTTCTTCCCCTTCTCCTCCGCTTAGACCTTCTTTCCCAGTGAAACTCAACACAACCTTCAATCTCACAACCTCACTCCATTCAGATTAGGATTCCCCCGTTCCCTACTCAAAAAGTTCCTATTTGTAACACTAATCGAATTATTTCCCAAACCCAATTCCATCACAAATCTGAAAGCCCCATATCCGTTAATTCCTTCCCCTTGCTATATATACCAACCATGACCCCTAAAAATTTTTACAGAGAGTCAAAGAATCTATAACTATCCATTGTCTTATCCCCTATTATTCCTAATGATTTTCATAATTTAATCTGTGGTTAATTGAATACTGGATTTCTGGAAATTTAATATTTGGAGGCGATAGCTTCTTCCCCGTTCTTCCTGAAATACTGGCTTCCCACTCACTCGCCGGAGATTCGCTGGGTTGAACGCTTTCGTCTTGCTTTAGTTTTGTGTCACTCTCGGTTGCTCCACTCATAGCTCCCACTCGGTGAGGTATTCTTCTACTGCTTCTCAATATTCCCCCTTTGTTTTGTAAAAGAGTGAAAAGAGAAAGAGGGTTCAGAAGAATGATTCCTTCGTAATTCATTGATATGGCTTATATAGACTTTTACGTTGATACAACATTTACAACACATGATATGATCTGATCTCTAACAATTTTGTTTACTCAAAGAACAATCCTTTCTATACATATCACCAGAGAATACTTTCCATGCTATCATTTTGGTACTTGCAAAATTGTTTTCCTACTTTATGAGATTTAATCGCAAATTTGTTTATTTTCTTAATCTGAATTGTGTTCGATTTTGCACTGCGTCTGGCTTTTTAATTCATGCCTGAATCGACTTCCTGAGGTGCCTTTTGGTTTCCTCGAAACTATATTTGTTCTGGTTTAATCTGCCTCACTATTTCTATCCACTATGAAGAAGATTAGCTTAATTCAATATTTCTTTTTCTAAAAGAAATAATTTTAAGGCAATTGGGTTGTTGATGAGATGGTACTTTTGAGCTCGTGTGAAGTAGGGGTTTGGTGCTGGAGTGTTTTGAGTTTCTGTTGTAAACTTAACTAACTTAGGGTTCTTCAATTGGCAATCTCAGGTTCAATCTCTCCGTTTTGATAGCTAAAGACTCGTAATTCATGGTCGGATTCGCCAGTACTAGGTTTCAGAGTTCCGATTTTCGGTATTTGATCTTCTTCTTTTCTTTTTGTGCGTTGTTTTCTTCCTTTTCATAATGCTGTTAATAGTTTGTAAATGGATTTCCTCCTTAGATGTACGATTTGTTGCTGCGAAACTTTTGAGATTCTAAAATCTAGTGGTTATTCAATTTGATGCCCTTTATAGTATGTTATTCATTATTACTTATGCTGAATGAGTTTGATAGCGGCAACAAGCAGACTGTGAGCAAAACTTTAGAGGTAGAACTATAACCATTACCCTTCAATTTGACATCGGGAGCCTTAATAGTTATCGGGACTAAATTTTATCCTCTGTTTTGTTAAGCTTTTAAGTTTTTGGAACCTAAATATGGTGTAGGTTGTATTTCTGTTTTTTAATTAATTCACTTCACGGGATTATAGTTCACTGATCTCAGTGCAAACAAATTGACATGATTTACTTTTTTAGTTGAAGACTGATTTGTTTTTTTCCCGCTTTTTTTTTTCTTTTTTCTGCAGAGCTTGATGTATAAAGAGTTTGCTTGTGTTCTTTCTGCCATGGTCATGGTGTTCCGCTTAGATTTTCTTCCCTGTATTGTCATTGTAGAGTTTTTTTTTTAGTGTATGATTCAAGGATTTGATTCGGGGATTGAGTTGCAAGGGGTTTTTTCCCTTTTTAAGAAAACATAATTGACTGTCTTTTCTAGCTCAAGTAATTCTATTCATGGTTTGATGTCGTTTATTTTTTCTTGGCCTCTTAATAAGAATGCTTACAAATACCTTGACAGTTTCTGTAGGATGGATATGACCTCAAGCAAAAAATGAGGGTGCCTAAAGTTCAAAGTTCTCTGCATTAGGGTAAAGGCAAGAACATTGTTGCAATAAGCAGCCTCTCTGCTGCCATTTCTACTATAAACGAAAGAAAACTTCTTTAGGCGAGAGATCCTGAATTTCAAGCATAAGGTCAAAGAATTCTTGCACATATTCCCTTATGTGGCCCTCCTTATGTTGTAAGCAACAAAGTTTGGTCCCGAGCTTCAACTTCAGCATCAGCTGGGAGAAATTATTTCTTAAATTCCTCCTTCAATCCTTCCCAAGTTGAGAAAACTGGTGCTTCTTGGCCTAGTGGTTTCATCATACGTTTCCACTAAGATAGAGCACTATCTTTTAAATAACAAGAGGCTTGATAGAGTCTTACCGAATCGTCCGTCAAGTCCACAGTGCCAAAGTACCTTTCAAGTCCTAGAGAAAATTCTCTATATCCCTTGCCTTGCGGCTACTAGCATAAACGTCTGGTTTTGATGCATCGACCATTGGAGCTGGCCCTGCAACTCCGATCATCCCTTGAGCACATAGAGTATCCACTCGTACCTTGAGTTGCTCCGTTTGCGCCCGATAAGTCTCAAACTCACCCCTGAGTTTGAGCACATCACCTTGGAGTGTGGTGACCTTGGCTGCATTTTCCTTGCAAGCCTTAGTGACCCTCTCAACCACCTTGTCGAGTGCCCCAAGCATCTCTTCACGCATATGTTGCATGATCTCTTGCAATCACCCTTGAATTGCTCCATGCATTCCTTAGAGATAACTTCCACCGTGGAAGCATGCTCTTCCCAACGATCACAATGGTCAGCCACGGCCAACTCCACCTGGGCAAGTGATAGTTATAATAAAATTTATTTTATTATAATCTTTTATGCCTAATTTGGTTATATTTTAAAGATTATTAATGGACTTTATTATTATTTTGTGCCAATGTAGTGAAACAATGAAAGATGGACTGTTTTGAGATTTACTGGCTGCTTTATGGAGTTAAAGGATGAAAAGATTTTACCACAAAGAGATGAGTCAAAACTCTTACTTGAAGATTTTCTTTACCAAGTCAAAGAAATCTATTTCTTTATTTTCTCCACCCGTTTGACCGAGTTGATTTGGTAAAAGATTTGCAGCAACAACTAAATCCATTTGGATCTATTGGAAGTGATTTGAGATAGGTTGTTGTACCTTTTTTTTGGATTTTTCAGTTTGGAAAACACCACAATAAATAGAGTAGGAGTGGTAGACCACACCCCCATAGCAAGCATTAGGCTGCTACCACTTTTCTCCATTTTTGCCACCATTTTTATTTTAGCTTTTTATTTGTTTTATTTTATTTTAAACCTTCAAAGATGTTTCTAGTAATAATGAGTGACTAGTTTTCTTCATTTGGTTCAAGGATTTTTATTCTTTTATATTATATGTGAGACTACAAGTTTCAGTTTATTTTTTTTACTTTTAATTCAAGTACTTGTTGATTTTAATTTCTTTTTATGAGAGTAGATACTTGATTAATCTGACAATTTAATCAAGTATTTTCTTCCTACTGCTACCAAATTGTTTATGCTGCGCTATCGTCTTAAACATTTGGCACTAAGTAGCACATTAGCCGATTATGCATGTTGGTAGTGACACGTTGAATGTGCATAATAAGTCTAACTAGGAGATCAATAGGACAAAAACATTTTAATTGTAGCTATCTTTATTATTTTAGTTTTTTGTTCATCTAAATTTTCAAAGTTTTTATTGCTAGTATAATTTAACATGGAACGCTATCGTGCCCAGTTAAATTATACTAAGTATTAGGTGCTGGGTTTGGTCAAATATTTTTTGAAAATGTAAGGCTTTTTACGGCTATCTTATTAAGCCTACGGTTAAATGCTTGAGTTGTAGAAAAATGCATTTTTAGTCGATGATCTATAATATATTTGAGTCATTCCTTGAACCAAAGTTTTTTTATTATTAATTTTCTCTCCATTTTTTATTTACATCAAATTGTCATTTTATTTTAAAGAAGAAAATCCCCCATGTTTGCATTTTTTTGTAAAGGCAAGTGTTAAAAGGTGGCTCTCTTGAGATTCAACCTGATTCCACTGTTTCTGCAAATTAATTTTGGTCTGTTAGGAAATCAGATTAATTTTTGCGGGTCTCAACAAACCCGTCAAAATTTTGGCGTCGTTGCCGGGGAGCTACTTCCTTTGGCTCTTGGTTTTATTATTTTATTACTTTTTTTTCTTATTCCAAAACGAAAAAAAAAGGTTGGTTAGGTATAGTGTTTCTTTCTTCGTTATTAGTCTTATTATTAATAAAAAAAGAACTTGCAATTTTTTTCTTTCTTTCGTTCTCTCGTTTAAGAAATAGTTGTTTTTATTAGTTAGTAGTTTGAAAAAAGAAACAAAAGTTGGTCAGTTTTAGTGTAATAGTACTTTTTTTTTACTATTATTAGTATAAAAAAAGATTTTTTTTTGTTTTTATCTTGTGTTGTTATTTTCTTTTTCTCGCTAATTATTTTTTACTTCGTTCTAATTTACAGGCCACCATTTCCATTGCAGATCATCTTTGCCCAGCCGCAGTGCATCGGTTGGCCTCTAAATTGGGATTTTGGACTTTGAAAATTTTCTTTTGCAGTAGCCACTAACGGCTCAATCCAGGGAGCAACTTGTTTTTGGTGGAAAAGTGTCATTGTTATATTTATTTGGATTTTGATTTGTGTTCTTGTTTGTGCAATTTTTTGTGTTAAGTTAATAATTTTCTTTTTTTTTTGGTTTATTTATTTTTTTTAATCTAACTGTTGTGCTCTACTATAATTGTTTCTATAAAAAAAAGTCCCATTTTTTTTTGTGTGCAATAAGTAGTCTTCTTGTGTTAGTTTATTGTGTTGTATTCCATTTCTATTCATCCGTGCCAATTATTTAATTTTGTTGGTGCATGCTAGTAAGTGTAGGAATTTTATCATTATAGATTGATAGTTTCTGTGCATTTTTCTTGAGCTTTCTGGTTTATGGGTAGCTGTCGTACTGGAAATAGTGATCTTAATTACATACCTGAGATTGAAAAAGCTGCTCGTCTGTTAAAAAAGGAAACTAAGAAAAAGAAAGCTAATTTGCATTCTAGGGTGAATTTAGATTCTCAGTCATCAAATTCTGATTTTGATTCTCAGGAAGAAGAAACACGGGTGAAAATAATAGAACTTTGAAAGAATTAGCTGCACCAAACTTAAATCAGCCGCCTCTATGCATTAATTTTCAAAATGTTGAAGCAGTGTTTGAGCTTAAATCTGGTCTGATACATTTACTTACTACTTTTCATGGTTTTGCAGGAGAAGACCCCCACAAGCATTTGAAGGAATTCCATGTTGTCTGTTCAACAATAAAACCACAGGGTGTTACTGAGGAGCAGATTAAACTAAGAGCGTTTCCTTTTTCTTTAGGTGATAAGGCAAAAGACTTGCTTTATGATCTTCCCTCAGGTTCAATCAACACATGGAATGAGATAAATGGACTATTTTTGGAGAAGTTTTTTCGTGCTTCACGAGCTGCAAATATAAGAAAGGATATATGTGGCATTCGACAGATGATAGGGGAGTCCCTTTACGAGTATTGGGAAAGGTTCAAAAAGTTGTGTGCCAGTTGTCCTCATCATCAAATTCCAGACCAGCTCTTGATCCAATATTTCTATGAAGTTCTTCTGCCCATGGATAGGAGTATGATAGATGCAGACAGCGGAGGAGTTCTTGTTGTTAAAACATCAATAGCTGCAAAGCAACTAATTTCAAACATGGCTGAAAATTCTCAACAATTTGGATTGAGAACAGACGGAGGTGTTAAACTGACTAATGAGGTAAGTCATTCTGCTCTTGTCAATCAAATTTTTTATTTAACTTCTTTGGTTCGTCAAATGGCTGTAGGACAGTTACAGGCAGCTAAAGTTTGCGGAATATACACAAATTCTGGACACCCAATAAACATGTGTCCTTCTCTTCAAGAAGACCCAAATCAGCAAGTTAATGTCGTAGGAGCATTTTCAAATCAACCCCAGAGAAGATATGATCCCTACTCCAATACCTATAATCCTGGATGGAGGAATCATCCAAACTTCAGCTATGGAAATAATGATGATCAACAGAGATTTCCTCAAGCCTACAACAGGGCTTCATCACCTCCATCACAACCACAAAATTCAGGTTCTTCTCTTGAGGAAATTGTTAAAAATCTTGCTATTAACACTCAACAATTTCAACAGGAAACAAGGGCGAGCATCAAAGACTTGGGAAACCAAGTTAGCCAACTTGCCAACAGTGTGAGTAGATTGGAAGCTCAAGATGATGGAAAGTTACCCTCACAAACAATCATAAATCCCAAAAAGAATGTTTGCGCAATGATGTTAAGAAGTGGGAAAGAGATCCAAGCAAGTCCGCCTTCACCAGTGAAAGAAGTAGAGGAGAAAGAAATGAAAGAAATCAACAAATAATCTTCCAAAAATTCAGTAGAGGTAAAACTAAATCCTTCATGGACTAATACTTATTATAAACCTATTCCTCCATTTCCTACTAGGTTGATGGAAGATTAAAAAGCTAAACTTGAAGAAGAGACGTTAAACACTTTCAAAAAGGTGATGATCAACATTCCATTGTTGGAAGCTATTAAGGAAATTCCCAAGTATGCAAAATTCCTAAAAGAGTGGTGCACGAAGAAGAAGAAGTTCAAAATAAAGGAAGTGTCAAAGTAAGTGAAAATGTTTCTGCTATCATACAAAGAAAATTACCAGAAAAATGCTCTGATCCAGGTATGTTTACAATTTCATACATTATTGGTAATAAGAAAATTGAGTTTGGTATGATAGATTTAGGGGCATCTATTAATGTGATGTCATTTTATTTATACAATGCCTTAAATTTGGAACCGCTAAAAGAAACAAATGTGGTTATTCAACTTGCTGATGGTTTGCATGTTTATCTAGAAGGAATTTTTGAAGATGTTTTAGTGCAAGTTGATGAACTAGTTTTTCCTGCAGATTTTTATATTGTGAAAATGGAAAATGGTCATGCTAATTCAACTCCAATTTTGTTAGGAAGGCCATTTATGAAAACTGCAAAAACTAAAATTGATGTAGATAAATGCATTATTTCTGTTGAAAGTGATGGTGATATAGTTGAATTTAATGTTTCTAAAGCATTAAAAGTTTTTAACAATTCACATTCTGTTTGTGGTAATGATGTTAATTTGATTGGTGTAAGGTAATCATGTTGAGCTGAATGTCGAGCATAACGACATAAAACAATTGCGCTTTTTGGAGGCAACCAAAGTTTAAAATTTCATTCATTTTGATTTAGTTCAAATTTTACTTGGTTTCATTTGTTTTCAGTTTGTTTTCATTAAAAAAATAATAAAATAAAAAAAATTTTAAAATTAAAAAATCAGAAAAAAAATAATAATAGCTTAAGCTTTTTTTGTTTATTTATCCTTTTTCTTTTGTTTTCAGGAGCTCATTTGCTCATTATGAAATCACAACTACTATTCATTATCCCCATCATTGGCGATTGCTTTCACATCATGAAATATATAGCTGATGTGGTATCAACTCCAAGTCTTCACATCTCAAAAGAAATTTTTCAGGGAGCTTCCGGAACTCAATTCTTATGCAGTTATTATTAATTTACTGATTGCTTTGCTGACTTTTTTTTTTAAGTAGTTGAGTTGGTTCTTTATAAAGTTGAATGATGTTTGACTAGGAAATTTGCATGTCTAAGTGCTACTATGTTTTCTATCTTTTTCTAGCTATGCATTTTTTCTTATTTTGCACTGAAAGATGTTGTTCCAAGCTCCTTGTTTACTTCATATCTATGCAAATATGTTGTCTTACATTGATGACAATGTAAAAATTAGGTGTGGGGGAGGATTTCCTTACTGCTAAATGTTTCCATAAACCCCTACATTGGTTTTAATGTCAAAATTCCAAATTTTTCAAAACTTTTAGCTCTCTATATGTGCTAATTTGTCAATTTATTTCAAATGATTTAGAGCCAAAATATTTTGTGTATCCCATTGGTTTTAATGGTTAAGAATGTGCCATATTTGATGTAAATTTAACCCTTTCCATGAGTTTCCATAGCCAAAGAGCACACTTGCTCAATTTTGGAGTGTTATTATTCATAGTATGGTACTACATTGTTTTGCTCATGTCATACATTTCATAACTGCATTGATGAATTTGTGCAATAAATGATAAGGGCATTTAGGTTTCGCCAAGTTTAGCTATCGCAAAATCATACCTTAATTGTTTACCCCTAGTAACCATTTCAAGCCTGGGCCTATTTTCGAGCTCCACCAATATAATCCGGAGCCTAATTTTTAGCTATCTTTTCACCTGTTATTCGGAGTATGTATGATCACTGCTTGATTTTGGTTTGCGGAAAGTGGCTGTGCGGTGGAAATAGTGGTATGGTAGGTTTAGCATGATAGGATATGTGTTCTTGTTTGGTTTGTTTATATCATTGTTGCCATCGTATGGGTCATCTGGAATGATGGTGAGAATTGAGTATGTGGTCTATATATTGTCGGTAATTTAGCCTACTTATCCAAATTTATCCTACCCTTTGAAATTCCCTAGCCCCATTACAACCCTATGAAAAGACCCTTTTGATGTTGCATGATCGTTCATTTAGTGCTAAGAGGATTTGATACATGACAAACCTATGGAATGCATGCTATGTTTATGATTGAGGGTTTACTTAAAAATATCCTTTTCTTTTGAGTGTATTGAGTGAATCCTTGTAAGGCATTATAGTTTGGTACATTCTGACAATGGTATCTGAAGTTGATGGGTGCACATGTTTTTTCTAAATGTTGAGTGATACTTTGCTTACTTATTTTACAAACGGTTGCCTAGTGCAAAAATTTTCCAAAATACTGATTCGTTTTGAGTTTTCAAAGATTTAAGTATGCTTGAGGGAAAGCATGATTTTGGTGTGGGGGAATTTGATAGTTATAATAAAATTCATTTTATTATAATCTTTTATACCTAATTTGGTTATATTTTAAAGATTATTAATGGACTTTATTATTATTTTGTGCCAATGTAGTGAAACAATGAAAGATGGATTGTTTTGAGATTTACTGGCTACTTTATGGAGTTAAAGGATGAAAAGATTTTACCACAAGGAGATTAGTCAAAACTCTTACTTGAAGATTTTCTTTACCAAGTCAAAGAAATCCATTTCTTGATTTTCTCCACCCGCTTGACCGACTTGATTTGGTAAAAGATTTGCAGCAACAACTAAACCCATTTGGATATATTGGAAGTGATTTGAGATAGGTTGTTTTACCTTTGTTTTTGGATTTTTCGGTTAGGAAAACACCACTATAAATAGAGTAGTAGTGGTAGGCTTCAAAGACCACACCCCCGTAGCAGGCATTAGGCTGCTACCACTTCTCTCCATTTTTGCCACCATTTTTATTTTAGCTTTTTATTTTATTTTATTTTATTTTAAACCTTCAAAGATATTTCTAGTCACAATGAGTGGCTAGTTTTCTTCATTAGGTTCAAGGATTTTAATTCTTTTATATTATATGTGAGACTACAAGTTTCACTTTATTTTTTCTACTTTTAATTCAAGTACTTGTTAATTTTAATTTCTTTTTATGAGAGTAGATACTTCATTAATCTGACAATTTAATCAAGTATTTTCTTCCTACTGCTACCAAATTGTTTATGCTACGCTATCGTCTTAAACATTTGGCACTAAGTAGCACATTAGCAGATTATGCATGTTGGTAGTGACACGTTGAATGTGCATAATAAGTCTATCTCAATTATTTTAGTTTTTTGTTCAACTAAATTTTCAAAGTTTTTGTCGCTAGTATAATTTAACATGGAACGCTATCGTGCCTAGTTAAATTATACTAAGTTTTGATTAGGTGCTGGGTTTGGTCAAATATTTTTAGAAAATATAAGGCTTTTTACGGCTATCCTATTAAGCCTACGGGTTAATGCTTGAGTTGTAGAAAAATGTATTTTTATTCGATGATCTATAATATATTTGAATCATTCCTTGAAACAAAGTTTTTTTATTATTAATTTTCTCTCCATTTTTTAATTTACTTCAAATTATCATTTTATTTTAAAGAAGAAAAATCCCCCCTCTTTGCATTTTTTTGTAAAGCCAAGTGTTAAAAGTCGGCTCTTTTGGGATTCGACCTGATTCCACTATTTCTGCAAATTAATTTTTGTTTGTTAGGAAATCAGATTAATTTTTACGGGTCTCGACAAATCCGTCAAAATTTTTGCACCGTTACCTTAGCTGCATTTTCCTTGCAAGCCTTG
This sequence comes from Oldenlandia corymbosa var. corymbosa, assembly GCA_949775105.1. Lineage (NCBI taxonomy): Eukaryota > Viridiplantae > Streptophyta > Magnoliopsida > Gentianales > Rubiaceae > Oldenlandia > Oldenlandia corymbosa. The sequence continues at coordinate 1,455,156 of OX459123.1, read as the reverse complement.
GTGACCCTCTCAAACACGTTGTTGAGTGCCCCATGCATCTCTTCACGCATTTGTTGCATGATCTCTTGCAACTCACCCTTGAATTGCTCCATGCATTCCTTAGAGATAACTTCCACCGTGGAAGCATGCTCTTCTCAACGATCATAATGGTCGGCCACAGCCAACTCCACCTTGGCAAGTTGTTTCTCAAAGTCGACCATCGGCTCAGGAGCAACAGACTTATCCTTATGGGTTCCCCTTTAAGAATAAGTCCTCTCTGGCTCACGAGAAACGTGATCACCACCCTCAACCTCCACACCTTGAACAACCTCCAATGGACTAGACATCATGCACAAAATTTAATAACGAGCGGAAGCGTATGTATTGAGCCGAGGCTCTGATAAGAACTGTCATGGACTAACTATTTTATAAGTTAAAATCGTGCAGCACTAGCACTCTAGACCCCTAGTGAAGAATGCTAGCTCAGCCTCACCCTTAAAACTCTCCAAATTCTTGAAAAGAATTAAGTTGGAAAGTTGAAGGTTTAAAGAAAAGGAGGAGGAAAGAATGAGGACTCAAAGAGAGGTTGAGAAAACTTGTGAATTAGAATCAACACATTGAATTCTTCATGGTTTAAAATATGGGGCTTGGAGGTATTTATATTTGGCAACCCCAAGCCCTTAAAATTCTCGAAAATTCTACATAAAGTATTAAAAATCCTAAATTTAGAGAATTCCTACAACTTTCTCCACTATTCTATAATGTTCTAGAAATCTCCACAACATTCTAGATAATACTACATGATTCTACTCATATTCTGTAATATTCTACAAATCTCTAGATAGTTTTAGGACATTCTAGAAGTTTGCTGATATTGGGCTTGACCCAATACTTCCAATTGGACCCAAGTCCACCAAAGTTATTGGGCCAGATTTACTTAATATTTAGGCCGTGTTACTTGTTCCTGAAGGATTGAGATGGCGGGTCACTCGGCATCTGGGTGGGATCTCGAAGCTTCTCTACCCAGTTGTGGGGTTTTTGACAGATGGCCGCTTCTAGCGTCGGACTTCAGTAGCTACCTAAAGAGAGCAGAAGACAGCGGCGACTGCTGGATTTCAGATCAGAAAGCATCTGCAGATAGAGCTATTTTTAGGGTTTGAATCAACAACATCTTTTGATGACATTAAATTGGATGCATCATCATTTGATGACATTAAATCTATAGAGCTAGGTAGGAGATAGCTCTATATCCAGTATAGAAGAGGATATAGACAACCAAAGCCAGCGGATCTAGTTGAAAAGACGTATTGTAAGTATCACATGTCATGGACTCACACCATAAATGACTGTGTGGTGTTTCGGAATAAACTCCGAAAGATGATTGATGATGGCAATGTGGTAGTAGAGGATCCAGTTGAAATGAATGTCAATCCTTTCCCGCCACAGCATCAAGTCTGAATGGTGAATGTAGGGTTCAGAAGTCATTCCTCTGATGCATGTTTGGTCACTGGTTGTGAAGATTGTGACAAAGTATATAATAAGGTCAAGCAACAGTTGCAAGAGCTAGGGTCTAAATTCGGAGGCCATTTGCATCGACAAAATACACGTCCATCTACAACAGAAGTGAATATAGTGATAAATCGACAGACGCAGACATGGGTACAAAAGGAAACACGTTTAGATCCGGAGCAAGAGAAACTGAGAGCTGTGTCAGATACAATCTTGAGTGCTTTGAACCAAAATCAGCAACAGAGTTTACAACATCAGGGTTTGAATGCAGAAGTTCATCAGACGTAGCAACGAGTGACCATCCATACAAGGCTGGGGAATACCGTTGTTAACCCTTAGGCTAACTCGCCATACCATGTTCATGATACAAGACCGTCAATGTGGCAACAGATTCAGCGTTCCAGCCAAAGGGACAATACTAAGCCAAGGTCAGTCAGAGTAGCACACGTGAATGACAGAGAATGGCATGGCGCTGTTCATTCCAAGTTCCCTACTCCACTATTAAGGAAAGAAAAGATGACCAGGACACAGAAACGAAGATGGCAGAGGGTAATGAATAAACAAAATAGGGGTGCAACAGGAAAATTAGGAACGGTACAAGAGGAACAACCACCGTAATCCCAGCAAACGTCAATGAATAAGTTTTCAGGGCAGGAAGATAGACGGTCACAGTTGTGGAGGAAAGTGGATACATTCTTCGTACCAGTAAACATGGGTTATATGTTACCGAATACTTTTCGTTTGAAAGAACCTGCAACTGCAACATCTATCATCCCCAAAGCTGTTGTAAACTCACTAGTTGTTCCTGAAGCAGCTTCGTTCGTAACAGAACCACATGACATTACGGTTGATGGTATTTAGCTACTATCTCAAGAAGGTAAAGGCTCGGTCATAATGCTCTCTGAGCCAACTGAGAGCTCCGGGACTCACATTCGGCCATTATACATTTGTGCCATCATGGATGGTGTTAGTGGACAACGGTGCAGCAATTAATATCTTACCCACAAGAGCTTTACAGAGATTAGGCAAGCAACTCAAAGATTTAGTGCCAACTGAAGTTTTTGTTAGCGGATTTACAGGAGACGGTACAACCGCTAAAGGAATCCTCCCATTGCAAGTGGAGGTAGGATCACAAGTGGTGGTGTCGGTGTTCTTTGTGGTTGACACTAAAGCGTCTTACAATGTCCTTTTAGGGTGTGATTGGATCCATTCAGCAAGATGTATCCCTTCCTTATTATATCAAGTGATTATTATATGGGAAATAGATGGACCAGAAATCATAGCTGCCGATACAAGTCCATTTGCAGCTCAAGCTAATGTTGTAGAGGCTTACTATTACGACAATGAAGTAGGTCCATACCGTCTTGTTGGGATGGATACGTATCGTCGGCCGCTACAGGCCACTTTGCGTCGTGATATGAGTCTTCCAGAGTGGAAGTTGATGTTACAAGAAGTCAACAGGCCATACAATTACTACATGTTAAGGCCATTGCCAGCTGCTCCGTCTATTGAAGAAGTATTTAATGAAGAAAATTGAGCAGTTAAGTGTTTTGGATACGATGGAGTTAGATCAAGAATTGTTCAAGGCAAATGAAAAGCAAGCCGTCATCAAGCGTGTGTTGCAGTATTTTGAGAATGAGCGTCAACATCAAATTGAAACGCTTGCGGTATGTTGGGATGAAGTAATTTATGATGCAGATCCAGTTTCAAACAGTGACATCATCAATTTGAGTGAATTGGCTACTGCAACTCCAAAGTTAAGTGATGAAGCAGTTGTTACCAAAGAACTAGTCGAAGCAATAAACTTAGGATCATCTGGCGAGGAGAAGCCTACTTATATTAGTTCTTCCTTATCCGCCGATGACAAGAAGTCACTAGTTGATCTTTTGAAGCAGTATCATGATTGTTTCGCTTGGGACTATACGGAAATGCCCGGTTTAGATCAGAGTTTGGTAGAAAACAATAGCCCTTTAAAAAAGGGTTTCATGCCATTTAAACAACCGCCAAGGGGGTTTTCAGAGGATGTGGTCAACAAAGTGAAAGAAGAGATTGAACATTTATTAGCAGTTGACTTTATCAAAGTTGTAGTATATGTTGAATGGTTATCTAATTTGGTCCCCGTTATCAAGAAAAATGGCAAAACTAGGGTCTGCACGAATTTCCGTAGTCTTAATCTAGCATCTCCCAAGGATGAATATCAAATGCCGAATGGCGAAACATTGATTGACAGGTTGATGGGTTTTCAAGTCATGAGTTTTGTTGATGGTAACACTGGATATAACCAAATTCTCCTAGCTCCTCCAGATGTTCATAAGACTGCTTTCCATGCGCCGGGATCCTTAGGCATTTTCCAGTGGAAGGTTATGCCATTCGGGTTAAAGAATGTCGGAGCAACGTACCAAAGAGCAATGAACTGCATCTTTCATGATCTCATCGGAAGGGTTCTGGAGGTATACATAGATGATGTGGTGATGAAATCGCATTCTTTTGGGGATCACTTACAACATCTGGGTCAGTGTTTTGAGCGTATGAGGAAGTATAAACTGAAGTTGAACCCATTGAAGTGCGCATTCGCTGTTTCCTTAGGAGTTTCTTGGGGTTCTTAGTACACTCTAGGGGTATTGAAATTGATGTATAAAAAGCTAAAGCAATTATTGAAGCTAGGCCCCCAAAGACAAAGAAAGAGTTACAGAGCTTAATCGGCAAAGTTAATTTCCTTCACCGATTTATTTCAAATCTGTCGAAGAAGTTGAAACCTTTTTCTTCACTTTTGAAAGTCCAATTTGCAACGGATTTTTTATGGGGTGACGAGCAACAGCAAGATTTTCAGGATATTAAACAAGTTTTATCAACTCCACCAGTAATGGTTCCACCAATATCGGATAAACCTTTGAAGCTATATTTGTCAGCAACAGAAGAGTCATTGGGTTGTTTGTTAGCACAAGATGGTCACGACGGATTTGAAAGAGCTATATACTAGCTCAGCAGAATGCTTACAGACACTGAACGCCGGTATCCACCGATTAAAAAACTTTGTTTAGCATTATATTTTGCTGCAACTAAGTTGCGGCATTACATGCTTCCGAGATTAGTCTGTGTTATTAGTAAAATCATTCTTGTCCATGACATGCTGCATCGACCAATGATGAGTGGCCGGATTGGAAAATGGGTCCTGCAATTTTAACACGTACCGCAATCAGCAGTGAAAGGACAAGCATTAGCAAATTTCTTGGCGGCACACCCTTTACTTGACGATGATTGGGACGATGAATTCCTTAGTACTTTTCAAGTGCACCAGTTAGAAATTCCTATGTGGATAGTACACTACGATGGTTATTTTTGGCCAACTATGATTCTGGATTGTATCAATTTCGCTAGAGGGTGTGTAGATTGTCAGAAACATGCTGATATTCCACATACACACACTGGGGCCAATGCAGTTTATAGTCAAACCATGGCCATTCCGGTGTTGGGCCCTTGATGTTATAGGCATGATTCATCCACCTTCTTCTGTGGGACACAGATATGTTCTAGTTGCAACAAACTATTTCACTAAGTGGGTGGAAGCAATTCCTTTAAAGAATGTAGATCAAAAGGTCGTTATCAGTTTTATCAAAGATTATATCATCTACAGGTTTGGTTTGCCAAAAACAATCATCACAGATCAAGTGCAGCATTTTACAGGTCAGGATATGACACAGCTTGCAAAAGATATGGGCTTCACCCAAACTCATTCTTCTCCTTATTTTGCTCAAGGTAATGGTCAAGCCGAATCAATGAATAAACTCTTGAAAGGAATCATACATAAAACGATTTCCGCGAACCCACGGCAATGGTATGAAGTGCTACGTCAAGCTTTATGGGCTTATTGGGTAACACAAAGAAATAGTAAAAAGGCAACCCCGTATGAGCTGGTCTATGGGCATGATGCCGTGTTGCTTGTCGAAACACTAATCCCTTCCTTTCGATCTGAGAAACAGTCTCCTTTGGATTCTGCTGACTATGCAACAGCTATGCTAATTGATCATGACAAGTTGGCCCATTGCCGCAACATACCAGCAACTAATATAATTCACCAGAAAGCGGGAATCATCCGAGCTTACAACAAGTTTGTCAGATCTAAGCGTTTCAATATTGACAAAATGGTGTGAAAAACAATCTTACCTTTAGGGCACAAAGATCGTGTTTATGGCAAATGAAGCCCCACTTGGGAAGGCCCCTATATAATTCATCAACATTTAGGCCGGGGTGTCTATGTTTTGAGAGATCTTGACGGAACAATCACAGATAGATCCATTAATGCCTCATATTTGCGCAAGTACTTTGCTACCGCTTGGTATCAACTCAACGCTAAAGAGCAACAGTTAGCAAGAGATATTGCAGCCAAACGATACCAATGAGTTAAAAGCAAGGACATTGTTTACTACTAACAAAAAATCAAAATAAATTGTTTTGTGCAGGTAATAGATCACTGCAACACTGGAAGGCTAAATCAGAAAACAAAATATCAAGATGGGTTTAACAAGGTATCAATTCCCAAGCAATATTATATCTCTGCTGGAGGGGTTGCAGGCCTGCTAGCTAACGGTGCCACATCAAGGGCCTCCTCCTCAGGCGGTGGCACATCCCGTGGCATTTCTAAAGTTGGTTGCATTTCTTCTATTGTTGCACCGCTTTCAGGATGACTTAGAGGCGTTTGACTCATGGGCATTGGAGAGTTGGGAGCTGTCCCTATGTCCTGCATGAGCTTGGCGAAAGTTCTAGCTGTTCTACCCACCTTCTACAACTTTTCCAGCATCCTGGAACTTGGGAAGCAGTTGGTTCACAACGGTGGTCATCCGCCCATATCCATCAAGTGCCACATCAGTGTCCGCAACAACACCACTTAGCTCTGCCTCCAGTTGTTTGCGTTTGGCTTGTACTTTCTCCAATTCTGCCTTTTCCTTTAATTCGGCAACAACTGCCTCTTTGATGTTGGTTTCCAATTTCCCTGCCTGTTCAATCAGTTGTTCAGATAGCAATTTATTCTTCTCCTGCAGGCCATAAGCAATCTGATATTCCGCAATATGGGGAACACAAACTCGGCATTCAATCTGCTTCTGGGTAGCTTCTGAAAGACATTAAACGTATTGCTGCAGCCATATTCCCATCCGTGATGGAATTCTGGATAATGGCCACCAATTAGCTCAACTGATCGTACCTTTCAATGTATACTTCTTTGGCAGATAGTGAAAACATCTCTGTGATTTGTTTCAAAGCAGCTACCAGAGGCATTTCATGGACCCTAGACGTTTCTTCTATTCTCACATAAGTTGCCGCTTTTGTTCGTTCCAGCCTAGCTTTAAGTGACTCTAAGGACGGAGGAGCTTTTATCCCAGAAGTGGTTGGAGCGCTCGAACTGGCCGTTTTCATTACCTTTTTGCTCCTGGCGCCGCCAATCTCCGGAGCTGTTTTTTGTGCAGCCCGATCTTCTGCTACTGCAACAGAACCTTTCTCGCTGCCTGGGCTTTCTGCTTCTTCCTCTTCACTCTCAAACACAGATACGAGATTTTCCTATTCATACATGGCAAAGACGGAAAATACTTGTCAGTATTCCGGTTTACAAGGTAGCATAATACCGGTAATATTATTGTTACCTTATTGCTGACTTCGGTAGCAGAGCGCTTCCTCCCAATCAACCTCTTGGATCGACGGGTGGAGGTTGGAGCATCCTTCCCGGTACTTGTTTTTGCCCTGACATCGGCGGTTGCAGTGCTCTTCTTGCTTGATAGACCACCAGTCTTTGCTGCAGCGTCACTTTTTCTTTTCCCTGCAAATATTACATTCAGGCAAAAAGAGTGACACAAAGAGGTTTATTTACAGCATAAATTTAGGGTAATAGTTATCGTTACCTTTCTTCTCTGTTTCTGCAACACCACCAACTGACTTGTTCTTTGCAAACTTGCCAATGCCAAAGAAGGTTTTGATTGCCTCGAATCCAGAACGGTACATACCAATTGACAGTTCATACCACCAGTCTGCAAATCCAGGTGTTGCATTGAAACAGAAATTGAATTGTTGCCGCTGACCTACCTCTCAGATCCATCAACGCCCGATGCGTGGTGTATTGAGACATTGTGAGTTTTTCCCTACCAAGCCTCCCTATATTCCAGCAAGATACATAAAAGTGTGGCACGCTCTGGGCAAAACCAAATTGCCGGGCTACCATATTCGCCGGATAGTATTCGGCGTGCATATCTGCTACTACATTCCGGGATTGTGCACTCTTACAGCCATAAAACAGGTCCCTTGCTAATAGCAGATGGCTTCATACAGATGCCAGGCCAAATTTACCATGGTTGCTCCACTTTCTCCTCTCTGCCTCAGCATGGCAAACTTCCCCAAAGCTTTTATGCCACTAGTCATGGCTGAGTTGTTGTACACTCGCCTCAATGTTAGGGTTCGATTCAAAGATAGTCCTGAAGACTTCTGTGGCGTCATAGTTTGGTGCACTATACTGATGCACACCAAGGCACAAAGGTTCGCCACTCTCCACAGGATAGATACCTTCTGGTTTTAAACTAGGAAAATATATATACAACCAAAAATGCAATACCCACACAGGGCTACAGAGGGTAACACTAGGATTATGCGTGGCTTCATGGAAACAATGATACAACATTGCAAGAATAGCCTCTGCCAAGTTCATTTGTACTCCAGATGCTAACCTACCAGCAACATGATACCAATCCATAGTCATTTGAAACGATTTCCCAGGAAACACATACATGTTCAACCACATAGCAAGAAATTGGATATGATATAATCGGCTTGTGTGCCGTTTTTTTTCGTTGATGAAAGGTCCATAGCTTCTGGGTTGCCCCGCCACTACTGCAGCTGCATCATCATCAATCACATGGCCATCCACGACCACATATGCAACAGCAGGCAGACCAGTGATAATGCATACATCAAGCAATGTCGGTGTCATCAGGCCCCATGGAAAGCATAAAACATTATTGCTCCCACTCCAAAACCCTAGTACGGCCTCCACCAGATCTCTACTTTCGCCAAGCCCTATGGTGGAGAACTTCAATAGGTCATAGATTCCACCCATCTTCCAAGTATCGGGGTATTCCGGTTCCAACTCGTGGTACCGTTGGACGAAGGCCTTCTGGATTTCTCGTTTATCTGACCACGGCCAGACACGCAGCCATGCCCAATTCTCAAACTTATAGGGATTCTCATATTTGTAGTACGGCAATTCTGGGTTTAGCATGGGAATGTATTCTTTCAGATTTTCCAGCGCTGATGGGAAATTCGGCCCAAGGGTTAACTGGCGCGCATCGGACTTGAAAGGGACAATCACTCGTTCTTTAGTCCGTTGTAAAGCGCCCGCATCTCTGGGTTTCGCACCATGAGTTTTAGCTTTGACTCTATCAAACGTCATTGGGTTTACTGCGCCAGCTCCGGCCATCTTGGTGTCGATGATAAAAAATAAGGGTTTGTTTCGAATTAAACGAGGAATTTTGCAGGTGTTGGTGTGGAGCTGCACATTTAAAATTCTAGAATCAATTGATTGTTTGTGGTTTCGGTTCCGGATCCTTACAGTTTAAAGACGGCAGCGTAACAACTTCAGAATTGAAAGGGATTTGGAATCGGAGAAGATTTAGTTTCTGTTGTGGAGTCAAAAAAACAAAGCAGCTGTTGGAGACTATTGATGTTGTTTTCTCTCTCCAATGTTATCTTGTTTGAAATCCCAGTCAAAGCTCGGAAAGCGTGCAATCAGGGAGCCGCTTAAACAAACCGCGTCTTTCACATGCGCTTTTGCTGGGGGGGATCTTGGGCCGATCAAATCTTTTTTTTTTTGGAAGACTTGCTGGATCGTCCCATTATTTGGGCTGAAGAATCCATAATAAGGCAAGTAAAGTTTGGACTCCAATGTGCAAATTTTGCTTCCCTCGGGGGCTTTATGTTGGACCGATTTTTGACAAATCTGGTCCACATGAGAATGGGCTGATCGCAGCACTTTAATGGAGGAAGAATCGGGTTGAAACACGGCTTGATTAGAATTCGCGGATGAAACAAAGAGCAAGGAGGCCGAGTTCGAAAAGGAGTCAATGACGCCGCAGTCTATATCGAAGAAGGATTCCAGTTGCAACAGAAATCCTTGTGGAATTTGACTTCTGTTGCGACTTAGCTAGGGTTGGCGGAATCTGTATAAAAGGAATTAAGGAGGCACCGGCAAGAAAAAAAAACGACTCATCATTCAAGAATCAGAACTTCATATTTTCTTTTACAGTTTTTATCTTTTGATTTTCAAGCTTTTAATGTATTCTTTTACGTTTTGATCTTCAATCTTGTAATCATTTCGATGTTTTGGGCTATTCAAAGCCGACTCGTCCTTAATCAAATCAATAAAACAGGCTTTTGCAGGCCGTTTTATCCATTTTTCATAAATTTTTGTTACTCTTTTGAGTCATCGACTGAGTGCCAACTCAAAGGCATCAGTCCATTTAGGCCAATCTCAGCGTTTGGACTCCATATTTTGAGAATATCACGCAATCGGTTGAAATTAGTTTGAGCAGAATCGGTCTTCACTCAAAAATACATTTTTGACTCAAACAAGCTTATAAAATTCAGCCCTCCATTAATTTATCGTGTAATTACAGTTTTTGTAGGAATAGTTTATCAGGTTTATAAAATAACGTACCTACACGTGTTGGATTCTCCAGTAAAATGTGAAGAAAACATTGAGCCCATAGACGAAACATGCAAGCTAGTCTACGAGTATAGTGCTGAAAGAATGCAGGATGGCCAAGGAACTAGAGGAATTTGACTGGTGACAAGCAGATTACGTCGAAATCTAAGATAAAGACTCCATATTACAGCAAATGGCAACTTCAGAACAACCAATGTTGCTGCTTCAGCATGGTTGCAACGCACAAGTTCCTGATCTCTTTAATACTGCATTCATGTTAGCTCTTTTCTTTTAGTTTTATCCCAATAATAGATCCAAAATTTGTTTTATTTTGTTGCTTTTGTTGGTCAGTGTGGATTAGTTTTATTACTTTATATTTCGTGGTGCTTTCTCTTATATTGTTATAATTACATCCAATTTGATGAAGGTGATTTTAAAGTTTAAATTGAATTACATCGTATTAAATATGTTACTATTTTTAAACTAGTCACGCAATGACCCCGTTCGGGCGAACAAGAGGACGCGTTCTTTGCCGGTCCCGGTTAACCCGGGACATGTGGATTGCTTGGCCGGTCCCCGTTCGGTCCGATATGGTGAACCGGACCGGTCAGGCCTTTTTTATTTAATTTTTAAATTTTTTGTTTTTTTTAATTTTTTTTAGTAATTAAAAAATAGAAATATTTGTTATTTAAAAAAGTCTAAAAATTTAAAAATATCAATCGGATTCATTGCTATTTTTTTAATTTTTAGATTTTTTGTTGTAATTAGTTAATCTACTTTTTAGGTCATTAAATTTATTAATAATTTATATTTGAGTTACATTAAGTATCACCAATCTTTGTAGTACAAAAAATAGTTAATCTATTTACACATATTTGTCACAATCTTTTTAGTACAATTATTATTTTTCATTATAAATGTATAATTATTATTTTAACTAAAAATTATCTTTAAAATAATGATTAAAGCAAAATTTATATTTTAATATCAATTCAAATAAATTAACTTAACAAATAATTTTAAATTTATTTTCAAGTAAAAATTAATTACTTGTTTATTTTCAAGTAAATATAAAATGTAGAGTTTAAGCACTAAAGTATAAATATTGTTAATAATATTTAAAGTACGAGGTATTCAACATGTAACGATACTGTGAATAAACTAACATTAAAATAAAAATTAATAATTTGTCCGTTCTCACGTGAATCGGACCGAATGACTTCCCCGGTTCGGTCCGAGTGGCAGGGGCAAAAGGAAAATTCTTCAAAATTGGTGGCTTCAAATACTAATTTGGGTGGCTGGAAAAATCCAACCCCAATTTGGAAGTGTAAACCGATCACAATTTGTATTCAACTCTATATATAGACTAACTAATAATTATAGCCTCAAAGCATAATTGGCTGTTTCTTTTTTTTTTCCTCTTGTTACTAAACCCTAGACTTCGCAAAGATGGCCGCTATGATCCAGAGCTTGCCTTCACCGGCTTCTGTGTTTTCTGCCTATGCCTCACTTTCAGGTTCCGTTATGCTGTTTCAGACTGCCCTGAATCAAGTGATACCTCATTCAGTTCGCAACTATATTTACTCTAAACTCTTAAGGTTCTACAAGACCAAGAAGTCTTCCGATCTAGTTCTTCTGATCCAGGACAAGGATGATGTGACGGGTTACAATGAGATTTATGCCGCTGCCGAAATCTATCTTAATTCAAAGGCTGATTCGATCATTGAGTGCCTCATGATTAACAAAGGGCACAAAGAGGCAAGCATCAACGTCAAGCTTGCTCGGTGCGGAAAAATCGTTGATACATATGATGGTGTTGAAGTCGTTTGGACGTTCAGAAGTAAACAGAAGAATAAGGGTTCTTCACAAACTAGGAGGGATTCCTATGGTGACGGTGATGATGGTGATTACGGTGGAGATTATTTTGGTTTGAATAGAAAGCACTTTGCAATTAGCTTTGACAAGGAGAAGAAACACCAGGTTTTGAACGATTATATCCCTCATATTTTAGAGAGAGCTAAAGAGATCAAAGACAAAAAGAAAGTTATAAAGCTGCATACTTTGTCATCAAGTGGAGGTTATCAGTCCATCAACCTTGAGCATCCAGCAACTTTTGAGACACTTGCAATGGATTCAGAGTTGAAAAAAGCCATTAAGGAAGATCTTGATATGTTTGTAAGGAGGAAAGATTTTTACCGGAAAGTCGGGAAAGCCTGGAAAAGAGGCTACTTATTGTATGGACCTCCGGGGACAGGGAAGTCAAGTTTGGTAGCTGCCATAGCTAATTATTTGAAATTCGACATCTACGACTTGGAGCTTACCAACATAAGCAAGAACTCACAATTTAGAGACGTGTTTTTGAGGACTGGAAATCGCTCCATCCTCGTGATTGAGGATATTGATTGCACTGTTGAATTGCCTAATAGAAAGAGGAAACTGGGAGGAGGAGCCAAAAAGGAGGCAGAGTTTACGCTATCTGGACTGTTGAACTTCATTGATGGCCTTTGGTCAAGTTGTGGTGATGAGCGTATCATCGTATTTACTACCAACAATAAGGACAAGTTGGATCCGGCATTGCTTCGCCCGGGGCGAATGGACATGCATATATCGATGTCCTATATAACTACTGAAGGATTCAGGACTTTGGCTTCCAATTACTTGAACATCAACAATACACATTGGAGGTTTTGGGAGATTGAACAAATGATTAGGAGCATGAATGTCACTCCTGCTGAAGTTGCTGAACAACTGATGAGAAGCGATGATCCTGATGTTAGCCTGAAAGGATTATCTCAATTTCTCAACCTCAAGCGCGAGAGGATGGAAGAAGGCGGTGATGAAGATGCACCCAAAGAAGCAGAGAGCAATGGGATGGCTGATCAAACCCAAAAAGCCAAAGAAGGAGAGAGCAATGGGATGACCGATCATCAAACACCAAAAGCCAAAAGGATTAAGCTTGATGATTGGGAAGAAGATGATGATGATGATGATGAAGAATGTGAGGATGACGATGAAGATGAATATTATGAGGGTGGAGATGATTTTCTTATCTAGTAGTACTTTATCATATTGATTTCATGGCACAGCTAGGAGTAGGCCTTGAAACAGTAGTACTGTGGGCATTGATTCTGCATTCTTCAAGTTTTTTGCTTATTTAACTTTTTAGATTAATTCCAAGCCTTTGTTTAATATTAATGCTTATTTAACTTTTTGGATTAATTCCAAGCCTTTGGTTATTATTAATGCGCAAAGTTGCTGCATTTTATTACCAAAGCTTTAACTAATTAACTAACCTTTAAATTGTCCGAATCTCAACAAGTTGTGGGCGTTGGTTGTCGTTCTAAGCTTTCTAGCTAGCTATGTCAAAAATGGTCATTGTGAACCGAGTACCCTTGACTGTAACTTACTAAGATGTTTTGATTATGAAAACTCACTCTAACGTCTCCTCCATTCTTCGACCCGGAAATCATTCTCCCACAGCTGCCCTTCAGCCAACTCCGGCAGGAATCAACAAAGTCCTTTAGGGAAGCTTTTAGCTCAATCTCATTGGATGACGATTACCACCGGTGTTGGCTTCACGCAACATGGAACCAGCAATTGCCCCTGTATGGATTTCACCTAATGGTCTGCCTTTACCTTTATTTCAGAAAGAAGCCACTTTTTATATAGCTTGCCAATAGGGTAAAGCTCTCAAATTTGACGAGGCCTTCAGTTGCAAGAATGTGTGTGGAATTCAATCTACTTGAAGAAGTGCAAGATGCATTTGGATTAAGCAAAATTCTAGTTGTTTTTTGTAATCTGTAATGTATGGTAACCTCCCTAATTATTACCATAAGCGTAGTAAACTGGGACTTGATCAGATATATTGATAATCAATAACACGCCTAGCTAACCGCTGAGGAAAAGATAGTCCTAAAACCGGAAAATATTGGTTAATTTAATTGAGCCACATCGATAAACTCCAATTGATTTAGCTACTGGAAAAGTTATTACTACAGCTGGAAAACATACAGACATAATTTCATCTCCGTTTCCTGCTGCAAAAGACAATTTGATGCTAGAGGAAAATGTATTTGTGGCTGAACAAATTTCTCCAGGGAAGTTAACTTCACGAGCTACGAAACTCATGTTGAATTCAATCTCTGAACCGTCTGGTGGAACTGTAGAGATTGCGACAGGGCTGGTGGATGATCCGTCAACTTCTGAAGCCAAAATACAAAGCTCAAACTTCTCAAAATGTCAAAGCATCATCAGATAGTTTTCAAAATAGCTTGGATAACACTACTTTAGATGAATATCAATCAGCTACGTAAAATTCAAAGAGCTTGGATGAATTACATGACTCACCCCAATCACCTGGACAATAATCCTGAAACTCCGATGCCGACGTCAACTGAAACACCTTTCTCAGATGGTAAGAATGTCATTGAAAATTGCCATGAAGCTCAGCTAATGAAGAACTCAAATAAAATTTTCCACTCAAAAAGTAACAAAAAGTGATGACAAACTGGGAAGGATTCTAACATACCTTAACACAGTTCAACACAATGCTTCAAACTTACACCAATCGGATGAGGAACAGGAGATTGTAGCACACTCCATCTCAGTCCAAAACCTTCTTTCACAAGAGAATTCAACTGTAGCTGCACAGGTTCACCAACATGACTCACAATCTGCTTCCCCGTGCTCCAGCCGAAAGAACAATTGGTACGAGGTCAACTACCACACCCCCCCCCCCCCGACCAAAAAGAAAAAAAAAAGGTATATACAACAAGAAGCTTTCTTAACTATATTCTTAGCAATACTGGAAACCTTTTTTTTCCCCATTTTAGAAGAAGTTAAATAAGGGTATCCCAATTGATCCGGGAAGACCGGATCCATTAAAATCAATAAATCGCTTGAACAAAGTATGTAGTTCTAAGCGTTAGCATCTGGACTAGCATTTTGGTGGCCACAAGTTGGGTGGCCTCTCCGGCATATATAACTATATATCCACAAGCAATTCGTTCTCACATTCAATCAATAGATTAATTCTACACATAAACATATGAAAAAATTTGGTCACAATAGCATCAGCTTGAATCGTGGAGTAATTATGTTTGTCAAATGACTATTCGAATGAGACAAGAAAGGATGTATAACTCATTTAATAAAAAGGAAAATGAAGGACCAATTTGGAGTTTTTCTGAATAAAATGATCAACACATATTGATTACTACTCTCTAAAAGTAGCTCCTTCGGTTAATTCAATTCAATCGGCTCGACTTTTGTCCTTGCATCTCTTTTCCGCTTCAATCCTCCTACGATCAAGAACAATCAAAACATAATGCCATGTTAATAATTTTAACCCCAATGAAAAAAAAAGAAAAGAAAGAAAAATTGCAATCGAGAAATCACATTCAATTATTAACAATTGTATGTGTACCCATCACATCCATAGAAATCAAAAGAAAATGATCACTAATCCTACTCTGATCTGAAATGATAAATTTTTTTCATTAAAAGAAAAGGGAATGAACTCTCCTACCATGCATAATAAAAATTCGTGAATCAATTAGTACAATTTTTTTCCAACTTGCCTATGATATTACTCAAGAAGACGTCCGTAAGAACAGTGGTGGACTTCATAGATGTTTTGACCAATTGCAGCGCCTGTCAAATGTAAAGTCAACATTATACAAGGAGGTATAGAAAAATGTAAAGTTCAAAAGAAAAATGATTGGACTATTCGTTAAATGTATAAAAAAAGATATCAACTATAGAAACGGAGACTATATCAAAACCTTTACTGTGGTAAATGCGTTAATGAGAGCGAATATTTCAAAAGCTCATCTAATTGAAAGTTACAACAAACTAAATGGTTCCAAGGAGAACAGGAACACAAGCAAACCATGTTCATTCAATCAATATCAAAACATTAAAACACAATTTAAGAAAGGATAAAAATAATTAGGAAGTACCTTATCCATGCTTATATCAAGCACTTTCTCCTCAAGGGTATCTGGGTCCCTTCCATTCAACACTTTCAGCAAATCGACGGCCGATTCCGGCTTCACGGTGAGATCATCCAAAACCATATACTTGCCTGCTCCCTTCACAAATCCACCTTCCACTCCCGGAGGTGTAACAAATTCAATCTTTAAATTCATAGGTTTATTGCAATCAGAACACTTGGTCCCAGATTTATTACTGAAACAGTGGAATAAATAACAATGGCTGCATCCGTAAAAATCTTTCCCATCTTTCCGAGTACTGGATGATGATGATGAAAAGAGAGGACTTGATGAAAAGGGTTCATCAAAAGTTTGTGGAATGAGTTTAAGGATTCTAACTTTGGTTTGGTTTGGCTGAATGTAGGATTGGTTTAGGGTTTCGATGCTATCATAGAGGTTTCCGAGGGAACCAAATCTCGTCTGTTCTTTGGTTAGAAACATGAAAGCCCCCATTGGCATAGCAATGATATGGTAAAGGAAATCAGCAGCTTCGTTGTCTGCTTCCGCAAACAAAATCTTCTTCTCTTTCAAGTCTATGAATTATTTCAAACGTACTACTTTTGAATTTACTGATGATGATGAAGCCATTTTCTTTATATGTAACTGTGTGTGTGCGCGTTTGTGTTTGTAGGATGGTTCAAACCCTAGCTTTTGATTGATTCCGATCCCAACAAATATATGATTTTTGTTTTTCTTTAACAAAAAAAAGAAAAAACAGCGAAATCAGTGTAGGGTATGTACTAGTGTCAAGTATTAATTATTCAAAACTTTCATATATTTTATGGAAATCAAATCTTCTAGATAATGAAATGAATGAGTTTGATTATGCCAATCTTCCACGATCTTTATCTAGCTAAAATTATATATTAGTTTTAATTGATATCGATACATTTTTATAAAGGGCATGACATTTATTTAATTTTTACTAATATTATTAAGAAACTTACGATGCATTTTTGACTCCTAAAAAGACTATAACAACATTAGTTTCTCATCACAGGAACATTATCTTATAAATAATGCCCAAAATCGGCAATCATAAATCCTTGGATTCCTATGCGGTTCAAACAGTTCATAGAAGCCTATTCCCCTCTTCATCTAATCGAATTTTCCTTAGATCTTGATCTATTTCTCTTTTTTTGCCAAGGAAATTACTAGATGATAATTATATGTAAAACACTATTTTGGAACAGATGCAAACTTGATTTTAAAAAATCAGAAATTGTTTTGAGGTGTAGAATTGGGGCTTCAAGAAGTAGTAGATATACTCCTCGAGTTTGCTAGTGACGCGACATGGTGATGCTGGTTCGCCCAAATTTTCATCATTTCTTGATCACTTTGGGTACTCACAGTTCAGGAATTGTGTCAAACTATGTGAAATTAATTAAAAGAAGGCAAAACAAAAGAAAAAGAAAAACAAAAGGAGAAGGGAAGAAGAAGAGAATGTTTTCTGTTTTTAATTAGAGTATCACATCTAATAAACTCGTGAATCCGATTATCTAAATCACCAACGTGTACACTTTTTCCGATCAAATTTTGGTAGAGCCACCACTCGTGAGTCATGACTCATCTGCAAAAAAAAGGTTAAAGCAATCATTTGGTGAATGTGAAATTACTAAAAATATTTTAATATTTATAAAAATGAATTAATGAGGTACATGCCCTTTATAATAACAACCATCTTTCCAATGCCCTTAATTAAAATTTTCCCATTGTCTATGTACTTACTTAAATATAAGCCTCTTGGACCATAGATTGGATAATATAATAGCCCATTCTCTCACAAAACGTGCCATAACGGCTTCTGTAATTGAAACAATTTGGAGCGAATCTCCAACCATTGTACTGCAATTGGTACTAGACCATTTCGAATAATCTTTAAGAAATCCTTTGTTTCTCAGAAAAATAAAAATAAATAAGTCTCTTGGACCAAGATATTAAGTGTCAATTGGGGATCTGGTCCGTCGGATACTTTAGATTAGACGGTTCAATTTTAACATAGCATTATCAATTTTAGTGGAGACAAATTTGTCAATTCTGCAATTCCTATAACCATTCCTAATTCAATTTAAGAGGTCCCTCTACTTTCTCTTTTCTCAAAAAAACCCTAGTCTACCAAAACGGCATCGTCTTGTGCATATAAAAATAGAAAACAATTAGAACACCGGCCAATTCTTCCACTCTATCAGGTATTCAGGTTGCTGCCCCAAAGTCGGCCTCCTCCACACCCTTCGACTTTGCCAATTCTTTCGAGTTCGCAGATTTCGTCGATTTGGAATCCTTCGACATTGCCGATTTCGTCTCCCACTGGCCTATTAGAATTGTAATAGGCTTCGCCTCCCTCCTCCCTTCCACCATGTCTATAGATACACTCTCATTCGATACAGGTAATAATGTTATTGTGATTACTTCAAATTCTGCTTCTTGTTGATATAATCCGTTTTGCTGGAATTCGTAAAAAGGCATGAGATACCATAGTGAAGCAATGATTCTTAAAGCTTACAACTCTTGTCATGGTTAAATTTTCACTCGTACAATTTGTCTTGCCAAGGTATTACTGTTAGCAAAAGAACCCTTTGGGTACTTAGAAATACACCTTTTAGGTTAAAGAGGTGGAAATGGAAGAGAAGATGATTTAGGAAGAAAGAGAGCTCAACAACTTTGTAGTGAATAAAATTCTTTCTCTATTATGAAAACCTTTGGTTTACAAGTCTTACAAGTTCTCTACACCCTTTACATTAAAGAGCCTAACCCCTATTTATAGTGGTTCATAGAACCTTCTACAAAGTTTCAAGATTTTTCTAACATCTTTAAATATCTAGATAATTCTATGTTTTTTTTGAAATGGAGATAATTCTATGTAATATCTAGATAATTTCATAGATTATTCTACTAGTTTCTAAATATCTCGATATTTTAAATTCTATTATCTAGATATTTCTCTTAGATGCTTCTACCTAATGTAGAAATTTCCTTTGACTTTTCTACTTTCTTTTTCTTCATATTTCTAGACAATTCTTTTAATGGATTTGGAGTTAACTAAACATAAATCTTAATGGTCCAACTTGGTATCCTTGGGTAGCCCAATATTACTTAGACCAATACAATTTATTTACTAACACCACCTTTAAACTTGATTGGTGACTACTTGCATCATCCTTGATCATGCGTAGTCTTCTTCTTCATCCTCCTTCGAGAGCTTTGCTCCATGTCTAGTGAGGTACTTGTTGGCCTCCACTTCTTCTTTTGTACAACTTCTTTAAAGTCTAGAGGTTTACATTTAGCATAGAGACAGTAAAGTGCTAATACTTTCATTTCCTCTGTTTCTTCAGATATCTCTTGTAGACTTCGTATTCTTTGTGTGCCTTCATTTGCAATGGGTAAAAATGGACTTTGAGGTTGCTGAATTGTTACATCCGCCTCGTTAACCTCATCTTCATAGTTAGGGATACCCGGTAGAAATTTATAATTCTCATTGCTTTCAATATTCGAATCTCACGTCCTTTCTTCATCGAACTCCACATCTATGCTTATGACCACCTTCTTCATGATAGGATTTTAGAGCTTGTAGGCTTTTAATTGCTTATCATATCCAACAAACAAGTGTTTCTCACTTCGATCATTGAATTTGGAACGCTTTTGACTTGGAACGTGGACATATGCTATGCTCCTAAACACTCGTAAGTGATTCACTGTGGGCCTTGCCCCAGTCCATGCTTCTTGTGGAGTTTTGTCATCTAGACTCTTCGTGGGACATCAATTTAGTAGGTACAGTAGACAATCAACTGCTTCAGCCCAGAATTCCTTTCGCATCTTCTTGCTCTTTAGCATGCTATGAACCATATTAAGAATGGTTCTATTCTTTCTTTCCGCAACTCCGTTTTGTTGCGGAGAGTAAGAAGCGGTAAGGAATCGCCTACAAAATTTTGTGAATTCTCCTCCTCTATCAGACCTTAAGGCTTTGATTTTTAAGCTTTTCTCTTTCTCCGTGATAGCCTTGAATGTCTTAAAGGTATCAAAGGCTTGTGATTTCTCCTTCATGAAATATACCCAAGCCTTTCGAGAGAAATCATCAATAAATAGGCTGAGGTAATTGTTTTTACCATGGGATGGCGGAGAAATGGGGCTACACAAATCTGTATGGATGAGTTCCAAAGGCTCCTTAGCTCTTGATGTTACTTCTTTTGGGAAAGCACTCCTTGAATGGTTCCCAAATAAGCATCCTTCACATTCTTGATTCGGCTGATTGATAGGTTGCAATCCTTTCACCATGCATTTTGCAGACAATAATTTCAAGCCACCAAAATTTAAATGACCATACCTCATTTGCCAGATCCATGAATCATCCTTGAAGGAAGATTTCATGCAATTCTCACTTTGAATGTTCAACAAGAACATTATATTGATTGTCATTAGCACAATGGTAATCAATTTTCCTTCTGGATCCTTAACGCACTATGATCTTTCAAATGAATATTGTAGTTTTTCTCTAGAAGTTGTACCAAACTCAAGATATTACTCTTGAGACTTGGAACATAGTAAATTTTTTAGATATATTGGCGACTTCCATTTTTAGCAAGGATTACTTTCTGCCTTTGCCTTCAACCCTTACTCTAGAATCATCTCCAAACATCACGTAGCCTTTGGTTGGTTCCATGTCTACGAACAACTTTTTTTCTCCAGTCATGTCACAACGGAGTCAAGATACCACATGTTCTTCTCTTCTTTGTCCTCTGTCTCGCCATTAAGAGAGTGAGTTATACTTCATCTTGAAAATCCATAAGATTTGCTTTCTCTTTTACTTCACTACCCCTCTTACACTCACTTACATAGTGACCATATTTTTGGCAATTAAAGTACTGGATTTGAGATTTATCTCTTCTTTGGAATTTCATTCCTCTACCATGGCCTCTTTGAGAACCTTGATAGTTTTTCCCATTCATGGCTTGTGCAGTGCCTCCACGAGCTCTTCCTTGATCTCTTCCTTGAAATCCACCAGTGCCTGGCCTTGGCCTCTGCCATGTCCGCAACCTCCTTCTCTTTCTTTGAAAGAGTTTTGAGTAAAGAGTTTGCTCCAAAGTTTCTTTGGGCCTCCTCTTCTTTATCTTCTCTTCATGGGCTACCAAACTGCCCATGAGTTGATCAATGGTCATGAAGTCAAGATCGTTTGACTCCTCTATGTCCACCAAAATATAATCAAAGCTTGGTGTCAAAGAGTGGATAATTTTTTCTATCACTCTTGTCTCACTCACGCTTTTTCCATTCCTCTTCATCTCATTAGAAAGTTTCAAGACACGAGAACAATAATTTGAAATGAATTCGGACTCCTCCATTTGCAGTGCTTCAAATTCTTCTCGAAGAGTTTGAAGACGTACCTTTTTTACCTTCTCAATGCCTCTATTAGTATTCTCTAGAATGTCCCAAGCCTCCTTTGAAGTAGAAGCATTTGCCACCTTCTCGACCATAGAATCATCTAGACATTGATGGATAAGTAAAAGAGCTTGTTGATCCTTCCTCCTTACTTTGTGGAGTTCCTGCTTTTGGCCAGGAGTCAAAGAAGCCTCATCAAGAGGTTTCTCATAATCTTTCTCAACAATCTCCCAAATCTCATGAGAGCGCCTTGATTCGAATGGACCACTTACCATAGTTTTCTTTGGTAAGTTGAGGGAATTGGAAAGAGATCATTCCGCTTGCCATCTTATTTCAAAGTTGGATCAACACCAGCTCTGATACCAGTTTGTTAGCAAAAAGAACCCTTTGGGTACTTAGAAATACATCTTTTATGTGATGCGTTAAGGAAGTGAAAATGGAAGAGAAGATGATTGTGGAAGAAAGAGAGCTCAACTACTTTGTACTGAATAAACTCTTTCTCTATTATGAAAACCTTGGGCTTACAAGTCTTACAAGTTCTCTACACCCTTTACATTAAAGAGTCTAACCCCTATTTATAATGGTTTCACTACTACAAAGCCCCCCATATAAAGTCACTTTAAAATATCTTATATTCTACCATTTTGAGACACTTAAACTATTGCCACTCTTTACATAAGTGTCTTACATTCCAATGTGGCAATAGGTCCTAATCTATTAATAAACTTTTAATTGTCTTTGGAATATATTTATAACTACAGTTTCATTAACCTTTTCAGTATCTTTATAAGTTATTTGTGAGGACATTTATTACTATCGTCATAATAGGGTTATAATGGCATGCATCACAATATAACAATTTATTTGTTTTTTCATTTCATTAGTAATTTCTTTATTTTCCTTTTTCAGACTAAATAGATAATAGTATATTTGGAGAATTATATGTACAGTACAGAAAGTAATGGACAATTTAAATGTGGAAACTTCCATTTAAATTTCGATCCTTTTGGAACACAAGTTCATACACCGCAAATTGCAGATTTAGAAAATTACAAAGAGCTTGAATGCTCTAAAATCTACTCATCACTGAACTATAGGGGAATAAAATATGAATGCTCCAAAATCTACTCATCACTAAACTATCAACTACATACAGGGGGCTTCCCTTTTAATCTCAAACCGATGCCATCTCCGGAATTCTGAGTGTTGGCCATGCTAAATCCTTAAATCACCCGAATATAAAAAATCTATCTGCACAAAAATATAAGTCACCAAAATTGAGCTTATCTTCAAGGAGGGAAGGCGAATTAAACTTGATTTCACAAGAAAAGAATACCAATGAAGCATAAAACTGACACATACACAAAGAGAAAGGTAGATCAATCTCAATCACTGAAAGAAGAACATGACAAGCCAAGGATACTTACCCATACGTTTAACAGTGGTACTAAGCATTTTTTTCTCCTAGTTATCAAACTTCTTCTGTATACCCGTCCACATATCTCAAATGAATTAGTATTATGCAAGAAATAAAACTAGTAAAATGTTTTTAAATGTGAAGTCATTCC
The DNA here is from genome assembly GCA_949775105.1 of Oldenlandia corymbosa var. corymbosa. NCBI lineage: Eukaryota > Viridiplantae > Streptophyta > Magnoliopsida > Gentianales > Rubiaceae > Oldenlandia > Oldenlandia corymbosa. The sequence goes on along the minus strand of OX459123.1, from coordinate 1,432,057 downwards.
TTTTTATCTAAAGTTGAGCTGCACTAGTGCCAAAAAGAATACACTCACAGTTCCAAATGATACTAATATATCAGAACCCATATTAGATAGATCCCGCAAAAAAAGAAACCATCAAATACATGCACGATTTCTAATCTATCTTTAATTCACTATTTAGCAGCTAAGAGATCTAAACAATATGACTAACAGATTCTAAAACGATTAAAAAAAATATCTACACCTCTGCAACTTAGGCAATACGCCTGCCTTTGGCCTTGAGCGCTCCTCGAAGCACATTATATCGCCCTCCCGTCTTGGCACGGTTGGCATTTCGCAAAAAAATAATCCATGGGCCATCCTATTTCTGAGCCTATAAACATAAATGTGGACACTTTTGCGCAATTACATGCTAACATGTTACTGTAAACACATGATATGTGTGTATCACAAGCTGTGAGCCAAAAGATAATCAATACATACAAGTTTACTAGTCTATATTCAACATATGTGTATCATATAGTGTTTGATAAAAGTTAGAAAAAAATTAAAAACAATCAGTTTCTATCTAAGAATTGAATCTATGTAATACGAAGAGCATAGTTTCAAGAAGTTAAATAAACTATAAACATGCAAAAGCAGAAATTTACATCAACCGAATTTACAAAAAAAAAGAAATAAATATAAAATAAAATTACATCAACCTAATTTCAATGTACTGCCCACGAACAAAAACCTCCCTTGCTTCCCCTTCTCTTTTTTGTATACAACTCTCAACTCACAAAATAAATTAAAAAAACATATTATTTAAAGAATAAAAAAAAAGTGTTGAACCTTAGCATTACCTACATCCCTTCGGAAGGGGAGGAGACATGGTTTGAGACGAAGAGAGAGTGGAAGGATAGGAATGGTCTTGATGTTGGTCTTCGTTTTCGAAAATGGAAGATGGACTTTTTCATCCCGATTACAGTATATGTTACAAGCCCGGGAGGTCGACAGTGGTAGACGTCACCGCCGATTGGCGATTGGGAAGGGAGGAATTTAGGGATTTCATTTTGCATAGACGGGAAGGGGGGTGAATTTCTTGACGCGTGAACTTAGACCTTTTTAATTTTTTACTTTATTTTGGATTAACGTAAGAAAGGGAAAATCTCAACAAAGCAGCCAACTTTTAGGCCCAAAGCACTCATTTCAAACTAGTTTTTTTCATGGGGCGGGACAATTTCTTTAATTTTTTTCGGAGCTATTTACAATGTCAATAATTTTTTTTCGGTTAGCATAATTTTATTATTAATTCTGTTTATAATTTTAATAGGTGTCTTAATAGGAGATTCTATAGTGACATATTTCTTAAATTGTCTTAATAAAGTTCCTAAAAGTGTTGCAATAAAAATTTGTCTCAATTGTATATTTCTTGTGACATTTAAATATTGTGTGGTAACATTAAGTGTATTAATAGGGGGATTTTGTAGTAGTATTTATAGAACCTTCTACAAAGTTTCAAGATTTTTCTAACATCTTTAAATACCTAGATAATTCTATGTAATATCTAGATATTTTAATCTAGATAATTTCATAGATTATTCTATTGGTTTCTTAATATCTAGATATTTTAAAATCCTAATATCTAGATATTTCTCTTAGATACTTCTACACAATGTAAAAATTTCATTTGACTTTCCTACTTTCTTTTTCTTCATATTTCTAGACAATTCTTCTTAATGGATTTGGGCTTAACTAAACATAAATGTTAATGGTCCAACTTGACAACCTTGGGTAACCCAATATTACTTAGACCAATCAAGTTTATTTACTAACAATTACAGCTTTTGCGCTGTCTATGTTTTGGTCGCACTAATTTTTGGTCAAAAACTTTTTCGATTTCCCAGCTTAGAGATCTTTCTGGACTTCTTTTTCTCGTAAGATGAAATACCAACAATATCATGTTGTAACCAAGACTTAACACAAGATGGTGGTTCCTCCAGCCATATTGTGAGCAATATGTGACCAAGGCTTTACAATAGGCTTTTATAAACAATATCGTGAGCAATATGTTGTGTCTATCAAAAAAGGCGGCAAGCTGATAGGTATTGTCATCTTTCTGCTGGTTACTTATTCTAAGGGAATGGGTTTACCATTTTTCTTCTGAACACTTCGGTAATTAACATGTTTTGATTTTCAGGGCTGAACTTGGGAAAGCTTACCAGATTGTTGGCGAAAGTTATTTCTGCAGTTAACAATACTGAGAAAGTTGAGCAAGTTTCTGATGAGGTTAGTCCATTTGATTCCTTTTGTACTAATATGCGAAGTGCTTACAATAATGTCTTAATATTGGGAATGTTATTTCACTTAACGTCATGAATTTGTTCGGTTCCACTTGCTTACAACTAATATAGTTATTGTTATACTATACATCCATAAACTAGGTCGACAAATCATCATCTAAACTCTTTTAATCCATAATCTGTAATCCTAAACATTTTTAGTCTAATTGCTGGAATCAAAGCAGCACAAACCATGATAAACCCGGTTCAAGCAATTATATAATGATTAGGTTAGAAAAATATAATTAATAATGGAGTCATTTTTAGGTCAGCTCTTGATTTTGTCTAGACACTTGTGTTTTCTATATGGAGTCTGTACTTCGTCTCTTCATATAATGGAATGAATACAATCTTTATTCCAAAAAAAATAGATATATATATAATTAATAATCATTAGTTATATTATCGAAATTGCCTGCAGTAAAGGGCGTTAACTGTGACTATGCAGCCACAAAAAGGACTTTGCAGATAACAGACTTTATTAGTTTTCTTCTCTCTCATTCCTAATGTCCCCTCTTCTTCAATGTTTTTCTTAGCTCCATCCTGAGGTGCAATGAGATGCATTTATGATAGCTTTGCTGCTTAACAACTGATTTTAAGAAATCTAATGAAACTTGATTTAACTTTGTTTAGCATCATTTCCCAAATTTACTTTACATTTTATCATCAGAAATAATGTACGATCATTTTTGTAATGGAGAAATTAAACCCACAATTCTAAAATTTATTGTTTACGTTCAAATAGGAAAAGAATGTCCGAGGAGATTCAAACTACCATGGAAAAGTTGAAGAGAAATCAAGGTAACTTGACCTCTACCCCGTATTTAAGCTATTTTAAGTTCGCAGTTTTCAACATGATATGTACACCCTTCATCTCATAATTATTGTCCTGTTTGAGTTTTTATTTCTAGTTCAAATTGTTCTAAAAGTGAAATCTCAAACTGGACAATAATTTTGGGACGGAGGGAGTATTTCATCGAGTTGCAGGGTTTTTTTTTTTTTTTCAGGCCAGCAACTGCAAATGTAAGCATTCCAGGCAAATCAACATCTCCAACTTTACTTTGCGGGCAGCTCTTCTTGAAAATTGCAACCTTTTGTATTCTGTTTCATATATAGAAAATTTCTTTGATGCTTCAGTTGGATTTTTTATTTAAATTTATTGGTTCTATTAGACCTTAATCTATAGAAAATTTGGGGTTCATCTTACTGAGCTAAAACAGAGTTTGATTTTTTATTTGATTGGTTCTATTAGACCTTGATCTATAGAAAATTTACTGAGCTAAAACGGAGTTTTCTAACTGCGGATTGGAACCCCATGGGCTGATGCAACAGAGAGGGAGTTATTGAATGTCTAATTGCAGGAGATATTTTCCAGTACCAATTTGTTATAGACAGAGTAAATTATCTGACATCATACATAACAACCCATTCGTTCGATGTTTGATTCAGATTTTGATTTTTTTTTAATCAATGATTTTACGTAAATTTTTTTTTTTGGGGTTGGGGGTTCTTTCTTGCAACCAGGATCTTGTATCATGCAAAATGGACCTGGGCTCTTTGCAAAGTTGCACTTCCTGATAATGTCACAGAGTCTTACTATTACAATTATGACTGAAATCTCCTCCTCACTGATTGGTACTAAAAAAGTTGATATGAACTTTCTGTTGGACTCAATTCTATTCTTTTTGGTTGGGTTGGTGAACCTCAGCTAGAAAAACTTTTGCCCTCTTTCTTTCTGTCATAATTTCTTGTATTTTTTTGGAAAAATCGCTAATATGCTTTTGGCTTGGGATCAAAATTTTTACAGTCGGTTCTGATTGGAGGGAAATGGAAGTTCAGTTGCAGAACACTTGGAACAACAGCCTATGTTTGCGATGCTACAAATCCATATTGTTCGCCTCTTGCATTAACCAGCGTGCCGGGGAACATATACCGACTGAGAACCTGAAGTTTAGCAAGTCTTTCCTCTTTGGGCTTCAATCGTTGTAGATTATTATATGTATTTAAATCTGATCGTCCCTTTTTGCAAATGTTTAGATTCCATGAGGTCGTAAAGGAGGCTTGTATATATGAATGTTTTTCATATCTGGACCCAATCTAAGTTAGTAATTCCTGCTTTGTTACAATTTTAGCAGTATCATATCTTCTGTTTCGATGCATTCTATTGTTAGCAATAAATAATAGGAAGTTAAACAACACATACACAGTGAAGATATTACATGTCGATGCTATTCTGCTTTCCTGCAACAGTAGTCATTTCATTATCTCCAGCATGGCCGAGTCTCAGCTGCTAAAGTTGTCCAAATGGCACATTCGTTGCTTTCTACTGCTGGTAGCAATATTGAAAACAACACAAGAGGTTGGTAATTCTGGTGCTGGAAGAAATCCATTCGAGCAGCTCAACCAAAAGGAAACCTGTATTAATGCCTCGGCTTAGTTTTTGTTAACCTATTTGCCTCAGCTTGACCCTCAAGTTTCACAACCTAGCAAGGCTTTTTTGATAGTCCATAGTTGAGCATTGATAGATAGTGGGAGCGTGTGAATTAGCAGGTAGGAATGTATACTACAGACAAAGGTGAATTGTACGAAACTCTTCACAGCTCAAACTCTTACATGCTTTCCTATATTTGTTCTCTCTAAGGAGATTTACGAAAGGGACAACTGTATACATTGTATCAATTGATCATGAGAATGAGAATAATAGTCTATTTACATGTTATTCCGAGCAAAAGTCTTTTCGGTTTTTGTTCCAATAGGTCTAAAGCTTTTACAGTAATAGCTTTAGCTAAAGTCACTGGGAGGATATCATCATCACATTTTGAATTACCTTGTGAGTCGAGCGAGAGTTAAAAAGAAACTTGATAAACGCACTGGTCACGCGACAAAGATCGTACTAGTTTAATTCCAAAAGATTGAATAATTGTCTCGTTTTATATAGTTTTAAAGTATCACTAGATGAAAAAATGCCCCTGGAATGTGACAATTCTTTGGAATGTACAACGTTGGGTGAAAAAGTGCATGTAGTCTCCTGACGTAACCGTATTAGGAAGCAATTTCTAATCACATGCCATGAGACATTATCTTTGCATAACTACACTGAATTTTTTCATCCCGCTCATAATCTCTTTAGGAGAGAAAAAATGGGAAATGCATCCAACTTTATATGAATAAATGCCAGTTTCCGTTTTCCAGAAAGTAAACCAGATAAAAATTTGCTAATGACATTATCTTTTGAAGCATGAAAGATTCAAATGGCTGTCAGATAAGTGTCGCGGGCTAAACCGAACTTTTTTTTTGAATAAATATCAAGGTTGCTTGATGACAACTCCCTAATAGTTTCACTCGGTCAATTCAATCGGCTCGCATTCGATCTTTATATCTTTTCTTTGCTGCTTCTTCTCCCCTACAATAAAAGAAAACGAAAGTGAACGCAATATCAATACTTTTAAACCCTAAGAAAATGGTAATAATATATTGAGAAGTTAATGTGTTACACATCAATTGGTGGAAAAAGAAATCAAAGGAACGAACCATAGTATGAGTTACTCTTAGTAGCTTTATCACATGTAACGTTATTGCAATTTCTCATCATTTAGAAGGGTGAAAAAACAAATGTGAAGAGAAATGATCCTCTAAACTGAGCAAATATAATTGATTCAAAGAAAAAGGATATGGACTCTTCAACCGTACTTCAAATTTGTCAATAAACTAACACTTAAAAACTAGAAGATCTTTCCACTTGCCTCTAATATCACCCAAGAAGACGTCGGTGAGAACTGTGGATGACTTGAAAGATGTTTTGAGCAACTGCAGTGCCTGTCAAATCAAATTAAACAAAGGAAAGAAATTTGCTTTAACAGGAAGTACACAACGAAATAAATTTAAACAGATGTAGTTTGTTTCATAAATACACATCAAGCAAAAAAACCTTTACTCAAAAATTACATTTGAGGATAACTAGAGAAGGGGGTGTAAGTAATAAGAGCTGATATTTCTAACTATCGTGGGTTTGCTGAGAAATTAGAAGCAGCTCATCGGCCAATGTTATTCTCCAGTTAAAACGAGATCTTGGTTTGAAGGGACAAGGATACATGATAGTGGAAGCAATACTACAGAAGTCTGAAGCAGTTATGGGATCAATGGGAGCATTATTCCATAAGTAAGTATCAATAATTAGACCTCCCATATTTTGTTGTTCTGTGAAAGAACATATGAGAGGAACGAGAACTCAAAGATAAAGTAAGGAAGTTCTTACAGCGATTGAACTAAGCTCTTGAGGCAATTAACTGGCCAAAAGTTATTGATGGACACTGTACAGAATTGACATCAGTTGCCAAGGTCACTATGGTGGTAAAGGTTGAGAAACAGAGAAAAGAAAAGATTAATATGACAAAGGCTAAGTTATGAGAATTCTGCTATGGAGGTTACAAATAGATCTAAAAGCACTGCTTCTAAGAATACAGGATGGAAGAATGAAAGTAGTCAAAGAGCTTAAACTGAAAAAGAGAAACCTAAGCTAAATCATATTCTCTCGCCCCTCAAAATGAAATTAGATAGGTTTGGATTTTCATTTCTAATAGGAATAGTACTACAAGTAAAACTCCAAAGAGCATGATCATATTGGGATAGAGAGGGGTATAGATTACTTTCCCCTTTCTTTCATTTCATTTTACAGACTACAGAATAGTTAAGAGGCTTGACTAAATTTGGGTCGTTTAGTGCCGTCAATACTGAATGTACAAAACATATGTGAATAACTACTACAGAAAATCCCTTTTCCTAGAACAACCGTAAACCAACTAAAAATCATAATTTTTATCATCACTTTACCTATGACTATCAAAAAACATTTTCCCAATCAAAAATTAAAGATTCAGCACCCTATCAAACACATAGTATGTAGAAATACCGTGGAATGATGGTAGATTGTGACAATCATTAACTTTACCTCATCCATGCCAATATCCACAAGTTTCTCCTCAAGGGCTCCAGGATCCCTCCCATCCAACACTTTCAGCAAATCAACAGCAGATATTGGCTTCATTGACAGATCATCCATAACCATAAACTTGACTGCTTCCTTCACAAACCCACCTTTCTCGTCCGTAGGAGGCCCTACAAATTTTATCTTCACTTACATAGCTTTATTGCAATTGGTACATTTAGCACCATATTTATCTGTAAAATTCTTGCATAAATAACCATTAGAGCACTTGTAAAAAACACTTTCCGGTGCCGGAGTAGTTGAGAATGAATATAGAGGACTTGATGAAAATGGATCAACAAATGTATGGGGATTCGGTTTAAGGAATCTGTCTTTGCTTTGGTTCGACTCAATGTACGATTCGCTTGTTTAAGTTGGGGAAAATTTTTATCAAGGGCATGGAAGAAGGGAAATTACTTATATATATCTGAAAAATTTTTAGAAGAACAAAATAGATCTATGGTTTTAATTATACCCAAAATTAATTCTTTCAAGCTTCAAACACGCGAAAATTGGTAAAATCGCATTTTGAAAAGGCTAAAAGAAGATTTTCGCGTTTCAGAAATGCTAAATATAGGATATATTAATTAATTTAACTTAATCGTAAGTAATTAATGATAAAAAAATTGATTAAATAAAGTTTCGTGTTTTCAAAGCGCGAAAAAGATAAAAAAGAATATTTTATTTAAATAAAAAAAGGAAATAGTCATAAAAATTCAATTAATTTGCCTAGTTTAAAAATTTGTAGGGAAATTTACTTCGAAAAAATATTAAATTTTAATAATGAAATTAAAGGAAAATTTTAAAATTATAATTGATAATCATTAAATTTTGAATAGAGCTATAAAGAAGAAAATTATTAATAGGAAAATTATATTGATAATTTTAATAATAGGAAAATTAAATTTTGAATATGAATGTAATATTATAATTGATACTCATTAAATTAAATAGAGCTATACTAAATATAAATTATTAAAATTATGAAATAATTATTATAATTTATAAAATTTTAAAAAAATTATATTAAAAATTAAATCATTATTTTATAAAATAATTTTATATGAAAAATGTTCAATAATGATAAATGACGTAATTTTATGGATTTATATTAATTAGATGTAATTTAATTTACAAATTGTTTATATTAATTATGACGGTTTCAATATAAGAAAAAAGCTTAAAATATGAATAAATTTTAAGAAATATATATTATAATTTACCAACGCTTAAGATGAAGCAACTATTTTCTCTTCTTCGAAAACCTCACAGGGGAGACAGCAAAAATGTCGAAGCGAGGACGCGGAGGATCGACAGGTAACAAGTTCAGGATGTCTCTGGGTCTTCCAGTGGCTGCGACGGTGAATTGCACCGACAACACCGGGGTAAAGAACCTCTACATCATTTCTGTGAAGGGAATGAAGGGTAGGCTCAACCGTCTCCCTTCTACTTGCGTCGGTGACATGGTTATGGCCACCATCAAGAAGGGTAAGCCCGATCTCAGGAAGAAGGTCATGCCCGCAGTCATTGTCCGCCAGCACAAGCCATGGCGCCGAAAGGATGGTGTCTACATGTACTTTGAAGATAATGCTGAAGTGATTGTTAATCCCAAGGGAGAAATGAAAGGTTCTGCAATCAGTGGTCCCATTGGAAAGGAGTGTGATGATCTTTGGCCTAGGATTGCAAGTGCTGCCAATGCGATTGTTTAATGCACCGCATCTTAATTTTGAAGAGAACTTTAGTTTACTGAATATTTGTTTTAGGTATCTGCTACTATCCTTTTGTGGATGTGGTAATTTTAATAGACGGTTGGTATGTAAGAGCTAGGAATTACATCTTTTATTTGGATAAACTAAATACTTTGTTGTTTGTTTAAAAAAAAAAAAAGATGAAGCAACTATTAATTATTTAAAAAATAAAATATAGTTTGAAATAAAATAAAATTTTTGTTTTTAGATTTGATCGGCGAAGGTGTGTTTGATAAATATTAATAAAGTAGCAACGATGCAGGTGAAATCATTGTTTAAGAATATTAATACAAGTCATAACAAACGGAAAAAAAAAATACAAGTCTAATAATACTACATAAAAAGTCTAGTACCCTACTTCTTCTTGGACTTTTTAGCATGAAAATAGCTATAAGTCAATCTATCGGGCTCCTTTGTCACTCTCTGGCCTTTACTCACAGCCAACGGTGGAGTCCCTAGAGTCTGACTTGATCCCTGCTCCTTATGGCACTGATAACCCTGACCCTCAAACTGATCCTGCTGGTCTGCATCCTCAACCTCATCCTCATCCTCATCCTCATCTTTACCCTGACTCTCACGCTCACCTCCAGCTGGGTCATCAGCCTGATCTTGACCCGCAACACCCTCAAACATACTCGAAAGAAAGTTACTCGTGTAATGTATCGACTGGCCATCTAGAGAACTTTGCTGGAACCCAGAAAAGTCAATAAAAGAATCTCCAAACTGAAGCTGAGAAGTCTGGGAGGAGGAAAACTGAGTGAAGGCAAATTGGGACTGCTGGTGCTGGGGAGACATAATGGGACGGTAAACGCCTGTTGGATCTGCGAAGAATGATGTGGAGACTGATGGGATGAATGATGTGGAGACTGATGTGATGAATGCTATACAGAATGGTGTGGAAACTGATGTGAAGACTGACGGGATGAACCGTCAGTGAAGGGGATATGAGACTGCTGATGCTGGGAGGACTGATGTGGCTGAGTCGGTGTAATTGTCTCTTGCCCCACCACGCCCACGCTTAGACCTGTGCGAACGCCTCGGATGTCTGGGAGGTGGATATTGCTGGGTCAGGTCTACAGGACCAAGTTCTTGACCCAAAATGTCATTAACCTCAACCTGCCTCTCGAGATCGTGACGTACAACATTTATTGTATTGACGGACAACGCCGCTCAGCAACCTGGGCAATCTCGCCTAAGCGATCATAACCAAAGGAATCCTTGTCGAAAGTATGCTGGCCTATAATACTAAGACTACGAACGTCCTCCATCAAAGTGGCCTGAAATTTTTGTTAGAAAGAATCGTAAATCGATAACAATGAAAATAAATTACATAATGGACTGTAGACGAAAGAAATTGTATGAAAGACTCACCATGAGGCGCAAGGTCTTTGCAGAGCCATGAAAACCCCTCGTGTTTTCAGAGTCTGTCGGATCCGTAACATACTTTACAGTAACCTGATGGTAGCATAAGAGATGCTCCGAATCTGTTGTAGGCTCGCCAACATAATCATCATCAGTCCCGACAAGTCTGCCGTGGCGAACATTCCAAACCTGGAGATATTTGCCTAGTTGTTGTATCCATCTCCTATCGGATCCTCCAAACAGCTTCCTCTTCAGCAGGCTAGTAATTTCCTCTTTGGTCAGAAGCAATGCGTCGCTGAGTATCCACTGGTGATAACCAAATTGGCGAAATACCCTACTGAGGTTGTGTGGCGCAACGACATCACCGCAGAGGAGCCATGTCTGAGATCGCCAGATGCCCTGTCCCTCAAGACAAACCCTGGCAATACGACCCAGAAAAGTCGTGTACGGCATCCATACAAACTGCAGTGGTAATTCAGTAAGAGATAGGAAATTAAAAGTCCGGCACCATTAAAAAAATCCAATAAAGAATATGTTACAGTAATTGAAATGAATACTAACATCTGACTCTGCGAGAACTGCAAGCTGATCCCGGTAGGCGGTCAAATTGAACCGCGTGATACCTTGAACTTTTTTCTCACGAAACCACCTGCATGGAAAAACTAACATTAAATTGAGACATGACAGTACAAATCAAAATGTCAAAATTTGCGGAGGATTGATGTGTAAGATTACCTCGTGCGCAATGGACAATGAGAAAGATCGAGCTCCTCACCCAGTATCTTTGGCTGAACCATCAAAATCCGCTCCCAGGCCCAGAGCTGATTCACAATTTATGGATCATTAGCTAATATCACAAATAATTATGGGAGAATATAAAATGAAAAGAGAGGGAAATGAAAAGATAAATTACCTGAAGAAGAATCACACAGCCGGTAATAGCCTTTGCGGAAGCGGCCAGAGATGACTTGGACATGCTGCGGTACAAGTAACATAGTGCTGCGCTACCCCAACTGTACTCCGAGCATATCTCGGGAGTATGCAGAAAATGCACAAGATCGAGTGGAAAACTGTTTCTCGTAGTGTTAAAGAACAGTAATCCGCCAACTAGCCATCCAACAAAACAAAAGGCTCGCTGTAAATGTGCCTCGTGGGGGGACTGGTCTGTCAAAGGATTGTTCTCTATGTGAGTCTTTATTTCAGTGATGGAAACGCTAGTCAATTTGTACTCCTCTATCTGGAACCTGAATCCAAACATCCTCTCCAAATAGGCAGTCCAACCACCTTCAGGCGTGGTATGATATCCTGTAACTGGACGTCCATCAACCCGAAGCCCCAAAAGAACCTCAACGTCCTGCAGTGTGATAGTAGCCTCCCTAAAAGGTAAATGAAAAGTTTGGGTCTCAGGGCGCCACCGCTCCACAAGAGTTGTAAGCAGGGCATGGTCACATCTTATGGACTCAATTCTAGAAAACGGTCCAAAACTAAATTTCTCAATGTATTCCTTTGTCATTGTCGGTACATCTTTTATATATTTCCACGCTGCGCTATCTACGCACCTGGGGGCGTTTTGGAAGAACGACAAACTATTGTCTCTAGGTCCCTGCCGTAGCTTTTTTGAGGTAGATTGGGAGGAAGAAGATGATCCAATCTCCATGGCTATAACAATTTATAAACAATTTTAGTAAGTACGGATTAATATTTATCAATATTTATTATCCTAAAATTTAATTTAATTATCTATATATATTAAAAAATTCGACCCTTAATTTTAGTAAGTACGGATTAATATTTATCAATATTTATTATCTTAAAATTTAATTTAATTATCTATATATATTAAAAAATCCGACCCTAAATCTTAGTAAGTGCGGATTACTATTTATCAATATTTATTATCCTAAAATTTAATTTAATTATCTATATATATTAAAAAATCCGACCCTAAATTTTAGTAAGTACGGATTAATATTTATCAAATTGTTTATCCTAAAATTTAATTTAATTATCTATATATATAAGAAAAAATCCAACCCTAAATTTTAGTAAGTAGGGATTAATATTTATCAATATCTATTATCCTATTTTTTAATATAATTATCTATATATATTCAAAAAAATCCGACCCTAAATTTGAATTTAATGGCTTAATTTTATTATCCCTAAATTTTATTTTAAAAAAACCCAACCCAATTCCCAACCTTAAAAACCCAACCCTCTAAACCCACCCCTCTATACCCAATACCCAACCCTCTAAACCCAACTCAATACCCAACCTATGAACCCAACCCTCTAAACCTAAACCCTAAACATCCCTCAAAACCCAAACCCACTTCTAAACCCAACCCAACCCCCCGAAATCCAAAACCCCCCGAAACCCAAAACCCCACAACCCTAAGCCCACCCCGCCGGCTACCCCCCTCTAACCCCCGTCAAGTCCCCCGCCTGCAAGTCCCCCAACTCCCCCGCCGGCAACCCCCGTGATAACCCACAACCCCGGATCTAAAATAAATCCACAACTACACCACCTACAATACTAGATCTATTAACGGAGTATTAAATTGCGAATTAAAATAAAAAAAATCAACACAAATACAATAGAATTCGGGATTAAAAGCATGATTTAAAAAAAACGATTAAATGAGAGCAAAATAACAATTTACCTCGATATATAGCCTAGAAAATGCAAAAAATTGACACCGAAACTCGCATCCGGCAATGAGCAATGTTGTTTCGCCGGTTTCTATGGATTCTGACGGCCATCGGGAAAGAAAGAAACCAAGGAAGCGAAACGCGAAAACTTTGACTTAACCAACCAAGAATTTCGCGTTTCTGAAACGCGAATAATTTGACTCACCAGAATTTGGACACGTGGCTGAATCTGGTGAGTCATGTGCAATATAACTTTTTTAAAATGTGATTCAAATGTTCCCGTTCTCCTTACACTTTTTAATCGCATTTTAAAATTTCCAGTTTTCGCTGTTTTAGCATTCTATTGATAAACGCATAATTAAATTGTAGTACATTACATTACTATTAAATTTATCATACAAACACACTCTGAATAAACAAATCACTAATTTTTGAGTTTATCACACAAACATCTAAACCAACACACGTTAACAAATACAAACGCAAACAGAATCATCCTCTAAGATTTATTACAGGAATGTTCAAAACAACACACCAACACAAACACTAACAGAATCATCACTACGCATCATCAAAATCATCAGAATTAATCTTAGGCACACCACGAATTCCATATGGATCGTAAAGTTTATCAATAGCGGTCCTGTCAGCAGGTGGATGAGAAAATGGGCATTCCACAGCATCATGATCTAAACTTCCACATCGTGCGCAAACTGTCGCATATGGGCATGCCCTGGCATTATGGCCCTGTAGTTTACATAAACTGCAAGTTTGGAGTCTTCGCTGGCCAGATTTGCTTGTATAATCCATCAAACCTTTTTTTCGATTCACACGCTTCTGACCCTGCCCAGCATGGTGGACAAGTTTAGTGTCATCTAGCCTGATTTGCCACGTTGCCTTTGGCCATGGTTTCATGATTAGGTTAAATTCTCCCTAAAACTGTTGGTAACATCGCTGCGTATTGTAACATGGATCAAAAAGTGGGAAGGGGTCGTCACCTAGCTCACGGGCAACTCGAAGTGCATGGGAACAAGGAAATCTGGTAGTCTGCCACCCCCCGCAAGTGCACTCTCGAGCTGCATAGAGCACAACTTGCTTCTCCTCAGCCTTCCATGGTTGATTATCAGGTGCTATTGTAACCACTTCGTACTTCTGGTTTCTCTTGCTAAACTGGTTTACCTGTTGCCTCATTGATTTCTCTGGGGCCTCTTCATACAGTTTCATGGGCTTAGGAGGTAGAACATTCTGGCATATCTGGATCATATCAATGTTTGCCTGAAACAGATTGTTGCTTTTCTGAAAGGATGCTAGGATCAAAGCTGTGATCAGGAAGAATTTAGCACCTTTCAGAACATTATTGAAACTATTTGAAAAGTTAGTGGTCATTTCTCCCAAACGATGCCCTCCATCGTAAAAACAGGTCCATTTCTCAACATCCAGCTTCTGAAGCCAATGAGCTGCCTTGTCATTTTTTTCTTCTAATTTCTGCCACTCTGCCAAATACCTTGTCTTTTGCGTCGCTGAACCAATCATTTGACAGTTGCCTCCCAGTTTCTCCTTTCGAAAATGCCCAACCAAGTTTGCTTTAACATGCTCCAGACAACACCGGTGGACTCCCATCTCTGGATATTTTTGCAACATGATGTCCATGGCAGTAAGGATACCCTGATTTCGATCAGCGATAATACAGGTCTTCCTATCTTGTAGAACAAACTTTTTCAAATACTTCAAGAACCATTTCCAGCTATGTATGGTCTCTTCGTCCACAAGATCAAACGCGATGGGAAAAATTATGCCATTTGCGCACTTCACGCATGCCACAATTAGTTTTCTTTTGCAGGATCCTCGAAGGTGGGTGGCATCGATGGTTATTACTTACCAGCAAGCATGAAATAATTGTATAGGTGGCCCAAATGCCCAGAAACATACCTACACACAAACCTTTGCGAGCTTCCTGAATTTTTCTTAAACTTGAATTGCACACAGGTGTCCGGGTTTGACATGACCGATGCATCAAGGAAGCTAGGCAGTTGTTGAAAATTACTTTCCCATGTACCATACAGAGCCTCAAGTGCTTTTCTTCTACCATGACATGCCTTCTTGTAGCTACATTCGACTTGGTACCTCTTCAAAACTTCTATTTGAATTTGGGCAACTGCAAAACCTGGATGTTTTCCTACATTTTGGGCAACCAGTCTAGCAATCATAGAAGACGTCACGTTTCGGGACTCGTTTCTCTTGTTTGCCCCAAGACAGTTGTGGGAATCGGACCATACCACCATTTTCCAAGTATCGGTAGCCTTCTCTAGCAAAACTTGCGCCTTCCACATGCAATCATAGCCATGAAGACGCTCTTTCGGATATTTGGGCCTATAGGTCTCGCATTCGACATACCATGTTCGTTTAGAGCTAGTTTTCACCCGGAAAGGCCGACCATGTCGCAAGTTCCATTCTCCCACTGCCGTATGTGCCTCAAGCTTGTTGGTGAAATGTACATCAAGGTCAACCGTCATCGGATTACCGTCCCACATTTTTATTCCATCAGAATCTCCTTCCTCTAAAGTCTTCTCCCATCCACTGACATCGTCGAAAACATATGGTACTGAAGAAGATGAATCAAAATCAGTGTCGTCATCTGGGTCCTCATCCGATGGGACGTACTCATCATCACTGCTTTCGACACCCTGCCATCTTCATCTTCATCTTCATCTTCATCTCCATCTTCATTGTCTTCAACTGTTCTACCACCACTAGTGCCCACACCAATATCCTGGCCAGATGTACTTGCATAACCATGGCCTATTCTCTCAACATTTTTAGGGTACAATTCCAGCCATTTATCAGCACAAAGATAAAGGAACCGTACAGTATTATCATCATTAATGTGCACACGAGACCTTTTCCCTGACCTCTCCGTCCATACCAATAAAAAATCAATACACATCCCTTCTCTATCAACTTCCATCACACCACATACCTTATCAACAAGTTCCGAGAAATCTAACATACGATCAATAATAAGATAACCATCCAGCGTATCTCGCTGTACCGTGATAGTTCCATCAGGTTCAGTTGTATAAGTAGTATTCCAGTATAATTTCAGATGAACTGTCTCCGTGAAAGACATTTACGGCCTGCAAAATCATATCCTACGAAATCAGAACACTAGAATATATTTTGAATTTTAGTTTTGCCGAAATAGTATTTACCCTGTTTACAGATTTAATAATTTCAAAAGAAGAACTATACCCCTGAATTTAAAAATTCATTTCTACGCTAAAAATATTTTAAAAACTCAATCTGAGTATTATAAACTTTTTCATAAACCAATATACAATAAATTTCAAGAATCATTTAATTTAACAACAGCGCACACAATTCAGGCATTGGTATTTTACAAATTTTACAATCAAAGAATTTAAATTAATATTAAATCTAAACCTTGTGCTCGAATTACATAATTTATTCTTATGCTAAAAATATTCAAAATTTTAATATCATTATTATAATTTTATTTTATTTTACAGAAATCGATATATAATAGTTTACAAAGCTCATCTAATTTAACATTCTATTAACTAATATTTCTTTCAATTTACTTTATCAGCCTAATTAAAAATCCACCGTTAATTGAGTAAATCACAATTATTTATTAACTATAATAATGCGTAAATCATCCTATGCTCACAATAAGGCATAAAAAAATACAAGTTTTCCATAACGAAAAAAACTTACCTAAATGTTGAAACTTTGGGTTTTAAATAGGCTTCAGGACTCAAATCAATCTTCTTTAACTTCGGAGCAACTTCTTCATTGAAGGAAATGAGAGCTTTCCCGGATTCAGCTAAGTCCTCCGGAGTGAAACTCAAAATCGAAGCTCAACAGAACGAAAGAAGTTTGGAAAGAAATGCTATTATTTTGCTTGTTTTGGTATGTGAATCTTAAATTTCGCGGGTACAAAACGCGAATACATTCAAGACCTATCATCAAAATACACATGGAGACGATTGAGTGGTTGAGGAGATTTTCTGAATATTTTCGCGTTTTCAAAACGCTAAAAATAAATTTTCGCGTTTTCAAAACGCTAAATTGTCACAATATTCGCTTTATTTTCAAAATGCTAAATTGTCTAAAATTTAAAAAAAAAATTATTTAAAATTTATAGTTTCTCGCATTTTTTAAACGCGAAAGTTCTGTTCGCGTTTCTGAAACGCAAGATACAATACTCGCGTTTTCAAAACGCTATTTTTCGTTTCCCTTTTTTAATTCTATTTTTCTCTTTCTTTCTCCCCGGATCAATTTGCGGAAAAATAATTAAAAGGATTCGCGTTTCACAAACGCGAATTTTTAATTTAACTTTTTTGTTTCGTGTTTTGAAAGTGCAAAAACATTAGAAATGTCCAGTTTTTAAACCCTACACATTTTTTTGTCCACAAATTTGGGTCTGAGCCACCTAAAGTCAAGCACCCCCAGTAACCAAAATTATTATTAATAATGCTTTTGTTATTGGTAGTAAAACACTCATCTTCTGTCTTAAATATGTATACTTCCTTATCTTGGAGAACCAAACAATCCTTACTTCAATCAAATTCCCTTCCTCAGAGACGTTGGTTTTGATTACTTTTTCTGGTTAATTATTTTCTTAGAGAACCAAACAGTTAACAGGCAAATATCTGCTGATGTAAGATCTAGAAGGCACTAGCGCAAGTCATTTACAAGGATTTCAACAGCTCCAAGAATGATGAGATGAGAAAGAACTAAATCTACACATATGCCTAAACTTTGGCAACACTGCAAAGATATCTCCATTGAAACGAATGTAATGATGCAGTACGAAAATTGAGAATCAGAATCACAAATCACTATACCCTCCTAAAAGCATTGAAATAAAATTTTTTAAAGCCTGTAAAATTGATTAGACCAGCAAATTTCGCCTGTGGCTGCACTGTTTTATACTCCATGATCAATCAAATTGCAGTAGCTCTATGAAAAGGTCCATCCCACAAATGCATAACAGATTAGCCACTTCAAATAATTACTTTGAAAAGATTAAAGAGATCCAAAAACTTTAATTGGAATCATGACTAGCAACAATTTGCAACGGGGGTATCTTAGCGTATCTTTGATAACATTTCAGCATCCAGCACTTTGTGCGATCAATTTAAAGCCGACCCGTCGGTGGTGAGCGATATATATGAATTTGATTTTATACATTTAAATATATAATATATACCAAAACTTTATTGATGTTCGCTTGCATTTTATAAATATAAAACAAATACCACTGGCACAAGGTGGGGCAATGAAATTGTGCATATTTTCATGTAATTTTTATTTTAGAATTAGTACCACCAGTGGATAATAATTCCGATTTCTACAATGCCCTTAATAAAAGTTTTCCAGTTAAGATTCACGTAAGTTTTTTCTTCTTTTTTTTTTTAATAATCTTTATGGTGAAAAACTACAAGAAAGATGAGTTATTAATACATTTTAAAATGTAGTAATATAGTACAAATCGTGACATTTTACTCAATTACTACACTACTTTTAAATGTAGTGTAAGTAGGGATAACACTAGGTTTATTACATATAAAGACATCTATATATGTAACATTACTTGTTCAAAATGTCCACATTTATCATAGCACAACACAAGAAGATGTAGTTTAATCAATATGACTTGACATTTATGAACGTCACGGGACACTTGACTATTACATTATTAATTGTCTTAATACACTGGGTATTAAGGCTCTGTTTATAACGCAATTAAACACTTAAACTTAATGAATTCAGGGTATATCTAAGTTTATCTATTTAATAATGAGAAATAAAATATCTTAAACCCCTTCCCCTTTTTCCTTTGCAAACTTTTTCTTGAAACACCTAAAGACCAGCAGCCTTCTTCCTCTTATTCATCGAAGCGAGGGATTTTTATCCTTCAAACAAAAGATGGAAAAGATCAGAAGAAAATCCGTCACAACTGGTGTGTATTGGTGAGTTCTCTTTCCCTTTTATGCTGTTTGAAAATCTAATTTCATTTAGCATGTATCCATTTTGCAATTCGAGAGATGTACACTTGCTTCTAATTGAACGCCCAAAATTAAATCTGTTTATTACTATTGTTTTGGACCTTTTCATAATTCTAACCTATAGGTTTGTGTTTTGTTTTTTTTTTGGCTAAGTTATTTTGAGTTATTGTGGTAACTTATAGCTCATAGCTAGTGAGACACACGGAGGAACGCCGATGAACTTGCTTTTGGACCCTCTTTCAAGGCTATAACTTGGTCGACGCCGCTTTTGAAATATAATTTTCTCTTTTAACTCCATAATTTTTCTTGTTGAATTAAGAATTTGATTATTTCAGCAATTGAAATGAAGTAGGTGGCTTTATTCCTTTTTTTTTTTTTGATTGTTCTGTTTGGATTTAGTTTTTGGATTTATGGAAGACATTATTTTATTTGGAGTCTCTGATATGTCTGGTTTTGGTTTAGTACTCCGTTTTGAGTTTTGACATTCTCGTGTATACTTCTGTTTGGAAGGCAGGTAGCTTATGATGTGTACAGATTACCACGTGAATTTTCTATATTATTTATGTAGTTACAATGGTTGGTTCTCGTGAGAATATGGTTAGTAGTTAGATTGGCGTACATGCATTGCCAAGCATCTAGACTTTCGATTTATTTAGGAAGTTACAATGCTGACATGATGGTCGTTGTTGGCAAATATGATGACTTAATCTTTCTTAATTTTTTTTTTTTAAAAAATAATTTGATTTTTTGGAAAAACAATGGAGTGTGCATGCAATGGTATTGGTTATGTGGGGAGGGGTGGTATTTTGGTGTTCAAGAAAGATAAAGAGAAAGGTTGTGTGTGTGAGGCAAGGGAAATGCGAGAGATACTGTTGAGTATGTTATGAATTGATTAAAGAACTTGCAAATTTGATTGGGTAGTATTTGGGTGGGGTTTTGTAATAAATTTAATTTCACGTGGTATGCCTAATTGATATATAGCTTCAGTTTCTATAGAGAATTATACTCAAATTCAACACGCACTCACAAATATTTGAAATTAGGATGCTAATCATGTGAAAGTTTAGCTTGTAATAAATTTTATTTTATATGATGTCTCTTTCTTTGGTCTTTTATTATTCTTAAGGACACCTTCATTGTTAAATGGAATATAAATAATACTTAATGAAATGTATCCAACATGATGAAATAAGAAGAACCAGTTGCGAGAGTCACTTGGAAAGATCCAAAATTATTTAAACGTTACATAGAGTTGTGTTTAGATGAAGTGAATGCTAGACGAATTTCTAGAAGAAGTTTAAAGAAAGAATCTTGGGAGAGTATGAGAAAGACATTGAAGATGGAACTTGGTGTTAACCTAACATAAAAGCAACTAAAAAATGAATGGAACGTTTTGAAAAGGAAAACTCACGTATGGAATAAATTTATAGGAATTACAGGGAACATTCATTATGATGAAGTAACAAGCATAATAAATTGGAGTCCAGAGCAATGGGACACATACATACATGTAATTTATACAAATCAACGTAGTTCACTACAAGTATAATTTATTTAAATTATTTTACCTTATTATACAGAGTAATCCAAAAGTAAAACAATTTCGATACAATCCTTTGCCCTACGTAGATGAAATGATTACATTATTTCACGGCATGGGAGCTATACGTTTTTCCGGTGATTTTCGAATGTTATATTTTTTATTATTTTAATTGACTAATGGTAGTAATCTATTTAATATATAGTACACTAAATTTTTTTTTAAGGGTGCTATTTGAGCTTTAGATGGCACGCTTGTAAATGCAGTCATACCACGAGACTAACCCAATATTTTTTTATTTTAAGGAAATATTATCTTTGTGATGCAGCTTATCCTCTTACTCGTGCATTTTTTACATCTTACTGCAATGTGTGACATTGGTTGTCAGACTTTTGATCTGGTGGCCGTGCGAGATCAAAGGAAGAAAAGTTTAATCAAGCTCATGCTCGAGTAAGAAATGTAGTTGAACGAAGTTTTGGCGTGCTAAAAAAACGTTTTCATATCTTAAAGACAATGTCACCACATCTATTTCAAACGCAAAGAAATATTGTCATTGTGTATGCGGCTATCCACAACTATCTCCGCAAAATTGGCGCCAATGATATTTGGTTTGAAGAATTCGAAAATGAAGATACAATTTTGGGCAATAATCAAGAATTAGAATTATCTGAAGATGATGTGGCAACTGGATCTTTCACAGGAAGAAATAGACAAGCTGATAGAGAATTTATGATTAATTTGCGTGAAACACTTAAAGATCAATTTTAAAAGAAACAATTTAGGTTTATATTTTAATTTAATATTAGAATATTTTATTATAATTTTTTATTTGTACACTTTAATTTGCATTGAGGATTATTTTCTAAACTACTTTAGTTATTTATGTAATTAATCTTTTTAAGTAAAATCATTTATTGCATTAAGGGAAAAATTGTACTAATTTAAAAGTATAATTTAATAAATAAAAATATATTTAAATTTTCATATAGGGATATATCGGTAAATTTATCCATGTTCAGATTTCAGTCCTGCAATATTATCAAACAGCTTGAGTGGAATCAGTGTTCAAATTCAGACATTTCTATTTACCTCATTCAGTCATTCCACTTGTATTTTCAGTTTTCAAACTTCAGACTTCAAATTCCAGACTTCAGTTTTATCAAACAGGACCTAAGACACAAGTAGATGTTTTATAGAGAGCCTAATATGACGATTAAGTGCTTGATTGGATAACGTTTTGTTTTAGTTTTTTATTTGGATTTGAGAGGAGATTTAAAAGGTAGTTTAGTTTTTTATTTAGAAAGTATTATAGTATAGTGACCATTTATGAAATTAAAATAGTTCAGCGACCAACATGAAGATTTTACAATAGTATAATGACCAAACACAGCACTTTACAATAGTTTAGTAACCAAACGCAATGAAGACTTTACAATAGTTCAGTGACCAAAACGAAGACTTTACAATAGTATAATGACCAAACACAACATTTTAAAAGGTAAATTAAAAAGTTGTTTGGATGATGTTTTTTTTCATTGGGTTTTGTGTTTAAAAGGTAAAATGAGTGAAAATAGAAAATGATTTATTGGACAAACAAACATTAAGTTGTCAAAACTAAAAACTTTTGATACACAAAACATTGTCTAAACAAGTAACCAGTCTTGACATTTATAGATGCCATGTAACCAACTTTTTTATGACATTTTTAATAGTGAAAATGTGTTAGTATCTCAATTTCTTTTGGCCGAATAAATTGTATAGATACGTAGTCTATTAATACATTTTTAGACGTCCACACATCTAACTTGATACGACATTTTTAGGAGTCATGATGCAAACTTGTCGCTACAAAAAATGCCGGAGATGTTCTCAGATGCTGAACGATCAGGGGTTGAGGTGGCATTAGAGTAAGTTACAATTGACAAATTTGTTTTAAGAAGTAACCTATTAAGAACCTTTAAGATGTCATCGCAGTACGATTTTGTGACATTTCAGTAGTTAAAATATTTTATTGACACATTTTACATTTTACTGCACGCAGCTGGGTAATATAATTTTTTTGTTATATATATGTAAACATATAAATTAATTCATTTTGTATAACATCAGGTTTATTTTTATTTTATATATAACTTGCAAAAGATACAATTCCTAAAAATAAATAGAATATCTATTTTATAGTATTTGTTTGAACATATAATGCACCAAAAATTCATCAAAATGACTTTTCTTTTTTTTTTCCTTTCAAAAAAGAAAATGAGTCTTATCTTACTTATTGGTCTGTATGTCGAGTTTTCTCTCCCGGATAAATCTCCAATAATTGTATCAGAGTCTAGGTTAGGCCAGTTGGGTAGGTGATTTAATCCAAATTATCTTGATTGATCTGATTGAACCCAGACAGTTAAAGGTCCATTACGAGCAGAAACGTACAGATGAGCGGCACAGTTACTCAGGACGGAGTTTGGGAAGGGAAAAGTGTTTAACCGGGAGAATAGAGAAAAAAAAGTTAAAGAATAAGGCGAATAATAAGAACTAGATGCCGACCCATGGGATCAAAAAAAAAAAAAAGAAATCTGATTTTGGGAAAAAAAAAAGTGAATTTCGAATTTTAATTTTTAAAAATTATTTATAAATTAATATAATATAGTTAATATTATTTTAATTTATTTTTTAATATATTTTTTTTGTAAATTAGACATTACTGAAAATACCCCTGATGATTTGACCAAGAAATGGTCAACCCAAGAACCACCAAATGTATAGTGTCGAAAAAAAAATTTAAAAACGACTAAATTAGGGTGTAAAAGACAAATGTAATAGACCAATTCAGTGAACTTTTGACGTAATGGGCGAAAGTAAGTTTTTTACAAATGTAAAAGATCATATAAGCAGTTTACTCTACTTTTTATGATTATCTAATCCTCCTCTTTTTCTTTTTCTTCTTTTTCATTATTAAGGATAAAAAAGTTTTCTCCCAACACTTATTAATATCACAAGTCATTAAGTTTCTAATTAAAAAAAATTACAGTAAGAGGTGGTAAACCATCATAAGAAAACCCCCATACCCGCATGACAAACATAAGTTTGAAATCGGGAGAACACGTGTCTCCCAAACTTATTCCAAGCAAGGCTTTCAAAATCCCGATCCGGATCTTAGGATCTCAAGATCCAGTGATCTTGAATTAGGAAATCGATTCTTGATCTTATAAAATCTTTCTTTGTAGTGGGATCTTATGGAATCCTTCAAAATCCCAATGCGAATCGTAGAATCCTACGATCCAGCGATCCCATTGATTTTGTCGATACTCGTAGAAATTGTTGATTTCGTATAAAAAGAGGGAAAAATGATTAGATAAAATATAAAAGTTGAAACTTTGAGATGATGATACTGATGCGGCACTAATCTACTTCTCCTTTATAAAATTAAACAAGAATTGAACTAACAAATTGAAACTCGCAATTTCAAAATTATTATAATATTTTAAATGGTTGGATCCCGCGGATCCGATCCCACCGATTCAGAATCCGATCTGATCCTGTGTGAAATTCCGATTTTGAAAACATTGCTTTCAAGTGTTATTCTTTATCAATTGAATAACATTACGATATTATCCCTTTCAAAAAAAAATAAATTGTAAATAGCAAATTATACGGTTATAAATCATTATTGATTAATAGTTTGAAAATGACATAAAATATTTTAAAAAACCGTGCGTACTAGTAATTAATAATATATATTTTTTACAATCATATCGTTTGAAGGATACCAAGAGTGATGGAAAAACCATTTTTTGGAGAGTTTAAACCAGATTAGATATTCCAGACAGCACTTGTAGAACCTAGGATTCTATAATCTAATACAATAATTGGAGCAAAAAGAAAAATAAATTAAAACTTCTATGTGAAAGTGAAAAATATTGTTGAAGCTACAAATTTTCTTATATGTAGCTAATTCACCTTTAGACTATTCTTTTCACCATAAAGGGGGCGAGGAAATGGAAGAGATCATATGATATTTCTAAATGATTCAACAGCCTTTACTCATCAACATCATACTCTCTTGGCTTCCTTCGTCATTTACCTCATTGTATTTCTCTAACATTAACTTCGGTCCATGAGTTGTCTAACTCTTCGTTTTTAGGGCTAAGACCTTCAGCCAGCCACTTGTTGTATGCCGCAAGCTCGTTCTGATAATCGACTTTCATCTGGTCAGATATGGCTTGATAAGGAGCTTTCTCTTCATCGGACATCGACTTCCACTTGTATCCACCAGCTCTACCCGTAGCATTAGCTGATGCGTTGTTGGGGTTATTCTCCTTGTATATCTTCCTAAATTCGTCCATAAAGACGAAGAAAGCACTAGCAGGCCTCTTAGGCCTTTTAAGGTCTTTAGCAACCCTTTTCATAGGGATTTTCTTCACGGAAATCTCGGTTTCAGTCTTCACCTCGGGTTTAGATCCTATCAAAAGTGAAACTGAAGGCATAAAATTACAGAGAGAGAGAGAGAGAACAAAAGACGTACAACCTTGTCCCAATGCTTTTTGTGAGGTGCGTGTGTTATTTTTCAAAACACTTTTAAAACCAATAAAGGAGTTCAAAACAAGGATTCTTCGATCAAAAAAATTTAAAAGAACCGATGTGGACAAAAAAAAATTTTATTTTAATTTTGGTAAATATAAGTAGTTGTCCTGAATTTGACAAAAATTTGAGAGTCTAATTAATCGGACTTTCGTATTTGCCAAATCCGAAACAATAAAAAATAATAAATTTTTTTTTATTTTGAAAAAAAAAAAAGGAACTGAGGTCAAAATGTGTACAGTAGACTCGGATTTCCGAAATTCGAGAGCTTCCTAAACATAATTTAAAAAAAAAACACTGAAGGGCGGGAAAATTTAAAATTTTATTTAGGGTGGAAAGTTTGAAAATTTAATAAATGAACAGTGCAATCAGATTACGGAAATCCAAACTACTTCTTTTTAAAAAAATCTTTTAGTGCAAAAACCGTTGAAAATTTTAGTTTTGATAGGAATTCGCATTAAATTGGCATATCCACTTTTAAAAAAATATAAAAAACAAAAGATATTGTATTAGATATGATATTAATAAAATCTTTTATTACCAATAATTACTAGAAATTTACTTTAAATTGATGAAAATATATAGTAGTAATGTTACGTAGTATTATTAAAACTGATAGGAATTTGAATTAAATTAATTCAGTATAATTGATGAAAAATGTATATTACTAATATTACGTAGTGTTATGTACTATCTGTACGTACTAATATTATGTAGTACATTAATATTATTAGCCACTATACATCAGTGGTACTAGTGTTACTTGTTACTGTTAAATCTATTAGTCATTAGATATATCATTAATTCAGTATAATTCATATGTACTAGTGTTATATACTTTTTATACGTACTAATATTATGTAGTACATTAGTACTATTACCCACTATACATGACTACCAGATTTAACAGTAATAAGTAAGACTAATACCAGTGATGTATAGTGGGTAATAGTATTAATGTACTACAAAATACTAGAATGTATAAAAAGTGCATAATACTAGTACATATGAATTATAATGAATTAAAGATAATATCTAATAATTAACAGATTTAACAATAATAAGTAACATTAGTACAACTGATGTATAGTGGGTAATTGTATTAATGTACTACATAATACTAGTACGTATAAAAAGTACATAACACTAAACATATGAATTATACTGAATTAATGATAATATCTAATGACTAACAGATTTAATAGTAATAAGTAACTTTAGTACCACTTATCATTAATTCAATATAATTCATCTACGCTAGTCTTATGTACTATTTATACGTACTTGTATTATGTGGTACATTAATATTATTACCCACTATACATTACTGGTAATAGTGTTACTTATTACTGTTAAATCTGTTAATTATTAGATATTATTATTAACTCAGTATAATTCATCTGTACTAGTTTATGTACTTTTTGAGCAAATAATCGAATTTTCAGAATTCAAGTTAAGCAAAAAAATTAGATTTTCACAATCAGGTCATAGGGTTTACGGTTTAGGGTTTAGTTTTAGATTTTCCAAATCCGAGTTTATCTCAAACTCGGATTCCGAGAATCTAAGATTAGTTTAAACACAGATTTTGAAAATCCGACTTTAGCTTAAACTCGGATTTCTAAAATCCGACTTTTAGGGTTTAGGATTTAGGGTTTAGGGTTTAGGGTTTAGTTACGGATTTCCCAAATACAATTTAAGTTTAAACTCGGATTCCCAAAATTCGGGTTTAAGTAAAAATTGGATTTTCAATATCTGAAAGTTGTCATTTTCTAAACAGGTCGAATTTCCCAAATCTAAGGGTAAGTACAGAGGGACTCGGATTACCGAAATCCGAGTCTCTTCCCTTTTATTTTTAACACATACATTTTTTTTCAAAACTTAAAATAATTTTTTATTATAAATTTTCAGATTTCCGAAATCCGAATTTTAATGTTTTGGATTAGGCTAATCCACTTTTAGTCAACTTTTATTTTCGAACACTTAGATTATTTTTCTAAAAAAATAAATATTTTTTATTATTGACTCCCGAACTGACTTTTGATTAGTTTAAATTAATCTTTAGATTTAATTTAAGTAATTTTAAGTTACTAAAGTCTCGGATTACACTAATTCGACACTAATCCGAGTTTCGATGGTCTCAGATTTGCAAAATCCGACTGTACGGTACTCTCGGTTTGGAAAATCCAATATAACTAGTGTTGTCTACCTAATTCAGATCCATATTATTTTTGAGCAGGATCTTTTTTAAATAATTTTTTGGGCAAAAAACTCTTCAAAACAAGCATATATATACTTGGCTATATAACAAAGTCAACAATAACTATTTTAACTTTCTAAATTACTTCTATGTTATACAAAACAAAATCACCTTAGGTACTGTTAACCCCTTTATAGGCTTTCTTCCGGATTATTCAAAATGTACCCGTGTAGGCATATTCATAATTGAAAATTTCTTGCCAACATAGATTAAATAAGTTTCACTTACCTATATTACTCAAGAAAACATCGGTGAGAACTGTTTTTGACACCAGGATTGTGCTCAGCAACTTCATCGCCTGTCAAATCATTAATCGAAAAATAAAACGAACTAGAACAATATACGAAAAAAAAATTTGATTTATCCCAAAAACTTTCATGACTAATTTAAGATAACTTTCTTACCGCATGGTTTGTTTAAACGAACAAAAACGAAATAATTAACTGCTCATGTACTATGCAGTAAAGGATACGGACGTACACAAACCTCAAAACGAAATATACTAAATGTTGCATATAATTAAAATAAGTAGAAGATTTCATATTTTGTAATACCCACCAGCATGAACCAGCTCATTAAAATACATATCAACTTGAATCCCCTTAAAGCTGGTCATTCTCTCCCAAGACTCCTATGTAACACTTAAATTTAACACATGTTTGTATATTAGGATATTCACGTAAACTATAAAGAGAAGTGTCAAAAGACTAATTACTGTCACCAGTATGCATATGTAAACAGGTCCAAAAGTAAAGTATTTGGCCAGAATTCATCCTTTGAATATATATCAACCAGCTCATTTAAATATATATCAAGTGGAATTAATCCCCTTAAAGCTGGCCATTCTCTCCCCAGATTCCCACGTAATATTTGATACATTGAACACATGTTTGTAAATCCCATATTCGCATAAATTATAAATAGAAGTGTAAAAAGACTAATTACTGTCACCAGTTCCAAAATATTTACAGCATTTCACTTTCAGTATTATCTCTATCCCAATAAAATAATCTAAGTTGAATTATAAAATTTGTACTCAAAATAGTACAACTTTTAAACTCGTGGGGAGTGCAATTCATACTAAAAGTGAAAAGGTAAATTTAGTACAATTTATATGACAAGTGAAATCTAAACAAAACATTCATTTTGTGAAACAATCATTAATCGGATTGAACATACCTCTTCCTGGCCAATATCAACCACTTTCTCTTCAAGGGTTTCCGCATCCCTCCCATCTAACCCTTTCAGCAAATCGACTGTAGAAACTGGCTTCACTGTCAGGTCATCCATAACCATATACGTGACTGCTCCCTTTACAAATCCTTCCTCTCCCGCGGGACGTGGTGGCCCGATGTAATTCACCTTGTAATTCATAGGATTCTTACAACTATAACATTTGACACCAGGTTCATCAGAGAAACGCTCACATCCATAACAACTTCCGCACATATAATAAACTTTTTCAGGTTGTGTGTGAGTTGTTGGGGGTTGTACAAAGAAAGGACTCGATTTAAAGGGTTCAACAAACGCAGGGGCACTGAATTTCAGGATTTTGTCTTTGGATTGGTTGGGTTGAATGTATCTTTCGCTTAAGTTTTCGATGCTGCCGTAGAGGCTTCCCACGGAACCCTCGGTTTGTTTGTTGGTTAGAAACATGAAAGCACCCATTGGCAAGGCAAGTGTATGAACCAGAAAATCTACAGCTTTTTTGTCTGCTTCCGCAAACAAAACCTTCTTGTTTGTTTTGTCTATGAACAGCTTTAGGCTCACCTTTGAATTTGATGATGTTGCTGCTGCTTCCGCCATGTTCTTTTTCTTTTTTCCGGAATTTGAAACCCTAGTTTCAGAACTTATTTCTCTTTATATAGAAGTCAAAAGGAATGGTGTTAGACTCCGAATCAATTTCGTTATATTCTAAAAAATCTCCTCTGATGCAGTGGTATATATAGTGGTAATAATATTGTATTAAAAATCACATTTACATATTCACCCTTCAAAAAAAGAAAAAAAAAATCCTTTTATATTCTGCCTTTGCCCAAAATGATTATCGGAAACTTTTATTCGCGCTTAAGAAAAATTAAAATCCGAACCGAAGAATCAGTTTCATTCTCACTGTAATTACTTGACTTTTGTGTTACTTGCTAGAAATTCTAAAGCGAAGTCAAGAATGAAAGTCATTTTCTCCAGTAAAGGATTTAGAGGGTGAACAATACTACCTATGATTTTTGAACTAGTGGATTTGATTATAGTTCATATATAAATGGATGTCTTCTGGCAGCCACCTCAGTTTCTTCGCTTAAAATTTAACACCGACGGCTTGCAATGTGAAATAGTGAATTGCCGCTGGTTTGACCGTGTTCAACAAGGCCTATGATGTTGTTTCTAAGCTTTGTGGAACGTATCGGAGAAAATTGTAAAGCACACAAACGAATCATTTTAATTTGGTGAATCTGAACATCCTAAATAAGTTCAATTTAATACATTTTCCAATACCGACATAATCCTAAGTAGCGAATATGAAGGTTTTTCTCAAAGCTGATGATACTGTCAGGGCAAATATTAGCATACAGGACAAAAAAGACATATATTGCCCTTATTAACTCAATTGCTCATTTACACTCTCCCGTCTCTTCTCCCTCCCACTCGGCCGCTCCCATGTCCTTACAACCAATTTCCCATGCCCACAATTTTAGTTGTTCTATATCATATTGCCATCGATTCAATATGATCGATCATGATTTAATCATCATCTTGATTTATACTTATATCTTGATCTGAGATCCGAGTGCAATCAAAATTCAATTAATCCATATCCAAGCACGGGATACCCCACTCTGTGTGCGAGGAGGAGCGTATTGACTAGAAGATTAATGAAAACTAAAAGAAATAAAGATTCGTAGAAAAATAAAGATAATAATATGCATGTGATTATGAATTCTGTTTTTTTGCCGAACATGTAGATGAAGTAAATTTAGATGGATTAAGAAAAGGCTGCATGAAATTTGGAGGTGAAGGTTTTATTTGGGAGATGGTGAATGACGAGTCATAAATTAACCCTAGGCCTATTGGGTCTAGGATTAGGTTACTTGGGGATTAAGTCACCGCCTAAACCTATTCTGTTAGAGTTTCAGGAAACAGGTAACACCACCCCTATATAAAGAGGTGATGCCTCTCCCATAATACACATCTTTTACCTATCTTCTACACTTTCTACACACGATACACATACCTCTCTCTCTATATTCTCTTATTTCTCTTATTGACCTCTCTATTCTCTTATTTCTCTTATTGGCTTAAGCATCAGGGAGTCCATCCTCGGGAGATACCTGAGGCTCTGTCTTGCAGGTTTTAGGCCATCCGATGCCGATTAGATCATTATTGCCGCCCGTCCTAAGGCACCATGCAGATCCATGGCCACCATACAGATCCATGCTTCGTGAGTGAAAAAAAGTTATCTTCACTGTTGAATTCTTCTTTTGGTGTATTGACTGTAATTCCATCACGACGAACACTTTTAATGATTCCCAAGAGTGATTCCAGATCTGGAAAAAACTCCTAATCTTGATCAATTTTTACATTAATTTTGTGACTATAAAGAAAAAGAAAAATCAGACCTTGGGTTGGCATATCAAAAAGCCTCTGCTCTGCTCTCACATTCATAAAAAGAGATTGAGGTTTTCATATTTGGTGGAGAACGATAGTATTGATGGAAGGAGAGAAGGCCATTGAAGACAGAAACAATTAAGAGGAGTTGACCTAATACCTAATAAGGGCAGTATGGGAAGTGTGTGACTTTTTTTGCTTTGGATGCTAATAGTTGTCTTGCCAATATCATCACCCATAACAGATTTCGTCGTTTGCCTTGAAACTGTAACCGAATCAGTTGAACCGAATATGAACCGAGTGGACCAAGTTGAACCGAGACCAACCAGGACCGAACAAAACCAAGAATTGCAATAACGATGACGGCAGCCATATGAGGAGGACAGAACGCCGAGACTTGCAGCGGGAAGCACCGGGAAGAGATGGAGAAACAGCAGCAAAGGAAAGAACAGCGGCAAAAAGGTGGAGAAGAAGAAGTTGCAAAACCCAACTGAGCACAAGAGACAAAGCAACGATATACCGGAAGAAAAAGTTGCAGGGGTGACCGGAAGAAGAAGAAACAAGAAAGCTGATTAATCAAGAACTGAAAGGCGGCAAAAAACCCTAAAAAGTGACGGCCCAGGAAAACCCTTTGATACCATGAAATGTAAGCCCCCCTTGGGGGTTTTTTTTTCATTATTTGTGAAAAAACAAAAGAAGAAAACCCTTACGGGAAAGCAAAGCATCATGCTTAAGAGACCTTAATGATATACTGTATGTTTCCTTTATTCGTGGTTAAAAGAGTAAATTTAATCATGGTTTGATTTCTTTTTTAATTAATTGCTTAATTGTGCCATAGAAGGGCCCTCCTCGGAGCTTTTACATCCATATTAAGGACTCGGCATTAGCCGATGATGCTGAATATCAGTCAATTGCATAAAATGCAACACACCGCAGAATTCCCATATGTAAAACTGAGCTAGATTTCTAGCAAGACAACCATGCAGTACTGATGAGAACTTACAACAAAAAAACAACAGAAAATGAAAAAAAAATTACGAATACTAAGTTCCAATCTTGAATAAAACTGAGCAAATGCCAGTGGCTAGTCCAGGCTCTCTTTTCTATTGTCTAGTGCGCACAAAAACACTCAATCTGAAACCTACCAATTATTAATCTTGTTTGTTGGCAGCTCATTAATTTCAATACCATAGCACTTCATTGTGTCGTGCAACATTCGCATCTCATCCGAAGTGACAAAGTTGATCGCAACACCTTTCCTTCTATCTTGTTCACCACAACCAACGCGATGAATGTAGTCCTCAGGGTTATTATGCACGTCATAGTTTATAACAAACGGATTATCCATACGGCTAGCAAGATATTCATTAGTAGTGATCAGCATTTGATGAGATGATCCTGAAAGGAATTCTTTCACGCTAATGTCCCTTGCGCTCTAATCCATGTGCCCGTGGGTTACTGAGACTTTATAGCCTCTGCTGCGCGTTACTTCAGCAAGGAAATCCGCCTTGCTCTCGGTGTTAACAAAGACGAGAGTACTGATCGGGGCCAAGTGGTAGTGAAGATCACAAAGCATCTCAAGCTTCCACTCTTCCTTATCTATCTCACTTTTAGGGCACTGTGTTTTGCTTAGCTTAAAATGCCCTGCAAGTGGAGTCGAGACTTCCTTAGTACCGCTCATGTTAAATCTATCAAGAACCTTCTCGATATACTTCTCTTGAGATATCCAAAGCTTCCCATTCTGTCTGTCACGAGAAATTTTTATCCCCAAGATTTGTCTAGCCGGACCCAAATTTTTCATCGCAAAGGATTTATTCAACTCTTTTTTCAACCTGGCAATCTTTGCAGTACCATGACCAAAAATCAACATGTCATCGATATAAAGTAAAAGAATTATAAAATCACCATCAAAGAATTTCTTCACAAACACACAGTGATCAGTTGTAGTCCTTTGGTATCCCTGCCCTATCATAAAGGCATCAAACTTCTTGTACCATTGCCTCGGAGCTTGCTTCAACCCATACAAGCTTTTGTTGAGACGACATACAAACTTCTCTTTCCCCTTCTCATGAAACCCATCTGGTTACTCCATGTAAATCTCTTCTTCCAAATCACCATGCAGGAAGGCTGTCTTCACATCAAGCTGTTCAATCTCAAGATTCAAGCTGGCCGCTATTCCAAGCACAACTCGGATTGAAGACATCTTTACAACAGGAGAGAATATCTCATCAAAGTCTACGCCCTTTCTCTGATTGAATCCCTTCACAACCAATCTGGCTTTGTACCTCGGGTTGCGAGCTGTTCTCACTTGTTTTTAGTCTGAACACCCATTTATTCTTGAGTGCTCTCTTGCCTTTAGGCAGCTTTACCAGGTCATAAGTATTATTCTCATGCAAGTTTTTTTATCTCATCTTGCATGGCTGCTAACCACTGATCTTTGTGCTCATGACTAAGAACCTCTTCATACGACTCTGGTTCTCCCCCATCTGTAAGCAATAAATACTCATGAGCACTGTACCTGGTGGAAGGTCTCTTGTCTCTGGTGGACCTCCTAGTCTGAATAGGAGGTGATGAAACTGGTGGTATCTCTGTTTCAGAAGCAGGATCATCGTCAAACTCACCATCCTACTCTGTCTCAACTCCCCCTTTAGAAGAATCATCTGATTGTGGAGAAACTGAATCTAGATCAACAGGATCTCTGGTGAAAATTCTGGCATCTCGCCATTTCCCATATCATCAATGGTCTGGTCTTCAAAGAAGATCACATCTCTGCTTCTGAAAACTTTCTTCTCTACAGGATCCCAAAGTCTGTACCCAAAATCATCATTTCCATACCCCAGAATACACACTGCTTGGATTTTCCATCAAGCTTCGACCTTTCATCTTTGGGAATATGAACAAAGGCACGACAACCAAAAACTTGCAAATGCCTAAATGAGACATCTTTCCCTGTCCAAACTCGTTGTGTAGATCACCATCCAACGGAACTGAGGGAGATATGTTGATCAATCAACTGCTGTCTGCATGGCTTTACCCCAAAAAGATTTAGGCAGCTTTGCATTCGAGAGCATACACCTAACCTTTTCAGTAATAGTTCTGTTTATTCTTTCTGCCAAGCCATTCTGCTGCGGAGTCTTCGGAACACTCTTCTGAAGTTTAATGCCATGGTCTCGGCAATACTTCTCAAACGGACCCCTGTACTCACCACTATTATCTGCTCGAACACACTTCAACTTCTTGCCAGTCTCTCATTCAACTCTAAGATGAAAGTCTTTGAACATATCTAATACCTGATCTTTAGATTTCAAAGAAAAACACCAAACCTTTCGAGCATAGTCATCAATGAAAGTAATAAAGTACAATGCTCCACCCAACGACCTATCTTTCGTGTAACATACATCTGTATGAACTAACTCTAGAGGACTGGACTTCCTAGATGGAGGAGAATTTTGAAAGGAAACCCTATGTTGTTTACCATAGATACAGTCAACACAAGATTCTAGAGCAGTACCTTTCACCTCTGAGAGAAATTGCTTCTTACTAAGAATCTGCAACCCCTTAATACTCATGTGTCCATGTCTTCTGTGCCAGAGATCAATGGAGGCATTGTGAGTCGCATTCACCTCTCCATTCTTTAACTTTGCATTCAACACATACAAAGAGTTCAACTTCTTTCCTCTAGCAATAACAAGATTCTCTCAGGTAATTGTCCAATGGCCACCACCTTCAGTGTTATGATATCCCTCATCATCAAGTTTACCAACGGAAATAAGGTTTAGACGCATATCCGGAACATGTCTGACATTTTTCAAGACAAGAGTACAACCTATATTCGTTACCAATGATACCTCTCCCACGCCGACAACATCGCATGAGGCTTAGTTGCCCATTCTTACACGACCAAAATCTCCAGGTGTGTAAGAGGTAATGAAGTGTCTGTGAGGCATCACATGATAAGACACACCTGAATCACCGAACCAATCACTGTCGTGACTCGCAACATAAATTTCATTCATCATCACAGTACACAAATACATCACTGGTAGTTACTACTGCAGTAGTGTCATCATCACTTGATTCATCCTTCTTGCCTTTACCTTTTCTTGCTGCTCGTTCTCTCTTGAGAACCCTGCACTCCCTCTTAAAGTTCACATTCCCTTGACAATGGTAGCACACGACATCTTTCTTGGATTTAGACCGTCCCCTGGACTTGTCATTCTGATCACGTGGCCCTCTGTTTTTACTTCTCCCTCTTATGTCTGACTTTTCTGTCACCAGAGCCTGCGACTCAGACTCAATACTCTGCTCTTTTCTTCTGACTTCTTCATTCATCAAAGCCTCTTTGACCTGATCCAAGGTCAAGACACCATCCTAGGTTGAATTACTTATTGACACTACCAAAGTGTTCCAACTGTCTGGAAGAGAACTAAACAATAACAAACCCTGCACCTCATCGTCCAACTTTAAACCTATATTCACAGCTTGGTTCAACAAACCCTGAAACGAACTCAAGTGCTCATTCATGCTAGCACCATCTTTGTACCTCAACCTGGTAATCTGTTTCAGCGCAGATGACTTATTGATGCCGGACTTCTTCCAGTACATATTCTGGATTTTCTCCCAAAGTTCATCAACTTTTGTTTCTCCCGAAAAGTGATCAAATACACTTTGATCAATCCACTATCGAATATTACCAACAGTTTTCCTGTGCATATCAGTCCACTTTTTATCAGTCATATCACTTGGCCTAACGTCATCCCCTAGAACAGGATCAAACAAATCTTTGCAATACAACAAGTTTTCCATTCTAGGTTTCCACATATGATAATTGGATGAACTTAATTTAATCATCCTACCAGCACCCGATAACTCTTCCATTTTATTGGTGTAACACCTCAACTACCGAACCGTAGCTCTGATACCACTGTTATGGCAGAAAGGGTATAAACACAACAAACGAGCGGAAACGATTCCCAAGAAAAACTCCTTTCCTACTACCAATAAAATAGGACAATCAAACAAGTAAAAGAATTCAAGAACTGATAAAGTAAAGTAGACACACAAATTTATGAGGAAATCCAAATCGGGAGAAATCACGGGACTATAACAACAGTCAAATCTCCACTATCATAATAATGGGAAAATAGTCTTCACCAACCGGTGGATACACAGGACTTCACGAAAAGGTGGATTACAACAATACGCTTCCAAAACACCCCTAAACCACAAAGTAGGATTGGAAGGATCTCACCTAAAAAGAGTTAAACTGAAAACTAAATCCTAGTTTTCTTTCTTTTTCTCTCGTACAAAAACAATGCACGGCTGCCCAAACTTTTCTTCTCTTCTCGGCTGGAAAAACACACACCCCTATCACAAGCACCCATTGCTTTTATAAGCAATCAAAAACCAAAACCAAAACCCAAAGGGTTTTGTTCACCCCGGTCAAGAAAACCAAAGCCAAATTGGCTTAGTTTTTATTTCCTTTTTGCTGGCCTAATTTGAGGGGAACTCGGGCCCAACAGGTGAAAGGGCTAAGAGAGGGCTTGAAAAGGGTTCATCGATTAGGGTTTTCCAGTTCAAGAGCCTGTCGTTGGTTTGGCCTGGCTGAATGTATGTTTCACTTAGGTTTTCGATGTTGTCATAGAGGTTTCCCAGGGAACCCACGGTTTGTTCATCTTTCAGAAACTTCATGAAAGCACTCATCGGCAGATTTGGGATTTGGAAGATGAAATCTACGGCCGCCTTGTCCGCTTCGGCGAAGACAACCTTATTGGCTTTTGTATCTATGAATAACTTCAAGCCGATCATAGCTTCGGCTGACGATGTTGCTCCCAGTCTTGGATCTTGTGCATGCTTGTTGGACGACATATTTTTTTTCCCCTTAGTGAAGCAAAGAATTTGGAACGCCGAACACCAAAGAAGAACTTAGGGTCTAGGCTTCGGGGGTTTTTTGTTTTTTTTTTTTCTTTTGAGGAGGGGGTCTCTTTTTTATAGAGATTTGATGCACCAGAATATCAACTATCTTGGACGAGCTAGTCAGGCAATACTTTTACAATTTTTACTTTTTCATTGTGCTAAAAAAGAATAACCGTAACTCAATTTAATGGTATAATTACAAGTTTATGTTTGAAAATTATCATAAAATTTTTAAGATTGAAGTAAAAAATTGGTAGCAACAAACATATATATATTAATGGCGAAAGAAAAACAAAGGCTAATGATATTGTCACACAATAATTAGCCACCAAAGCAAATAATATGTGATTTCCCTAAATTGCTCTTCATGAGTCGACCCATAATTTACTTACTCTATCTACTCGTTTTCATCTTCCACTGCAATCATTTTGTTTCTAAAAACAAATGCTCCTCCTTATGCTGTTTTTCATCCTTGTTGCTTGAAGCTCAAATATTTAGCATCAGACCCTGTCTTCATCTAAATTCTGTCAGTAATTAGCTTCAAAATTTGCACAAAAACTGACTGCAATTATGCTTTCCCATCGACCATGAAATCTAGTAGGCCCTTCCTCGTCATTGATCCCTATCAAGCGCTTGGCAGTAGCCGATGATGCTTAATCATATTCCCTCTTTTTCAAAAATTAAAAGAAAAAAAAAATCCACCTTAGTGAATCCTATTAAAATGCGGGTAAAACCCACCTAATATACTCCCAAAATATTCCTTCTATCCCAAAATGATTGTCTGAGTTTGATTTTTTTTCTTTTTTGTTGGGTGTAATTTGTACTAAAAATTAAAATAGTGAGTGAATTCTTTTGCTAAAGAATTTCCCCAATAACATCAATTACTGGCCTTCTTGCTGAAAATCATTCACCGTGATCCTCGAACTCCCCTGCTCCCCCTTTTCTTTCTTTCTCTCTTTCTTTATAGAAGTAAATTATAAGTTCAAGCAACCAACAGATCTATAGTACTAATGATAACTTACAGCTCAAAAACAACTAAAAAATAAAACTCTGAACAGTAAGTTCCTATCTGGGAAATTAATTCAAACACTCTAGGCACATTTTGACTATGGTAACACAACAACTGTTAAACTGAAACCTATCAATTAATTTACTTACCACATCAACCGAACCCCTACTCGAAGGAGCTGAAATAGAATAGTAGCTCCACCCATTAGCAATAGACCGGGATTGAGCATGATTTAATTGAGGTAGTATATCCACGTAGCGTGCGTGTTTATTTTTAGGCGTTTCGCCTCTTTGATCGTTGTAACAAAGAAAAGGAGCTGAGAGCTACTGCAAGTTTGGATGGCAGCGCATCAATGTTAACATTATAAAAGGTTATCGTGTCAGACAACATGCCCTCGTCGTCCGGAGTGACGAAGTTGATCGCAACACTTTTCCTTGTGTCTTGTACTTCACTATCGCCAAGACGATTAAGGTACATAGTTCTCAGGCTTAGTATGCAGGTCATAGTTTACAACAAACATTTTTTGTTGGCCATCGATATCGATGCGGTGAGAAAGAAATTCATCAGTTGTGATCAATACACCAGGGGAAATACCAAAACAGAATTCGATCATGATGATGTCCTCGTGTCCTTATCCATCTCCCCATGGATTGCTGAGACTTTGTACCCATTGCTGACCATTTTCTCCTTCAGCCAATCCACCTTACTCCTTGTGTTCACAAAGATGATGGAACTCATCAAATGGATGGCAAAAGTTTTGTAAACATCAAAAAGTGTTACGAGCTTCGAATCTTCCTCTTCAACTTTCACGTAATAGTTGGTAACACCCTCATCATCATCGTGCTTAAAGAAAGCTTCTGTCCAATTTTTTTGGCAGCTCATAAATCACAACATCATAAAACTTCTGTGTGTCGCAACATCTATGATCCATCCAGGCAGGGCAATATGGAATTCATATTTGACCATGACCTCTTCTTGTTTGAGGTATACAACATATATATTGCTGTGACATTGACTGCTCCAGCTTGATAATCTGGCATATTTCTTGAAGGCCCAAATATAGGCCCGCATGTGGTTCCATCTCAAAACTAATTGGTAATGAGGGGAGTAGCACATGGGGTATATATGTTGGGTTCAAGTGTTTCCTTCCATCCATTGATAATGAGGGGAGTAGCACATAGGGTATATATGTTGGGTTCAAGTGTTTCCTTCCATCCATGTGGGACAAGGGAACATGAGGCCATTTTCTTTCTTTCATTCATTTGACAATATTTCATTCACAAGGGATCTGATTCATTCACTATATGACACTTGATTCAAATTGACTCGTCTTTGGGGGTCTACAACCTATTAGATGAACACCTAAATTGATTTATGCTATCTATTAACAAAAGAGCTTTTTTTGTATGCTCCTCAAGTTCTTGAGAATTGAGATGAAGTTGTGCATGTATTTCTATACATATGAACGTGGAAATTGATCCAAATACATTTCAACACTACAAAAGTGTGAGAGGTAAGCATCAACAAAAGAACCACAGTACACGTACTAAGGATATTTGCTAACCATACAAATTGATGATTAATGATTCTGATAATCTGAAATCGAGGACAAAGTTTTTCGATTTGTAATATAAGTCACTTCAAGATGGGACTGATGATGGCACTCTCAAGGTAACTAGATCACCATGTCACTTCAGAAGTACAAATTTCATAATCTTGGATCGTTCGTCGATGGACCTAGCATTTCTCCAATTACTTTAATCCGTAGAAAAACGAGTCGAAATTAACTAACAATACTTTAGAAAACACATGAGAGAACGACTGTATTTGATAAGGATACCATAGAGAAATACCAATGAGATGTAAGATGATTTATCCTTCAGTTAAAAAGCAAAATTTATCCCACTTTCATGCTATTAAAAGAAATTAAAACATTGATGAGTTATGATACTGCGGATTTACAATGACATTTTGAAATGAAATGTACTGTTAAGTCTCCATCCAAACAAAAGAGGGAAATCAACTGTTCCACCTCAATCAAAATCAACTGATATTTTATAGAAGAATCGGTCCAGCATATAGTATTGAAATTTAATGTTAATAATCGAAACACTTTTAGCATCCCCAGGAAAAGTACTGTTTTCGAAATTGATTTATCTGGCACTAAAATTATACCTTCTTCCATAGAAAGGGTAGAAAAAATTACTTCCGCGCATTATATGTTATCCAAGAAAACGTCGGTAAGAACTGTTTTGGACATTAGCATTGTTTTCAGCAACTTCAGTGCCTGTCAAATCAAACAAACAATCAACGAAAAGAAAATTAATGTTAGGAGGAGACAAACAAGCAACACATCCATAAACTAGAAAGACTTAAGACAACTTTAATACTATAAACTGTAAAAACTATAGACATATAAGAACCTAAAAACAAAGAGATTGTGATGATCATAAGTTTAACCTACTTGGTAACAATGCAAGAGCACTTACCTCATCGGTGCCTATATCCACCACTTTCTCCTCCGGGTTTCCAGCATTCATCCCAGCTTTCAGTACAGCAAGAGCAGACATTGGATTCATTGTAAGATCATCCATTACCATATACTTGACAGCTCCACTTACAAATCCACCTTCCTCCTCATCTTTCGATTTCTTTTCTTTGGGCGGCACGATGTACTTTAACTGGTAATCCATAGCTTCATTGCACTCACAACATTTGGCACCAAGTTTATCACTGAAACATTTGACATCGCAACCACCATCGCATACGTAAGCAACTGGTCCAGATTGGTTTTCTAGCCGAGGCGCGATATCTTGTGGTGGTGGCTTGATGTATTTTATCTCGTAATCGATGTCTCCATTGCATTGGAAACATTGAGCACCAAGTTGATCACTGAAACATTCTATAGAGGAACAACTGCCACTGCAAAGGTAAGCAACTTTTTCAGTTAGGGTTTGGTCTGCTAGGGTTTGTGCAACAAAGAAAGGACTTGATTTAAAGGGCTCATCAAGAGTAGTTTGAGGATTCAGCTTCAGAATTCTGTCTTTGGTTTGGTTGGGTTGGATATACGATTCGCTTAGATTTTCGACGCTGTCGTAGAGGTTTCCAAGGGAACCTAATTTTCTCATTGGTTCGTTGGTTAGAGACATGATAACCCCCAGTGGCAAAGTAAGGATATGGACCAAGAAATCCACTGCCCTTTTGTCTGCTTCTGCGAAGAGAACCTTGTTGTTTTCCGAGTCTATGATCAGCTTCAAACACACTTTTGAATCTTCTGATAAGACTTCAGCCTTTCTTTTTCTCTGAGGAGATGACTTTTGTGTGATATCAATGACTTTTTTGCCTCCTTCGCCCATTGAAACCTTATGGTTGTTCAAGCCTAAAAATGGATTCAGATTCGTCGCTTTTGAACTTGACGATACCGCCGCCGCTATGGTTTTCTTTTTTCGTTTGTTTGGGAGTTGTGTAAGTTTGGAGAACAAAACCCTAGCCCAAGATCGCCCCTTTGTTTCTGTTTACTTTTTGGGAAATATAATAGACTAAATTCTGAAAATGGCCTTTTAAATTATGCCAATTGCACATTATGTTCATTTACATTAACATTTGCCTAGAACAATCCTATACATTTTAGAATGTTACTTTCTTTTGTCCATTGACACTATTCATGCAATGTGACCAGATTTAGTATCAAATTAACAAGGGTATTTTTGGATAATATTTTTAATTAGAAAAAAATTATATTGGATAAAATTTTTAGATAA
This sequence comes from Oldenlandia corymbosa var. corymbosa, assembly GCA_949775105.1. Classification (NCBI taxonomy): domain Eukaryota; kingdom Viridiplantae; phylum Streptophyta; class Magnoliopsida; order Gentianales; family Rubiaceae; genus Oldenlandia; species Oldenlandia corymbosa. Next base: position 1,390,315 of record OX459123.1, on the reverse strand, counting down.
ATATTAAAATAATTACATTAATAAAATAATTAAAATTTTAAATTAGTTAGTGAATTAATAAATAAAATTAAAAATATAATTTCTTAAACTAATATAAACAATTAATAATAAAAAATTGTAATTTTTTGCACAAATTAATATTTTTTTAAATTTTATAGACTTGGCATATATTATAAATATTGCTCTTGTGACAATCTCTAACATAAAAAAAAATAATTAAGTTAAAATTTAAGATTATTTTCAAATCTAATTTCTTATTTTGAAAAATTTTTTGATTATGAAATCGTAGAGAACTAGATTTACAAAGTAGGTTTCTCAAAAAATAATTGAAAAAAAAAATCATCCTGAGTTTCTTCATTTTTTGAATTCCTAGGCACGAATTAAAAAAAATACAATTTAAAAAATATTATTAATGTATCGAAGAGTAATTATATAGGGTTTTGTCATACCCAATAAAGTAATAAAGTAATTATTAAAATAATATTATATCATCAAAAACAACTCAAAATATAATATTAAAAAATCTAAATTCCTAAATTTAGTCTTTTTAATATTTTTATTTTATTAAAAATAAATCTAAATATTATGAAATTGTAAAAAAAAAATGTTTAGAAATTAGTGTTTTTTTTAATAAGGACTCTACTATGTATATCTAGTTTCCTACAATTTCTTAAGTTAAAAGTATCCAAAATAAGAAATTAGATTTGAAGATAATCTTAAATTTCAGATTGATTTTTTTTTTATGTTAGAGACTGTCATAAGAGTAATATTTTTCATTCATTCCAAGTCTTCCAAATTAAAAATAATATAAAAGTTTTCCAAAAAAGTACAATTTGTTATTATCTTTTATTTCAGTTTAAATAATTAAATTTTTAAATTTTTTATTATTTTAATATCTAATTTAAAATCTTAATTTTTTTAATTTAATTATTTTAATATTTATATTAATATTTTATTCAATATTAAAATTTTCAAAAATTAAAAAAAATTCAAAAATACTTCTAGACTTCATGCCAAATCTGGTCAAAATGTATAAATAGTCTCAACGGACCAAAAAAGTTACATTCTAAAATGTAAATGACCTTTTCAGCTAAATGTTAATGTAAATTAACTGACAATTTTCAAATTTAGTCAATCTATCTATATATATAACTAAGGAAAAGTCTAGAGAGAGAATACCTTAGTTATATATTCATGCCACATAGGATTTAATCCTATGTGGCAAATTTAGAGAAATTTCAAATTTAAAAATAACAAAAAAAAAGAAATAATAACTTCTAACCAAAAAATCTTACCTAACTTCAAATGTGCATGCACCACTATCATTATTACTAGATATTAAATCTTTGATATCATTAAATAATGTATTTGAGATTAAAAGGCAGGAAAAAAAAATTCAATGGTATTTTTATTATATAAAAAAACATTAAAATATTTTAAATTAGGCTGAGTTAAATCAAAAGGAGTAATTAAATGGAAAAAGCAAGAACTTAAAATAATGAATAAACATAGCAAAATTGATAGTATTTTTTTTTTTGGTTAACAACAAAATTGATAATTTGAGAATTAATCTTTTACAAAACTTTTATAATTAGTAAAAATAGTGTAAGAAAGATTAAATGAGGAAAAAATTTTGGATGGTATTATTGAGGGAAAAAACATACTCCCAATTTAAGTTCTTAAACAAATTTATTTTAAAAACGAGTGAAACTAAAATAAACAAATAAACGGGTAAAAAATGAAAGACACTACATTGAGAATCACATTAACTTATATGAGAAAGACTAAATAGAATAAAAACACAATTGAGTGACATTATTATTAGATGAAAAAAGTATACATCTATCCACTAAGTTCTAAATAGAAAATTTAAAAAACGGGTGAAGTCAAATTAAATGAATAAATGTGTAAAATAACCAAAATATAATAACTTAAGAATATCCCTTTAATCAACTTGAGAAATAACAAATGGTGAAAAAATTAGTTGAATGGTGTCACAAGAAAACGGATGATAGTTTCACAAAGATAAATTTATTCTAAATGAAAAATGCAAAACAATAATTGAAATAATTGAATGAAACAATAAAATAACTAAAACACAATTCATTGAGGATCAATTTAAATTATGGGACAAACACTAAATGGAGAAAAACACGGTCAAATGTCATTATTTAAAGAACAAAAAGAACATACATCTACCATATGTTCTAAATAGGAAGTTTCTGAAAAATAAGATATATAAATGGGTAAACAAATAAAAATATAATAAGCTAGGAATCATTTTAAATAACTTGAAAAGGAATGAATGGTGAAAATAGTTGAATGGTGTCATTAACGGGGTTAGGTTCTCTGTGACACTTTCCTGCTACACTCTCTATCAAATAATCGAATTTTTTTTATTGACCATGTATTTTGTGCTAATACATATATATACCATAAAAAAAACATATTCATTATAGATAATTTTGATATGGCTATTTTATTTTTTTATTAGTGTTATAATTTCAATGAAATTTGACCACTTTTAGTGAATCAATGAAAATTAAAATAAATAGACCCGAACTCAAAATAAGTGAACCCTTAGTTCTAAATATAACATCAAAAGTGATAATGAATGGTGTAAATGTTAACGGAAACAACAAAATTATACCAAATTATTGAATCGTAACATAGAGAGTAATAGAAAAGTGGCATGGATGATCCCATGCCATTGCTAAGGGAAAATAAAGGGTCATGTTTTGGCAAAACACATAATTATAAGTAGGAAATGCAACTAAAATAAATAAATGAACATGTAAAATAACTAAAATACAATACGATGAGAATCACTTTAAGTTATGTGAGAAAGACTAAATGGAGAAAAATACAGTTGAGCGATATTATTTAGAGAGGAAAAATTTTATACATACACCACTAAATTCTAAATTCTAAATCTCTACAAACGGGTGAAACTAAGACAAAACGGAATATTGATTAGGGAGTACAAAATATTTAGAATAAATGAATATATGAGAAAACTGTTTGATTATAATAATTTTAAAATGTACGTTACCATCAGTATATCTTTAATTTTATTATTTTTTCATGTTTCTTATACATATGATTTATTGTGGCTAATCATTTGTCATGAAAAAAGTTTTAAAAAAAAATTGAAATTATATATGAGGAGGAGGGAGCAAAAGCTTGGTTATGATAGCACATTTAAAAACAAAAGTTGTGGTAGACCAACCTAACATAAAACTTCTAAGTAGAAATTCAATTCAAACCATCAAAATATTTTACCAACATGATGTTTATAAACCTTTATTAGCTAATAAATCAGTTACTGTAGTGTATTTTTTGTACTTGTGCTTATTTTATTTACTAAAATTATCCTAGAATAGGAGGCTGACTCACAGGAGATGGACATGGTGTTAATCAGAATCATCTTCATCTTATTCTGTTTGATTTTTATATGCACTTTTTTATATGTATATATAACCAAATATTTTTTTATTTCAAGTTAAAGTAAGCTGAAGGTTTTGTTTGGTTTGTTTTTATGATGGTTTTTTTCAAAATAATTTCATAATAACTTCTCATCTTAATATACCTTTTTAAATTTTCTATATACTTTTTAACAATATAGTTTTTTCATATTTTATTATTTTTATTTGAATATGGTTGTCCCGTCCAACGTACGGGTTTAATATCTAGAATAATATGTTGTGGAATTCCGCTTTGCTGTATTTATAAAGAAGTCAATCAGGTTTCCGAATCATGATGATTCATTGTGTTTGACACGTCTCGTATTTTTTCCATTTTTCTTCAAAGCTTAATTTTCTGTTATTATTATTTTTTGATCATTCCTTGCCTTATGGAAATCATTTTCCAAATCTTAACATGAATCAATCAATGATGATGAATGGAGTCTCCAAATCACAAAGTATTCTTCTATCTGTCTTCGGCATAGGATCTTCGTGGCGTTCGTAGGGGACACTAATTAATTTAATTGTTGAATTGTGTCTAAATAATTATTAATAATAAATACGTTTCACATATCATTAACACTTTTGTTCAAGTTGTATCATGGTAACTTTATGGAATACAAAATATATATGTTTTGATATTATCATCATACACTATGATGACACCGTAATTCAAAATGACTCTCTAATAATTCAAAATAACGTACCCCATCGATTCCAATACTCAAGGTACTTTCTCTTGTAGGACTGTAATTTGCTGCACATCAAGTTAATTCGAAAACATAATGGTAGAAATTCTTGAATCAATAGGCTGAACCATTAGGTAAGTCACCATATAAGTCACCCACACACACACACACACACACACACACACACACACACACACGCACACACACACATATATACACATATAGTCCGAAATCGTCTCCGGCACGGCCGCCACCATGCACCACATTTTTTGTCTCCTATTCTTCGCCGGAGGAGGAGGCGGAGCAATGTGTATGCAGCTTTTATAGATATGGGTTGTTCGTGATAACCCAGATGACAGTAACCATAGTTGAACTCAATATGAATTCAATATATGCGTGTAGTATTCTAGAAAAGGAAATATCTACTTAAAATCATGAAGTAATGCAGGAAAGATCATGAAGATCAAACCCTAGATAGCCAGCATTCAAAGCAGAAAATGTGGAAAAACTTGTATTGATTCTGTATTAACTCATCGTCCTTCAACTATGCAATATGTCCCTATTTATATACATATAAGGCGGTCGAAGAGTAAAACTAATCTAACATGGCTGTACATTTTCTTAATCTAAGAGTCTATACAAATTAACATCACCACATGGTGACTTTAGCCAAGTCCCGTACACGGTATTGATCCACTTACATCTTCTGTGAATCTGCTGGAATGATCTGGAAGCAGCTGGCATTAATCATGTGTAACGCAGTGCACCTGATCATGAAGATCCTTAGTTGAATCACCTTTGAAGTCAAAAGAAGCTGTGTCTTCTTCTGCTTACATGAAGGACCAGTTGCTGATGTGGATAGCTGTTGATGCTGTTAATATTTCATCACACCCCCTCCCCCCTCAAGGTGAGCATGCATGAAGCTCAGCTTAAAGAGTAAATAATGAAAGATGGAGGACGAAAGAGGCTTGGTAAAAATGTCGGCCAACTGCTGAGAAGTTGGAATGTGAAGAGGAAGAAGAAACTTAGCTTTGTATAAGTCATGTACAATGTGGCAATCCATATCAATGTGTTTGGTCCGTTCATGATAAACCAGATTCTCAATGATGTGAATTGCTGCCTTGTTGTCACAATATAAAGGAATAGACTGCTGATAAGAAATCTTGAAGTCTCGTAAAATATATGTAATCAACTATAATTCATGAGCTGTGAAGGCAAGAGATCTGTATTCTAATTCAGCTGAAGAAGAAGAAACAATAGTTTGTTTCTTACTTTTCCAGGAGACCAAACATTTCCCCGGGAATATGCAATATCCAGTCAAGGATCGGCGAGTAGTCTTACAAGCACCCCAATCAGCATCTGAGTAACTGACAGGATCAAGAGAAGTTGATGCTGGATAAAACAACCCTTGATGAACAGTGCCTGAAAGATATTTCAAGACATGTTCAGCAGCTTGCCAATGTGACTCATGTGGAGTTTGCATGAATTGACTGAGCTGTTGGACTGAATGAGTAAGATCAGGATGTGTGAAATTGAGATACAGCAAACGACCAACAAGTCTTCTGTACTTAGCTGGATTTGGCAGCACTGGACCTTCATCTTTATCAACAGCTGGAAAGACAAGATTGCTAGGGAAGAGTGTGCTAACAGGATGGCAGCCTAGCATGTATGTATCAGTGAGAATATCAGCGATATACTTCGTTTGAGAAAGAAAGATACCTTGATCAGATCTGGCCAATTCCATGCCAAGAAAATACTTTGCTACACCCAAGTCTTTGATAGAGAAAGAATGATCCAGGAAAGACTTGAATTGAAGAATAAGATCTTCATGGGAACCAGTGAGAATCACATTATCAACATAAACCAACAGAAACACTTGTTGACCATTCTGATCATAAATGAAAAGGCAGTGATCATGATAGGATTTTATGAATCCAAAACTGAGCAACTTAGAGGTGAACTCTTTATTCCACTCCCTTGAAGCTTGTTTAAGGCCATATAAAGACTTTTTTAGACGACAGACTTGTCAAGGTTTAGCCTTAGTATATCCAGGAGGAGGTGTCATGTAAACTTCCTCAGTTAAGAAACCATGTAAGAAAGTGTTATTAACATCCAACTGATGTAAAATCCACCCTCTATAAACAGCAACAGCAATGAGTATCCTTACCGTTACCACCTTTGCTACTGGAGAGAATACTTTAGTAAAATCTTCTCCCTCAATCTGAGTGAAACCCTTTGCTACTATCCTTGCTTTGTAGCGATCAATGGTCCCATCTGGAAGACATTTCACTTTATAAATCCATATACACCCCACTGCTTTCTTCCCTTTAGGCAGAGTAGTTAACTCCCAAGTCTCATTGTTTTCTAGAGCTTGGAGTTCTTGAGACATAGCATCTATCCATAGATGATTACTTCTAGCCTGATTATAAGAGTTAGGTTCACGTACAATGGAGAGATTGGCCAAAAAGAATTAAATGAGTGGGTGTGAAAGTGCAACAAGCAAGTGAGGGTGATAAAGAAGATTAGACATCAGTAGAGCTGAAACAGGCATTTCTTAGTTCAAAGTCTTTGAGGATCACTGGAGGCTGTCTGTGTCTGGTGCTTCTTCTAGGAACAAATACTGTGGATGATGTATTGGTGAAGAAGAAGGACTATGATTATCAGGAGAATTGGAAAGAGAAGGAGAGTGTGCAGCATGAAAATGAGAAGAAAGAGGAGAATTTGTTTCATTAAGATGAGGAACAGCAGTTACAGGAGATGATTCTGATGTTGAATCAGACATATCAGGCAACAACTCTGATGCAACTTGAGGTAAAACTACCATGTCCTGAGTATTGGAGCAAGATGGAAAGATGCTTTCATGAAAAAGAACATCTCTTGAAACTATGATTTTATGAAGGCTGGGAATATAGACTTTGTAATCTTTCTGATGATTAGGGTAACCAACAAAGATTCCTCTATGGGATCTAGCATCAAATTTGTCACGAGAAGGACTAGTATCAACTACAAATTCAAGACATCCAAAAATTCTAAGGTGATCATATGAAGGTTTTTGTTGATACAAGATTTCAAAAGGTGTTTTCCATTTCAAAATGGTAGAAGGAAGCAAATTGATCAAATGAGTGGCTGCAAGGATGGATTCCTCCCAGAAATATTTTGGAAGTTTAGCTTGAAGCAAAAGAGATCTTGCAACTTGTAAAAGGTGGTGATGTTTGCGCTCAGCTACACCATTCTACTAAGGTGTATAGGGACAAGTGGTTTGATGAATAATACCATGATCAGCAAATAGAGATTGACATTGAGAGCTTAAAAACTCATATCCATTGTCAGTGTGAATGATCTGAACAATGGTATGAAACTGTGTTTTAAATATGCTAAGAAATTTGTAAAAGAAACAAGACTTTTGTTATATATTTGAACAAGAAAGTCCATGTGCAACGGCTGAAGTCATCCACAATAGGGAGAAAATAATGACATCCATTGATAGAAGCATGCTTATACGGTCCCCAGACATCAATATGAAGTAAAGCAAAAGCTATATTAGTTTTAGTAGAACTCAAAGGGAAAGGTTCTCTGTGTTGTTTAGCCAAAGGGCAAACTTCACATTGAGTTACATCACTGAATGTATCAACGCTAGCTATGTTTCTAGACAATTGTCTCATTACAAAAAGAGAAGGGTGTCCTAATCTAGAGTGCCAGCAGTCAACATGATGTACTGACAAAACACTAAGTTTGGCATTATTTGAAATAGCTACATTATATCTTCTGCTCTAAGAACATGTGAAGCATAGAGATGCTGTGAATGTTGGATGGCTTGATTAGTGAAAGAAGAGCAATCTATGGCATAGAGACCTCTGATGATTCTACCTGCTGCAAGAACTTTAAAAGTTTGAAGGTCCTGCAAAAGGCAAAAATCATCAAAGAATTGGAAGAAAAGATGTGAATCTTTAGCTAATTTTCGAACTAACAACAGATTATATTTAAAGGTTGGCAAATGTAGGCAGGATTTGAGAGTAACTAATGGAGATAGAATAGCATCATCTATATGTGTGACTGATTGAATGTTACCATTAGGCAAACATACAGGAGTGAATTGTCTAACAGGATGTACAAGCATATCAAGAAATCCATTCATATGACCAGTTACTCCTATATCCATGAACCAAACTCTAAAACATGCATTATTCGGTTTAGAAAGTAATCTAGGGAGGATAGTGCTACCTGCAAAGTCATGAGTGTGAGCAAAATCCACTAAATTAGCTGACCCTATTGGCATTTTCCCTTTGATCAGTCTTCCCAACTCCCTTTGAACTACAGCAGGCTTCATTCCAGCTTGCTTCTTGTGGTTCTACTGTATCCAAAGGTGTTTCAACTGCACTAACATCAGGTGGATTAGACTGCTTCTTCTTTGCAGACTCAGGATATCCAATGATCTTGAAGCATTTCTCTTTGATATGTCATGTCCTGTTGCAGTAAGAGCAAATGGGAGTTTCTGGATAACCAATTAACTTGAAGCAGTTGTCTTTTAGATGTCCAGTCCTCTTGCAATAAACACAGAACAATTGACTCTCATCTGCCTTATCCACTTTGAACACAGTCTTATTTACAGTATCTTTCTTCCAAGAGTTTCATCCAGTCTTTACACTCATTGCAGCATTCTCAGAAGTTGCAGCAATGTTGACACTAACCTGTCGATTCTTTTCAACTTTGACAAGAATAGAGTATAACTTATTCACATTTGGTAAAGGATCCATCAGCAGTATTTGATTCTTCACTGCCCCAAATACCTCACTAATGCCCAACAAAAACTCCATAGTCTTATCCTCGGTAATTCTTTCATCAAGTACTTTCATGACAACACTCAGTGCTTCTTTAACGCCCAAAACATATTGTGATGACTTATCAACTGTTAAGAGACTCTGAACAGCACCTTCATAATGCAATTCCAGCCTGATTTGACTTAATTGGTCTCTCAATTGTTTAAGTTTCCCATAGTACTGAGTAACAGACAAATTATCTTGTCTAATCAAGGCAATTTCTCTCTTAATTTGAAACAGTAAGGACAGATTATTGGATCCATATCGTTCTTTAATTTCATGCCATAGATCCTTAGCATTGTTGATATACATGAACTGATTGACAAGATCTTCTGAAATTGAACTCAAAATCCAAGACACTACCATGCTATTCACCTTTTTCCACTTATGGAAGAGAGGAGATGTACTTACAGGAGCTGGACAACTGCCATCAACGAATCCAAGCTTACTTTTTGCCTCCAAAGCAGTTTCCATAGCAGTCCTCCAGATTAGGTAATTGACATCAGTCAGCGGAGTAGAAACAATCTTCATTCCCGGATGATCAGATCCATGGAGAAGCAGCTGCTCTTGAAACTCTTCTGTTGCCATTTCTTGTTCATCAAGTATTGCCATTCAGTAAATCAAGAATTAGAGATGCGGAAGATGAAGAAATGCAAGATCAAATCGTACGAATCAAAATCTGGATCCCAAGATTACTCTATCTGAGCTCTGGTACCATCTAGAAAAGGAAATATTTACTTAAAATCATGAAGTAATGCAGGAAAGATCATGAAGATAAAACCCTAGATAGCTAGCATTCAAAGCAGAAAATGTGGAAAAACTTGTATTGATTCTGTATTAACTCATCGTCCTTTAACTATACAGTATGTCCCTATTTATATACATATAAGGTGGTGGAAGAGTAAAACTAATCTAACATGGCTGTACATTTTCTTAATCTAACAGTCTATACAAATTAACATCACCACATGGTGACTTTAGCCAAGTCCAGTACACGGTATTGATCCACTTGCATCTTCTGTGAATCTGCTGGAATGATCTGGAAGCAGCTTGTGTTGATCATGTGTAATGCAGTGCACCTGGTCATGAAGATCCTCAGCTGAATCACCTTTGAAGTGAAGTTGTGTCTTCTTCTGCTTACATGAAGGACCACTCACTAATGTGGATGGCTATTGATGCTGTTGATATTTCATCAAGTATTGAGTCATTTTTAATCATCATTGTCCTTGTTATGTTGATTTTTATCACTGTTGGATGTCTCAATAAGGAATACACCTTAAGTAAAACAAAACAATACTAACTTTCCTTTGTAGGGGTAAAAAAATTCAATGAGATGTTCTAATTTTCCTGAAAATTGACCCGTCAATTTAGCAATTGGTATATGGTAAATATAGTTGAGAAGATTATCGTCAGCCATTGCATCTTTTTCGCCAATTCAAGTTCTCTGCCAAATGTTACAACTTGCTATTAATAGTTGCAAGTCCTATATAATTCACTTTTATTATCTCTTTTTTCGTAAAAATAGTGATTTTCATATATTGTGGAAATTTCAATTGAATTTAAGTATATATATAACAAATCAAAGTAAACAAAATTCAATGGATTGGATGGGATCGCACTAATATTACAAAATTCAATGGATTGGATCCCACTAACATATGGTGATACGTACTCTAGAATGAGATAATATAATTAAAATTTCTGCAGGAAAGAAAGATATGATTTAACATTCTTTCGCGAAAGAATTACTTAAACAACATCAATTATATAGGTCGTCATTCTGGCATTTGCAATCTCCACCACCCAAACCGTTCTTCGACATCCTCCTCCAACACTTTCTCACCCTTATTAACCTTGAAGAATACGTCAGTAAGAACTGTCTTGGATTATAGGGCTGACTTTAGCACCTTTACCGCCTCATCCATGCCAATATCCACCACTTTCTCTTTCAAGGCTTTTAGCATCCTTCCCGTTCAACACTTTCAACAAAAGAACAATGGTCAATGGATACATTTTCAGATCATCCATCACCATATACTTGACTTTTCCCTTCACAAATCCACCTTCTCTTTCCACTGTCGGAGCCACGACGTCCATCAGCTTCACATCCATAACATTCCTGCAAGAGGTACATTTTTTACCCGCCTCATGGCTAAAATACAATTGAAGACGAAAAAATAAATGGTGACACGTAAAAACATGTGGTTTTTATTTTGGAGACGGTGGAAGGGCTAGGAGACGACTTGAGAAGGGTCTGTCAATTACGGTTTTCGGGTTCATGAGACTATCTTTAGTTTGGCCGGGCTGAATGTATGTTTCGTTTAGGTTTTTGACGCTTTTCGTAGATGTTTCCCAAGGAACCCGTCGTTTGTTCGTTTTCCAAGAACTTCATCACGGAACCAACCAGCAAAGTTAGGATGTGGATGATGAAATCCACGGCATTCTTGTCGGCTTCCGCGAATAGAACCTTCTTGGCATTTCTATCTATGAATAGCTTCTCAAGCTGATGGACGGTAATTTGGATGATGATGATGATGCCATTGTTTTAGTTAGAAACCCTAGCTTGTTATTCTGATGCTTATATTGTGCAAAGAGTCTTGAAAGCTGATTGAAAATTATTGCTAGATTTTAACAACGAAAAGACGATGACAGTTCTGGCTTTTGGTTTTTCTCTTGTATGTGGGCAGTGCCCTCTATTTATAAAGGAGATTTGATGCATCCTATTACATTCTAGGATTGGAGATCAACAATCCTTTTCTGCTTGGTACTAACTCAAGTTTTCTATATACTTTTTTCATTAAAAAAGTATTAAAAGAAACACAATTTCCACTTCTTGACAGGAATAAGCTATATAGATTGAGCCACATAATGAAATTGATTATAAATCTTTTGTATTTTATTCCAGACACATGTTTTCCAAAAATCATCATGGTGTCATGGTGATACCAAACAAGTTTATTTTTGTTGTGTTGGAAGCAAAAACACATGCATCTGAACAAAAGATATACAGGTGCATGACTAATCTACATGGTTCTTACACTATGCATACATAATTGGAATGAATCTTTTAAAGTTTTAACTTGATTAAGAAAATTTTGGCATTAGAGTCTTAACTTGGCTTTATATTATTTTAATTATAGTTCAAACCACTCCAATTATTTTGAATCGAATTTGAGATGTTCAGTAAGGAAAAAGTTTTCTCAATAAATTGGGGCGGGAGGGTTGGGTGGGGTGGTTAGGAGATTAGGATTGGGGATGGTTATTACCAGGAGGTCGAGAGTTCGATTCTCGCTAGGGTCATCTATTTTTTTTTTTTAAGAAAAGTTTTCTCAATAAATAATTTAATCTGTGCATGCCAAAAAAGTCCCATTATGTTTAGAATTTTAATTTTATTACAATTTATTCTCATATAATATTCAATCAACTAGTAGTAAATCAAAATTTACGAAAACAATTTATTGCTATACTACAATAGAACGTCGGTAAATTAATAATTTATAAATTAATAACTTCTAACAATTAATATTTTTTTTCTCCGGTCCCAACTTGGGACCAATACAAAAATTGAAAAAAAAAATCGAAAAATGATAAGATAATTGATGGTTGTCAAACCAACAAAGATAAAAGAACCTACTACTAAGAAATTTGGTAGTATAGCAATGAGTAGGGTCGAGTCCTTAGGGAACAAGGAAGTGAAAATATTCTAATTAAAAATAAATTAGCTAAATGGAGAGTTTTAAGATTCATAACTAATGGGTGACAAAAATAATTTACAAACTTAAAAGATACTTTTTGAAAATCAATAAGAAGAGAAACCCTAGTCAAAGGAATAATTTTCACCTTGATGTATCCAACTGATCCTTGATGCAATGTTTAACTCAACAAAATGTTTAACTCAACAAACTAAGATTATATTGGTTATCGTTGTTGGAACCTTTAACAACTCAGTCTTTTCAATTAATTACCAGCGATTAAGAAACCTTCATTAACCCCTCTATAGCCAAAAATACTACATAGAACTCCAAGGATTTAGTTTTCGACAAGCAAAGACACAATTTAATTTCTAATAAACAAATCTTGTTTCATCAAAAATTGATTATTTATTTTCACAACACAAATAAACTACTTACCTAGCAATCACTTGTATCGTCTCTTCTAAGGAACAAACAAACTTTGTTTTTCAATTAATTAGATTATCTAGGAAAATTGAATAATACCAGTTATTCAAATAATGCCAAATAATCATCAATACACGGCAAAGAGAATAAATAAATACTCAAAACATGTTGGCGAATAGAAAACAATTAGATCTTACAATTGAATGACATCAAGGATTCAATAAAATCCTTCAACTAGAAAAGAGATTTAGCCACTAATCTTATTAAAAACAATAGAAAAAAATACATAATTTAATATTACAGAGCTAGTCTTAAAGGAAGTAGAGAGAAAAACTTGAAACTAGAGGCTCAGAGCCTCCCTATGCCTCTTACGATGTCACCCTCTTTTTCAAAAACAATGAAAAAGAATATATATATATATATATATATATATATATATATATATATCTTACTATATTAGAAACAAAAACCTCCCTTTCAAACACTTCATATGATTGCCACGTGACATATAGAAAGTACTAAATTGCCCTTTTGTCTAACCATAACAAAATTACTAAATCTCCCTTTGCACTTTATGTGACATGTTTTTTTTTTTTTTCTTTATGTTTCATTCAACTAGAGTGGTTTTTTAAATTGAATTGATCAATTAGGTTTTTGTTACAAAGTGTCAATTTTGTTTTAAGCGTATACCCTTCGGATGAAGCTTATTACAAAGCTATTAAAAATCTCCAAAACTAAGTATTGATTTGGCACGACCAATGGAGAACATCAATAAATCATCTTACTAATATTTAAATTTATTAGGATGCTTTTATATTTTATCTAACATATACTTCAACACATATATTCGATTAAGGCTATTTATATTTAATAAGTAACACTTATAAAATATTTCTAAAACATACATGGCGAAATACAATTTATTTATTTTTTTGCGAAATACAAATACTTCTATGATCACACTTATAAACATTTCTAAATCCTTCAAATATTTTTAAAATATATCGCTCCAAATACAAAATTTTATTTTTTTTCAAATATAAACATTTCTAAGATCTACAGATAGACTGGGCCAGGGTCGCGCATTGCGCAACCAGACATCACTAGTATATATATATACAAATAAATAGGGCAGCAGCACGTTCAAGTACTCCAAAATCCGCAAAGTCCTTGTAATTTTTTCGGAAATTACAATCTGATCCTTAATGTTTTGATAAAATTACAAAATTATCTCAAAACTTTGAAAGGTTTGCACTTTAGTCCCTAATTTTGCATGCCTATGTGGGTATAGTCTCTCTTTGATTGAATTTCCTACTTTCTTCATTGATTTTTCCATGGATTTTGTGTGTCCAGGCGAGAATCAACCTCTTTTTCTTCAACTTGAAATTTGATTCAATACAATCTTCAAAAACTCTTCAAAATCAACACTTTTCTTCTTTTTATCCCAAATCCTTCCTATGATTAAATTAAGCACAAAACACATATATTAGCATAGATACTATTCAAAATAACATGTAAACAACAATAAATATTATGTTAATATCGACCTCATCAATAATAATATTTCATAAAATCTCCTATATGTCTATAGGCCCCAAGAATATCATAAATTAATAAGTACCCTAAAAACAGAAAAATAATAATAATAAATATAAACATTTAGCACAATATGAACTATTGATACTTGTTTTTTAGTCTCTGGAGATGATATGAATTATCTTTAGATATTTAGTATTCAAAAGAGTTTTAATACTTAAATAATTCATATGTAAAGACAGCTGTAAATTATGTAATCTAATCACGATTTTTTTCTCATTAAAATTATTTAAATTAATAATTTATTAATTTATCGACTATCTAATAATTCTCTAAATTGATAATTTTGGTGGTCCTAACACTATTAATTTATAGAAATTCTACTTTGTTGGTGGACAAGGTGAGGAGGATATGGAATAGGAAATCTAAGGCGACTCGACTTTCATTCATGGAGTACAAGTATATGAATAGCGGCCTTTTGAGTATGATCCCAAAACTTAGAGGGTACTTGATAGAAATGGCTAAAAATTTGGGGATCCAAAAGTAATTTCAGATTTCATTTCTCGCAACCGGCCTTGTTTGGTTCGGGTTATAACATAGATTCGGATCCTTTGCCGAGTTTCCTTTTGGTTCACTTCTTATATACAGTATATATATATATATATATATATATATATATATATATATATATTTGCTGGCAATTGAGAATTCTTCTTCCATTTCCCGGCGGTGACCGGAGAACTGTTCCCAAGCCGGAACCTTGAAAACCCTAGTTAGCTCCCCAGGTGAATTTTCTTTTCCTTCGTCTTTAATTATTTTATAATGTATGCTGTATTAGGTTTATGGGGGGATTTTTAAGGGGCTTTAAGCTAGATATGAGCTGAAATTGAATGGAATTCTTGTCGAGTTGAGGTGGGTTTTGAGCTTATTGTTTTCTGTCTTTTGCTATCCGTTTAAAGTTTTGGTTCAGTTAGGGTGTTAAGATTTTCAGAACTTTTGTTATGAACGAAATAGATAGAGAAGCGTATCAATGTGCTTAATGAATTCTGATAATATGATAATGGGTTCTTGTCAATCACACGAAGTTAGAGTTGAGAATTATATCTATAGCTTGGAGTTTATTGCTATCTGTTGATTGAGATTATTATTAGCTTGAGCCTTGAATTATGTACCAAGGTGCCATCATTTCATTTATCGACACCTATGATTTCTCTGCAGACGAATAGAATTACTATGTACTTTTTAGAGTGGTTTTATTGCTTGCGTAGAAGATGGAACCTAGGCTTCAAAGATGACACATTCTAATGGTTCTTTGTGGTGTTTAAATGGTTATTTGACTCATTATCTGATTGGAAATCTAAAAATAATTTTCTGTATGCTCGAGAATTCGTGTAGTTTATGATATCTTTTTCCGTATTGAATTCGGGTATAATTTACCGATGGGAACTGCCGTGAGACGCAATTAAAAGCAGTTCAGAGTATGTATGTGTGTGTGTGTGTGTGTTTTTTTTTTTAATGTTATATGTGATTTAGTGCATCTTCAATTGATGTAGTCGTATCTAGGGGTGTTCACGGTTTGGTTCAATTCGGTGAAACCGCCCAAACCGGTCATTGGTTTGGATTAGCGGGCGGATTATAAATGAATTTATAAACCGGTGGATTTGAAAATTGAAAACCGGTCATACCGGTCCGGATTACACTATCAAACCGTCTGTCGAACCCGACCGGACCATATATATATTATTAAATAATAATATGATGGTTTTGTATATATAGGGGGGATAATGAATTTTTTTGAAATTCTTAAGTTGTCTCAGTGGCATTATTGTTCCCCCATTCTTGTATTTGATTGATTGAGGTCGTGTGTTCTGAGTCCCCCCACGCACTAACATTTTTTTTTCCCATTTTTCCCCCCCTAGATATAAATAGGTATTTTTTTTCTTCTCATTCCCAAACCGAAGCCTCCGCCTCCAATTTCTTTTTTTTCTCATTCCCAAACGGCAAAGAAGCCAAGCCGCCACTGCCCGCTGCTGCACCTCCGCCCGTTTCTCCGCCTCCACCACCGAAGCCGCCCCTCCCAGCCTTCCTCCTCCTCCTCCTCGTCTCCCTCCTTCAGACACAAGAACTGCAAGAAATAAATGTAAGTCTAATGTTAAGCTCGATTGATTTTGGGTTTTTAGATTTGGGGATTTCGATTGGTAAATAAATACACAGAAGTTTTTGGATTAATTTGATTTGATTCGTTTTGTTGTTTTGATTGGATTAAAACTCCTAGTATTCAGAATGGCATTTCTGATTTGATTTGTTTCTTCACGGGTTCTTGAATTTGTCTCTTTTTTGGGTGGTCAACCGATGGAGTTCAACACCAATAGTCTCCAAAACTCTATCCCATTTTTCAACGCGCTTTGCTATATTAATCCTCCTCCCCTGCATTCAATTTCAATTACTAACTACAAAGTCCTTCAACTTCTTCTGTTTTTTTTTTTTGGTGGGGTTTTGAAGGCTTCAACTTTAAATTAAAATTGATGATTGATCTAGCAAGTAGTCTAGTGGGCCTATTTTTGTTTGAGTTTCTGTTTATAGAAGAAACTTTATTTGGAAAAAAACTACCAAGTCTACCATTTGTTTTTTTATGTAAAAGGTTAATCAATTTGACTAGTTATTGGGTTGGCTACTTTGCTGGTTTTTAAACAGGTTGTAGACTTAGCAATTATGGAGATGATGGTCTAAGGAAGCTTTTTGGAAAATGGCGGGGATTGCCCGGATTTTCAACTAAGGAAGCTGCCCAACAACATTGATTTTTAATTTTTTGACTGGGGATGAATGTTCGGATTTCTGTCTTGTTTTTTTCATTTTTTTCCCATTTATGGACTTCATCGATTACTGTATTTAATATTTATGGAAAAAGCCCCAAAAAAGGCCCAATAACAAAAAAATGTTCAATTTTTTGTCTAAAACAGAAAAGCCCAATTAAAAACCCAAACCGTCAATCCGCCCAAACCAAACCGTTCAAAACGGATTGGATTGGTCCGGTATAAACATCAATCCGGTTTGATTACGGATTGAAAAAATTTAAAACCGTAATGACCGGTTTGGTTACGGATTACTATTAATCCGGACCAATCCGGTCCGTGAACACCCCTATCGTATCTAGGTGAAACTGGCTATATTTGTTTGTTTTAGCTGCAATCAGTTATTTAGTCTGTCGCTTGAGCTTATCATATTTCAATGTTGTAGGCATTTGTGAATTACGGGAAGAAGAAGGCATAATGTCATCATTCACAAGTAGAACAACTGCAGCGGCAGTTGCCGGAGATCTGCAAGTAGTAACAGTACCAGCTTCAGGGAAGCCACCTCTTCCTCCTTCATCCGCCAAACCCTCGTCCAATGCCTTAGTAGAATATAATCCTTCTACGGCGAATGTCCTCGAAGATGAGGATTTGGAAATCAAGCTCCGACGAATACTCGAAGGTGTACCTGTCCGTGTTAGCAATACATCTGGGAGTTCTGCTGGTTCTGGCTCTGGTGACTTCCATCAGGTATTTTTTAACTTCACAAATTATATAACTCAATGGTGCTTACTTGGGTTGCAACACTGTTTTTCTGCAAATGACTGTAGGATGTCAGCTTTGTGTTGATTGTTACTCGTTTATTTAATAATGTATATGGCAAAAATTGTCTTGTGGAGATCTGCTTTTTGATGGTTCCATAGCACATCCTACATGGCTGTTGGAGGACAAAAAACTTTTAATTGTTTTGAAAGGAAAATAGACAGAGAGAGAGAGAGAGAGAGAGAGAGAGAGAGAGAGAGATGCTGAATGTACTATTTGTTACTTGAAGAAGTTTTCCAGTTTGAAACCTGTATTAGAGTGCATGCATTTCCCGTTATAACAGTTTTGTTTTTTCTCGACATTAATGCCCATATTCTGTTGAAGAGAAAAGAGAGGATGTGGAAGTGCTCGCTAGCCTGCATCTGCAGATTATGTTGAATTGAGTACAATATTAGCCTTGTGTAAGTCGCTTGGTATGGCCTTTAGGTCACTTTGGATTATAGAATTGACTGGAGTTAATGAGAGTTTATTTCTGTTAAGAAAATTCTGGGACAGGAGATCTTTATAACTGTCTATGTGGACAACCTCGCAGATTACAAGAGGGCTCACAAAATGGGTAATTTTCCTATGCTTTAGATATAATTCAAGAAGCAGGCAATCCAATTTTCTGAAATTCTAAAATGCTAAATATCCTGAAGTTTAATTGTTGTGATTTGACATAGAGTCGAAGGTATGGTTACATTGTGAAAGGTTGCATACACGACAGATGTGGAGCTTATAGAGTGGGGAGCTTAAGGTGTGGGTGTTTGGGTCAGGATTTTTCCGAGTTCATTTTGGAGTTTGTTGTGAGGTAGATGCTTGTGGTGGATAGGAGCATGGAAATAAATTGTTGATGGCAAGTTTATTAGTCTGAGTTTATGTGTACCTCTGTGTTACATGCTAAACTAATGGGTTCTACTTGTATCATTTCTTTGGGTTACGTTCGAGTTGTATTTCGAATCATGTCACTAATTGCAACTCCTACTGTCTCGTTTTGTGATATATATTTCCTTCTCAGGTCTTGCCATCTTTGTTTGTATTTTTTGTGTACTGTTTAGTTCTTGTGCTTGGGTATAATTGATGATCTGATCTTCTGCATCGATGATGACTGCGCTTTTTAACTCTTCCATCCTTTTTTGTTTTTGGATACAGTATCGCCAAATGAGACGGAAAGAGCAAGACCGGCTTGCAAGGATGGAAGTTGACTATCAGAAAAGGAAAGAGACGGTAGAATTCCATATGAGAAGGGAAGAAAGACTAAAGGCTGCAGAGGAACGCACTGCCAAGAAGCGCTTGAAACGCCAGAAGAAAAAGCAGAGGAAGAAGGGAAGAAAGAACGAATCAAGCACTAGTGGTGCAGGGGATGAAGATGATCGACGGCAAAGCGGAGAATCATCATCATCAGATGACGATGATCGTGCCAATTGAACTTTATTGCTTTGTGATCATTAAAAAGGTCTTTCAGTAGTCTGATATGTGTAGTCTGCAGCTTGTTGTCTTGAAGTTCACCAAACACCATTATGAGTTTGTGTAATGAAAGCAAAAGAGTTTTGGAGGAAAGAAAGAATTTCACAAGGGCTGCAATGTCATTAAATCTAGTCACTTTTAATCTACTACTGACTATTCGACATTAAGTTTGATAATCAGGTTGTATTTCATATTTACTTATCAAAATTTGGTAATTGTTACTCCCCGGTCCTTAATATAAGGCATTTTGATTTGTCTTATATTTAATCTAGTATCTATTTTTTAATTGACAAAAAAATTTTAAAAATATTTCATAACAATTAATAGAATATGAAAATATATTTTTAAGGGTTTTTTATCAATTAAAAATGTGAATTAAATGAAACTTATGACAAAATCAAAATGTCTTACATTAAGGATCGGAGAGAGTATGTTAGTGACAATATTGCCTCCAAAAACACTTTTAGCATGCATTTGAATTCTTTTCCATTTAGTGTATAACCCACACATAGGAAATGAAATATGTTATGTTCAAGACTTCAAGTCACATTTTTCAGTGTTTTGGACTAAGCTTGTGTTGCGTTTTTAAAAAATATGATAAATTCACTTTTAAAATTAATCCATCCAACAATGGTTCTCATAAGTTACAACAAGAATTTGTGACTTAATTTGGTCATAATAAACAGTGTGACTCATTTGTATTGTCATCTTATAATGTAATTTCCATATACTGTAAAGTATTCATCATCTTCTGATGATAATAATATTAACTGAAATAAAAATCATTCTCAAAAAAAAAAAAACTGAAATAAAAATCTATAGTACTTAATTAAAGCAGCATACAAGCTGCTGATGTGTCAGCACCACAATGAAATTTTTTCCGCCAAAAGTTATTTTCAGTACAAAATCATTTTTGATATGTGGCACTCTAGGTATTTAGAAAAAAAAAAGATGAAATAAATAAATAAATAAATAAATCCCTTAATTAAAACTTCATACTAATTTCTTAATTATAGCTATAAAATAATCCCTTAAAACAAGAAATTTGAGTTGATAAAATCAAATGTAAAAAAAACTCCTTAAATCAGGTGAAACATTATTACGAGTAACGCCTTTTCCAATCTCCATAAATACAAAATGGTTAAATGAAAATTGACTCTAGCATAAAATTGGCTCAATCTATCTATCTATAGTATATTCTAAGAGAGAAACCAGAGAGAGGAAACATCATTTATCTCTGGAGTAACACATCAGCAAAAATCTTAAGTGTAATTTTCTTATAAATTCTCCAAATAAAACTTAGTGTAATTGTCCATTAGTCCTCCAAATTTGGATTGTTCTAATTATCTTATCCCTTAAAAGATTAATAAAATTTATTGAGATCCCACTTTAAGTTTAAAAAAAAAATAAGAAATATAAGAATTTCCTTGAAGCGGAGTTGCAATAAATTTTTTTCTTTTTTTTTTGTGTACAAGAAATAGTGTACACAAATTTTTTTTTTTTCATTTGGGAACATTTGAGCTAAACTTGAATTGTAACAATTAGGCATATATTATATTGTTGATTACAAAAGTTTTTTCAATATTAATAATGATTTTATAGGCGTCAATACTAACATTTTGTTTGTTTTGCTATTGTAGGTCCATACTGTATTTGTTCGAGTTCTTATATTAATTTTAGCAAGTTAAATATTTGGTTGACTATATATGGACATAAAAATGATTTCTTTAATATTTCATTTGATTTTTTAATAATTGATACAGTTAGAAAAGTAAAATAATCGTAAATTAATAATAATAAATTATTAAAAGAATTATTGTTTCCCGTGCATCACACGGGTATAACATCTAGTCAAATATATAATACCTCAATCAAGTATTTTTGTTCAATGTAATACAATTGGCTCAATAAAAATAAAAGCGACCCCCTTAATATTTTTGCTCCAGCAGACAATTGGCTCAATCAAGAATACATCAATCCTTAAATTTGACTTAATACCTAGCAATAGAAAAACTACCGGGGGAGCAAAAGATGATCAACTCTCCACTATGGCAATCGAGATATTATATCCAAAGATTTTACTACCGAATATTTATTTGTTAGTTCAAGAGATATTATCTCAATAGTATTGTTATTTGTTAATAGCCAATGGCCATGACCTGCAAGTAAAAAACAAAAGATTTTTTTATACGATTAGAATTGTATAAAAAAAATGTTATTTACTTATACGTACAAAATTCTACGTTATCGTGATTTGTGTTATAATATTATATTATATATATTATTATTCTAAAATATATTTTTTTCCTTATAATTTTTTTTATTTAATAATTTTAAGACACAAGCGCCCAAGGCATTGGCCTGGAGTAAGCATTTAGTTTAATTTAAAAAGTAAACAGAAAGAATAATGAAAAGCTGAAAAATGAAAATGGAACTCCTTTTTGGGGGGATAAAAGATGAACTTTCTGTAAACACCATATTTATGTGTACTTGTAAAGTACAATCAATAACCAAAAAAAACCAACTGAGAATTCAGCTTTACAGCTAATTTAATAAGTTAATTAATTGATTAATTAATTACTCAAAATTACCACATTGTCCCCCATTGCAATTCAAAAAAATTTCACCCAAAAGGCCAAAACTAATTTCATTTTCCAGCGAAAACATTTTTAATCGTAAACGGAAAGAGTAATCGGAATCCGCCATGAGAGAATCCTCTCAGTATCCTTCAGTTCATCGCGCTTTCGGCGGCGGCCCCGGTAATGACGCTACAGCTCTCTTTGCAATGCCTCTTTTTCTTTGTTTTTAGCATTTAGCTTTTTCGAATTTTGAGTTTTGAGGTTTGTTTTTTTATTCTATCAAAATTCTTTCCGGATGATAAAACCCTAATTGTGAGTGCAGCTCAATTTCAGCTTCGTTTTGGTTGGCCGCTCCGTGGAGTTTGTTATTTCTTGTGGAATTTTCGTCTATTGTTTTTAAGCGGGTGTTAAATGTATCAATTCCGACGATGTTTGCTTCATGATGAACTAATTTACAGCATTTTTTGAATGGTCCGTGATAGGTGTTGGGTTTTGGTGGATTGGGTTTAGTAGTATAAATCGATGTAAGCTTAATAGTATTACGTTTGTTTAATTATTCTGTCAATACTTTCTTAATATCATCCTGAATCGTCTGAGGAGTAAAATATATTGCTTTTTGAGCCTTTTTTATTTTCTTCTTTTTCTTTAAGCGTTGATTTAAGAGCTGATTATGGATATTTTATTGATTGAGGATGTCAATTTCACTAAGCTGTGGAGTTGATTAGACCAATACTATGTTTCTTTTATAGATATATACTACCGTAGCTAATATGCATTTTGATGGGTGGGATTGGATTTATTTTACTGATGAAGGGGGTGGGTGGTGGCCATATACATGTAGTTGCTAGTACATTAATCTGTATGTTTATGCGCTTCGACCAGTTGGAGTTGGGTTTCATTGGTCTGGTAGTACAGGATGGATTTTGAGATTTTTAAAGGGGAATTTTTGTATTTTGATTGGATTGAATTGCTCTTATAAGGGGGCTTCTTTTGCATATGCAGTTGCTGATGTTTTAATGTGGAAGAGATGGGGTGCAAGCGTTGCTTTGTTGGTTGGCTCAACTTCTACTTGGTACCTTTTCGAGCGTGGGGGTTATAATCTCTTAACCTTCATTGCTAATGTCCTGTTGCTCCTTGTTGTAATACTCTTCTTCTGGGCTAAATCAGCATCACTTCTCAATAGGTACTGTTTTTTCTGGTTGAACTTCATTGAATTATTAGTACTATTTTGAGCATTCTGGCATTGTTTAGTTGCACTTCTTGCTTGCCTTGGTAATTGTTTAGTTTGTGGGTTTTAAACATCTTGACCTTTTTTTCCTTTAATTGGGCCTATTTGGAAACGTTGTGTACTATTACTTTCGTTGCTTCATATTCACGAATATGGCCATAAGAGAGGTGTTATTCACTATTTAGGTTTGGAATCCTGGTGTTCCTGGAACAATATACGTGTAGAATCTTTTTAAGAAACTTAGGACAAAAGTAATATGAGGCAGGTAAGGGGCAAAGGTCGGAGGAACTTTTATGTTGGTGCTAAGGTCACAACTATTTGGATTTTGGAACTTGTTTTATTCTTCTGATATGATCGTAAAGATGTTGCTTTTACTTCTTATGTGAACTTAAATAGATAGTATATACTTTTATTTCAGACCTCTACCTCCTCTGCCTGATCTCACTGTTTCTGATGAAACTGTGACCAAAGCTGCTGATGTCGCAAGGGAGTGGATCAACAAAGTGTTGTTAGTTGCACGTAAAATTGCTGTTGGTGGGAATCTGAAACTTTTGATTCAGGTATGTTTCCATTCCAATGATCCTCTTTATGGTCCAAATTTTACTGGATATATTACTTATTGTTAACCTTGCTTTTGACAGGTTGCTTCTGGATTATGGATGATTTCATACATTGGGAGCTTTTTCAATTTCCTTACTTTGCTCTATATTGGTGAGGTTTTCTCCGGTTGAGTTATCCAGTTGGTCAATAAAAGGGTTCATCACTTCACACAAAATGTGCTTGACTGTTTTCTTTTCTAATATGATTCAGGGGTTCTTTTGAGTCTATCGATGCCAATACTTTATGAAATGTACCAAGATCAAATCGATAGCAACTTGCTTTTGGCTTATAATGTGGCTCGGGCTCAGTATAGAAAACTTGATCAGACAGTGTTGAGAAGAATTTCAGGTGCAATGTCCAAGGAAAAAAAGACACAGTAGATATAGTGTACGTTTTCTGATCTTTAACTATGCATTATTGGTAATAGAAATTTTACTTGCTTTGGGCTTTAAGGATAAAAATGCTGGTCTTGTGCTGTTATCTCATTTAAATGATGTTCCCTTTAGTAGTATTACAATTTATTTGATGTCCAAAGAGGAGTTACGGCTAGTATCTATGAAGATAAATTTGTTGCAGTTGAGGTAGAAACTCAAGGTTGCTATGAGTTTTCGTGTTGTAATTGCTTTTGATGGCAAATGTAGGAGAGCTTTGTGTTTTAAGTTTCAGTATTTTCAGTCTGTAAACAAAAATTGTGAACTCCATTCTCAAAAAAATGATAAACTAATGTACTACACTGTTGCATACGCCTTTTTTATATTTTGTCCTCAATATTAATGTCAACTGACAGTCCTGAGGCTCTTTCTTGTGACCATCTTGGCTTAGCATACACTGGAATCTTGGTTTCATACTTCAATACTATATGAAGCACTGTAAAAATGTTACATTGTGCTTCAGATTATGAGAAGCCATGTTCGTTTGCTGTTTTTGGGTGCATTTCTTGGTACAATCATTTTAAGATGATGGTTATGTGCAATACAGCTCTGTATCTTTATAGATTAGTATCATTCCTTTGGACGCACTTCCTTGACTACTTCCATGTTCCATCTATGTGCAGGGCCAATTTGTTTGAAGATATTGAACCACATTTTGTGCTTTTATGGAAATTAACCATCAAGACCTGTAGAATTGTAGCCTCTTAACTGTTTTTGGAAATTGCTAATATCATCATTTTACCTCAATGAGTGCTGAACATTGCTTACCTTGGTGGATGCAATACGATATGGGTGTGTTTTATTTCTTCCACTGTACAAAACATTTTTTCATTATGGTTTCGGCGAAGGAGTTGTTTGATAGAGGGTGCTCAAATTCACCAAGTCAGAGTACTTTGTAGTTCATGAGCTTTGTAAGGAAGAATATGTTATTTGGATGGGTAAGGTTTCCTCTTGAGTAGTTAATTCTAGATTCGGATGAGTTGAATTGAAAGCCTTCATGATGGAAATTCTTCAGCTTACTGGTTTGATTGATATACCTTCATATCAGCTCTTCAGATCAGCAAAATTCTTACTTTCATTATTTTATATACGAAATTGTGTTCATTGCAACAGCTGGCGACCGTGTTTTGTTTTGTTTTGTTTGAGTCCGTATCCAGTGCACCCGGGTATACCGTATACCCTCACCAAACACACGTATTACACGCGCTCAACATTTTTCACCTTTACATTAAATGTGGTTATCCACCCATTTCATACTGGTTATCCTATGATGTTATCCTGCTTATCCAATATTTCTTTACTGATTATCCAATGCTCTGTATTGATTATCCAGGACTTTTGTACTGGTTATTCAGCCAATATGCAGCAATATCCAACCGTTTGTAATGGTTATCCAGGATCTTTGTACTAGTTATCCAACTTGTTACACCTGATTATCCGAATGTTTTATAGTGATTATTCAGCTAAAAAAAATGCAATTACAGTCTTTAACCTGATTATCTATGAATTTATACTTGTTATCCAAAACCTCAATACTGATTATCCATATGTAACCAATGCCTATCCACTATGTGGACATAACAAAACAAGGATTCAAAGAGGACTTTCAAAAAGACATAACAAAAGAAAATATCCATAAGAAAATGGCTATCCAAACGGCATGTTCATTAGGGGGTTTCGCCCCCCATGATAAACTAAACGACTCTCGCGGCTACCGGAATCGCAGGTCACCAACCTGCCCCGGCTGCACCGCCCCGCCGAACATGCCAATATAGCTAAGGTAATCCTTTTTTCGTGTGTGTGTAAGGAGAGTGTGTTATTGCGTTAAGAGGGGACACAAATTATTTGTATAAATCTCCCCGTGATAAACTAAATGACCCGGCTGTGCCGCCCCCATGCCGAACATGGCAAATTTCATAAATAATATTTAATTGAATGAGGAGAAATTTATCAAATGATGGAAAACAAAAAATGAATGAGGGACAGCTGGATAATCAGTATAAAAAATATGGACAAGGATATCCAAGAAATATATAAAAGGAAAAAAAATGAAATTTGACAATTGGTTATCCAGCTGTATGTAACTGGTTATCCATAATGTGCACACTGGTTATCCACTATGTCCATACTGGTTATCCAACATGTTAATAATGGTTATCCAGCTGTGTGTAAATGGTTATCCATAGTGCCAACACTGGTTATTCACATGGTGAACACTGGTTGTCTATAGTGTGGAAAGGGAATTTATATATGCCGCGTTTAAAAAAAAAAAGAAAAGAAAAAGAAAGATGAATTATTTAGCGAACTCATGCTATTCTAAGAGAGTAAAGTATACGTGCAGGGGGTACACAGTGCCCCCGGGTGTACCAGATAATTTGCCTTTTGTTTTAATTGAGTAAGAACTTGGGGTAAATGTGGACAGTCATCTCATTTCTAGTTTGTAGTTACATTTCCAGTTTGATTTTCAGTTTTTTTTCATTTTTTTCTTAACCCTATAGGTTGTATGAAAATCTAAGCAATTATGTGTGTGGATATGAAATGGTGACTTTAAAATTTATAATTATTTTTAAGATTAGACTGTAAGTGAAGAAACTTTTTAAAAAAATTTGTTTTCGTTTCAAAAGTCTTTCCGTATCTTAATTTTCAAGATTATTCTCCAGAGATGAACTTAACCATTTCTATGTAACTTTTGGCATATTCTCATACCGTAACACAAATTTGTGATAAGATACAAGACTTTTGCCATATAATTTTCTTTTTATGTTTCTCATGTCATATAACAAATTGTTATCATATGGTATCACAAATTATTATCCCTCTCCCAACCCGGCTAAAAACACTCGAGAAAATGTGTCCAGCTTTGCCTCAGTTTGACCAAGTGATTGATAGAGCACTTGATATCAACAAACTGCTGCCTTCCATATATGTAATTTGTCAGCTGTAATTTACATTTTGGATGAACCTAACCTAGCTAGAAACCCAGGGAATTAGACTGATCCACCTACGTACTTCCTCCAAAAAGAATATTGATATACAAATATAGATATAGCACCAAAAATTTTATAGTTTTCACCATCATTGGATGATATGCACCATACCGCAACTGATTCTCCATTTCAGCGCCAATCACCACACCATAGAGTCTTCAAAGGCAATCGCAACATAAGAACTACACTTTGCCGAATCAAATCTTCCATTGTCCTTGCTGATGGAAAAGATCTCATTTTGGAACTAAAACTGTCGATTGGAGAAAGGATAAGCGGTTTCTCGTTAGCTTCAACTTTTCTTCCAATTCTTTCTCTTTTTCTTTCACGCCTTGGACGATGTCCATTGGAGCTTTCTCAACAAACTGAAAAGGGGCAGCACAAACAAGACGGTTTAAAGAAGACAGTTCAGACATGCAACAAGTTCCAGAAAATTCAAATTTACTTTGTACATTATATTATGCTTCATACTGATAACAGATCATTTTCTACCGAAACAGATGCAACAGTATAATTTCACATGCAATGTTATATTGGCTGCTGTATACAGTGGACTATTCTTGCATCAGTTTGGATCACAGGGTTAAAAGCATAAACATAAAGAGCCTGTTCAAACAAGTGCTAAAGCAGTCCCACGTAGACACGTCCCTCTAGGAAAATGCTAGGACTTCGGGTAGATTGAACATGTTATTCAATAATTATGGGTGATGACCACTCCTAATAGCAACATAAAATTAGCAGTTATGGTCTGACATTTTAAAGTAGAAAATATTAAAAGGAAGACAAAGGAGAAGAAGATAAAAAAAAAATTAAAAAAAAAAAAAATCCATCAAGGAACAGTAACAATTCTTGATACAAATTTGCCTCTTGTTCTTTCTCTATTTTGGGTTCTATTATTGTATCCTTTTTCTTTGGGCATATTCATCTTCAATTTTATAATGATCATGCTCATCTGACAGGGCTTTTGGGGTTGGGTGAATGAGGAAAAAAACTTACACTAGACGAACTCAAACGGGCTCTAATTCCAGCATATTCGGCTTCCATTTTGGAGAGGCGTTTGGAAATGCGTTCTACTTCAGCGGAGATGTCCACCATATCAGCGAGTGGAAGATATGCCTCGAGACCTTCGCTTGCAACAACATGTACAGATTCATTGGCATTGCCTGAAAATCCTCTCATGTCAACATGACAATGAAGATACCCAAATAAACATCTCAAAATTAAAAGAAAGTGGTTTAATAAAGCTGTATTTCCAATTAATGTACCTGGAATTGCCTCAGAAAACTTGATCTGCACTGAATCCAATCTAGAAAGAAGAGCTAGAATTTCTTTCTCTCTCTGCAGCAAAAGACAAGAAGAGTTTTTGACTTGCAAACAGACAAATTTTTTTTTCTGGGTGTTTTCTATACTTTTTATTATCTTTAGGGCCACTGCATAAAACATTGGTGGACAAAACAACGTTTTAATATTTTCAGCAAAGAATAATTTTACTTCTCAGCGTGTCAGCAAAAGTCAACCCTAAATCATATTGCAGAAACAAATAGGGCAAAGTGTCATAAACAGTTTTGTTTGCTACACTTTAAAAGCATAATGTACTATTTTCTGGTCACTTTGTCCAATTGAAAAGGCCCGAGTCAAACATAAACATTCAAATGGTAAAACATTTTTATTCGATAAACTGCCGTAATAAAGTAACAGTGTTGGAGATCTACCGATATATACTCAAGCACTTCCGGGCTTGCAACGATGGTAGCAGATATTTTCTTTGCTGGCTCAACAGAGTATTCTGCTCGAACATTTCTAATAGCTCTTGTCTGAATTTGGAGAAATAGGGAAAATCAATAACCACTGATAATCCATTGTGTCCCAAAGGCCACCCGGACTTGCTGATGAGAGGAATTTCAATGAACAGGGGAAAAAGAAGTTTAGCTGCACGTACCAAAGCTTGCAAGTTCTCAAACCGTTTAATGGACTCCATACTCCTTGGAAGTGAACTGGAAGGCCAAGCAGATATCATTATAGCTTCCTCTTCAGAAGGTAGTGCCTATAGTAAAATAAAAAGGGGTCAAAAGATGAAGTTGTTTGAAATTTTAGGAAAAACTTGATAATAGTAAAACTTCAAAAGCTAACAATTCGAACTTTATCAATATAGTAAAAGGATTCATAGGAGTACAGCATAATCTAAAAGATGTTCATCAGATCTCCTGAGAGGTGTAAAAAGAATACATTCAATAATGAAATCACCTCAGTAGTGAATTGATAACTAGGATTAAAAACTACCACACAGAAAATTTCTGTCTGGAACTAATAAGATTCACATCACATATGAATATAAGCTAGAATTTCATTAATCTACCAAAGTTTGCAAGACGTCATCAAATTAGTGCCAGAAGTGCAAATTCGGGAAAGGGAGAAAACAGCTATCAATTAGCCTGTCAACTTGTTCAAAATGTGGAAATTACAAGGATTTACCTTAAGAAAATAGTATAAAGCACGGAAACCTATAGAAAGCACAAACATGTAATATAAACAGAAATTAAAGGATCAAGATAAAAAGCTGTCTCACAAATGAAAGAACCAATCAACAGGCAAAACTTCAATGTACCTGCCAAACCTCTTCTGTTACAAATGGCATAAATGGATGCAGAAGTTTCAGAATGTTTCTGAAAACATATACAAGAACTTTCTGTGCTATAAAAACACGTGACTGACTATCGGATCGATAAAGGCTAGCTTTACTAGCTTCAATGTACCTGCAGGAAGAAACAGACAGACAACATTCAAGTCAAAGACAAGTATCTACAGATGGTAAGATTTGCTGGGACACACACACAAGCGCACACACACACACACATTATCCATAATGAGGACTGGCTTATTTATATAAAATGGATGCTTTAGGCCGGAAAAATAAATTTTATTGAGGTAGATTGGGATCGCATATAAGCGTCTTGTTTCAAGTAAAAGAATCCTAATATTATTAGCTATTTTCAGGAATATGACTTTATCCACAACTTTGGTATAATATCTACACAGAAAAGTAGCATGGTTAGAGAAACATTTTTCAATCCACGACTACTTCAAAAAATATAAGCACATCTACTTTAGTCACTGTTGCCGACGGTGGACACCCTGCAATATGCAAAAAAAAAAAAAAAGAAAAAAAAAAGCATATAAACATTACGCACTGTACTGGATATTGGCTAGAATAACACCACATAACCACATTAATGAATGTTCTCCAGAAAGCCTACCAGCATTTCGTATCTGTTCAAGATGAGATACTAACCTACTTTTCATTTTGTCTTTCATAATTCATTCTTTCCAATATAACCTGTTAGATTGGTCCAAATCCTCTTCTATTTTCTTTTTTCCCCCAACACTGCAGTTCAAAAAACATGTTCACTTTCCATGTTCATGTTCAAAATCATTTGGACAGTTTTCAGGTTGACAAATAATAGATCTCAAGGGTGTCTAGCAGTATATGGTCTACTCACTTTTTGAATCAAGAAATAATTACTTCTCATCTGCATAGTAATTCACAAAACGACAACCCTAAACTTATTGTTGCAACTTACTTACTTCTGGAACTGTATTCCAGTTAAACTTCTTATGAAGAGCAATAATGTTTATGGAATTACATTCTCCTGAAAGTTCAAGAAATTTTAAATAGAAATATTCGAAAATAAAATACCGTACCAATCAGCAAAATCAGCCCAAAAGAAATCGTATAATTCTCTTGCAACATCTCCAAAGAAATATTTTTCATAGCTAGCTGTCACTGTGTCAATGAGCACATGAAGTTTTGATACCTAAAGTATTCCACAAATCAGTTAGATTTGGAAATCATCATGAAGTTAACTTACTGGCATAAATGAGATGTTTCTCACCACCCAACATTCGGCCAGAGGTAGTTGGAGCACAGACTCCTCAGTATCAAACTGCAAAGAAACAAACAAGTATCAGCAATATACATCTGCCCAAGAGATATTAGAATGCAACATGATAGAGATAGAGACAGAATTAAGATTATCTCAAGTAACTTCAGCCAATTTGGAGGTCCATAGAGCAATCTAACAAACGTCTTTACACATTTTAGATCGTCTACCGCAACAAATTAAAAAAAATTAAGAAAAGGGAAGAAAGGATAAGATAAATGGTACTAGAGACCCATAATTCAAAATAAATGAATACTAGCTCGAAGTGCTTCTGTGATCTGCGCTATAACTGATTAAAGCAGCATCTCAAGCTAACTTTGTAGATAGAAACAGACTAATGAACTCAATCTTTACCAATTTTGTGACCAACCATCCCGCCATGCCTCAAACACGGAACTCATTACTAACTGGGTTAAGAAAATTGAAATGGTTCCTCAGAAGTTCGATTCAATATAATAAACGTGAAATTCAGATAACACTTTTCATGACATCAACTAATAGAAAACAGACCTTATGAGCCTCCAAAGCTTTTCTAGAAGAGATGTCATTTTGAGATAAATTTTGTAGAATGAACTTGCCAGCATTCCACAATTTGTTAGTGAAGGCCTTGTTAGATGCCAATCTCTCAGTAGATAAATTTAGATCCTGCCAATATATAGACATCATAATTCAACACAAGCACGTATTTTCATTATAAGAACTGATAAAGCAAGCACTTGCATTAAGTCCGGGATATATCTCCAGAAATCTAGAAACAGCTTATTTGTACAACTTCAGAAAGACAAACCTGACCAGCAGTCCCTAAAGAAAGAGTGAATCTCAAAGCATCAGTCCCAAACTCCTGGATTGTATCAAGTGGATCTATTACATTTCCCAATGTTTTTGACATCTTCCTACCCTGAAATATGCCAAGACACAAGAATAAGCATTTGTCGGAAAATTCAGTATTACATCATGAAGCAGAATGCATTTAAGTATATCATACAAAATTTGCTAATATTGTAAAAAGAAGAGCATTAACGCGCATAACAATTCCAAAGAGTTAACCGTAACTTGAGAATCCCGAATAAGTCCGTGCAGATAAACACTTCTGAAGGGAACTGTCCCGGTAAACTCAATTCCCATCATCACCATTCTCGCAACCCAAAAGAACAATATGTCGTGCCTGATCAGAAAGCACAAGGGGTCACTAACATTAAGGAGACAATTATGTTAATTATTGACAAGAAACCTATCATGCCAGATTAGAAAGCACACATGGTCAGTAACTTAAAAAGCAGAATCAATTATTTGAATGAATGACCAAATATTTTCTAACAAGAAAAATTAGCTTAGTCAAAAGTTCCAAACTGAGATCGCTATGTTCAGAGAATTATGATAAGGCAAATGATTGGTCCAGAAAGATCGCAACATAAACTCCACGATGAAAAGAGGAGGAAACTCCAGGCATATTACAGAAGATTGGGGTTCTAGAGCTTTTTATTCTCTTAGCGGGTATTGCTATTGTACCCCAATGAGAGTTGATGGAAACATCACCAAAAGATACCAGATGCTAATTGTAGCCTGTCAAGATAGGGTATTGGCATCAAATTAAGCCAAACTCTCTCCGCTGCTAAACATTTCGACCAGTCACATTTGGCCACAAAACTATGTTTTGCATCACAGCCACTAACCTCTTAAAGAGGGCACAATATGAAGCTTCTATGCTGGAAACATTCTCAATCACACCCGCAAAAGGTCAGTACTAAAGGCCAGTTGTGTCAGTTTTAAAATTTTAGTGAGCAAGTTGTGTCAGTTGTGTCAGTTTTAAAAGTAGCTCAAAGAGACTAATCAAAATGTTTTACGGATAAAAAAAATAGTTCAGTGGTCAAAAGTGCCTATTCAAAATGTTTTTATGGTAAAAAATAGTCCAGGAGTTCCCTAAATTTAAAATTAGCAGGAGCTTATGAAAGAAAGAAAAAAGACTTAAGCATAGATTTAAAAACAGACAATAAAAATGTCAAACACACGATAATATGAGGCCTCAAGTAGAAACACCCAAAATAATCTCTAGATGAATTTATACTGCTCGTCACATCATTCCAATAAAACGAGGAAGACAGCATAGAAGAGGTCAGAGAATTTCCCGATACACCCAAGCATTGAAAATCCAACACACATGGACGAGAAATGTACCCAGTTTCCAAAACTGATGTAGGATAGAATTGCTTGAGATCTTCAGCTGACATATCTGGCCAACCAAGAGTGCTGAAAGGCCAAAGAGCACTAGAGAAAAACCAAACAAGAAATTTTGAATTAGATCACATTGCTGATATAGATAAATGAGCCATCCCAAAAACATGATAGGTAAGAGCTTTCTCTTCAGCAGATAGACAAAAAGCATGCGAATAGCATTTAGAAAATTACAAGAAATTGTCAATAACCTTAGACCATTGACCCTGTTAATTTTGTTTATTTACAAGGATCGGGTATAAATTTTTTAAATGCATTTTATGCTGTTACGTTTGTTAATATTATGGTATCTCCACATTGTATAAATTTTCAAATTCTAGGTGCCTTTGATGCTCTGCTTTCGGAATGAATCTGCTATCTCGATCTAAAGAAACTACTATGTAATTATGCCCATATCTCATGATCGTGAAACATCTTAAAAGCAATCAATGAAAAAATAGAGATAAATAAATTTACAAAAATGGCGACTATCTTCTGCAGCACCTTTGCCGGCTGAATAGCAAGATGCTTGTTTCAACTGTTTGCCAAAATCAATATGCTAGTAATTCTCCCAACATAAACAATGGGAATTCTAGTGCTTTTGCTGAAGCAAAACTTTTTCTTAACAATATGTCCTTTGTCATTCACTCTAACTCCATACTGGATGTATGATGAGTTACCAAAACTAGTACCTTTACCATAAAGAAACCTCAATTCTAAGGAAAGAGAGATAAAAATTACAGAAAGCTGCTCTTTAATTAGATAACTATCATTTGAATATTAGCGTGGGAGTATTTCATAATAGAAATTTTCTTAATCAAATGTCGCAAGAAAAGATAAGAATTGTTTTGAGATGTCCAATAAGGAATTACAGCGTACAACATACAAGTCGTTCCACTAACCTCGAGAACCAAGTGTCAAGAACATCTGGATCCTGATATATTTCAACATTTTTTCCATATTTTTGGTAAGCTTTGTTGAGAGCTTCTTCACCACTTTTAGCAACTATATATTCCTCTTCGGGATCTTCACCAACTATATACCAGACAGGAATACGGTGTCCCCACCATAGTTGCCTGCTTATACACCAGTCCTTGATGTTGGACAGCCAATGATTATATATCTGGATCCAGCAAATCGCATGTGTAAGCAACAGGATAGAAACTAAGAGGACAAGTCTGAAACGTAAACTAACAAAGGGAACAAGTTTGGCAAAGGTGATTGAACCATAATAGATGGCCAACTCCTGTGGACATGCTAAGGACCAAGACAGGTAACCTGTGCTTCCATTTAAAGGCTAAACAAAGCCCAACTCCTTGTTTGTGGAAAGTTGTTTAGTTTAATAAGAGAAAATAACCTTTACCACAGTTAATTTTAAGTATAAATAACAGAACTATGATATAGTCCTTCTATTGCACTTGACCATACTGGAGAAGAATAAAACTTTTGTGAGATAGAAAATGTCATGTTGGTCAGTATACCGACATCAAATCAAAGCACAAGAAAAGCACCAAGAGCAATTTTTTTACGAAACAAACTAAAAGTTATGCAGTTAACACCAAGAACAAAGACATTATAAATCTACAGACCTTCTCGAATCTTTCAGGCATGATAGTCAATTCTCCCTTTTTAACTGCTTCTAGCGCCTTCTCAGCTAACGGCTCCATTGTCACGAACCACTGCTTACTTATGAGAGGCTCTATTATCTGATTAAAAACATCAAATATGTTATAGAAGTCAACAATCGTTCTTTGGAACTCTAGACAAGTAAAACCATAATCTTACCTCTCCACCACGTTGTGATCTGGGAACTCGTAAGGTGTGATCCTCCTTTTTAACAGCCAACCCTGTCAGCTCAAGTTCTGACCAAACTTTCTTCCGAGCCTCAAAACGATCAAGACCACTGGATACAACAAAGAAAATTAATAAACACGCACACAGACACACACACACATGTATAAGACCAATTTACTAGACAGCACTGTAACACTTACGAGTACAGTCCAGCAACCTCGTTAAGTGTTCCATCCTTGTTCATCACAGTAAGTATGGGAAGACCAAGTTTCCGGGCAAGAAGATAGTCGTTGTGATCATGCCCAGGGCTTATTTTTAACACACCAGTTCCAAAGTCTTTATCAACATACTGCAAAATATGAAAGAATATCCAGAAATTAAGTAGTTGCTACGCACCTATAAAGCTTCAATGACCATCTTTCAGAAGGAGATAAACAAAACAAGTTAACTCCACAATCCTCCCACTTACAATCAGAAAATGGCTCTTTTCATTTAGGCATTAATTTTTTGTAGGACTAGTATACTTAAATATAATTCAAACCAAAAAGGCAAGATGTACAAATCTCGGGAATTTAAGAAGTTGAGAGAAAAGAAGAAACCACTGATTTCACAAATAAGAAAAGATAGGGGAAGATGACTTAAGGGTTAGTTCCATCCCTCTTTTCAAGTAGGCAATGCCAACAATGTTCGACATGAACAACAAATTAAACACAGAAAAACAAATGCCCCATCATACAAACTCAAATAACATCATCTTGCCATTTATAACTTTCACAGGGAAATGCATCATAATCATTGCTTTTATCTATCATCTTTGATCCAAAACAAAGTGGACTCGCTTAGACAGCAGAAAATGCAACATGATACCTTATCCGCAATAATTGGGACATGTCGCCCAAATGTCAAAGGGACAATGGCCATCTTTCCAATATACTTAGAATACCTTTCATCCTGCAAAAGAGAATAAACCACAGTAAACCTGTCATGCAGTGAAATTTTCTGCCATACAGTAAGCAAAAAAGGAACACGTATGAACAACATAGAAGGGTGCAATAACTGCCTGGCAAACGGCTTCTTCAAATTCAAGATGGGATTTTGTTTTCTGTCTCTGATCTATTGTTGGACCTCATAAGGTAGGGCTTTCTTTTGGCGACTTTGTACTAACTATATGTAACAAATATTTTGGATTTCAGACCAGCCCCCGCCCCCTAAAAACAGAATAGACGAAGGAATTTGCCAAAGGAAACTGTTCATTGAAAAAAGAAAGAACGGACGAGAGAATATAATGCAACAACACTACATCTGTTTTAACAGAACTAGAAACCAGTACTTTAAGATTAAGATTAAATATCAATTAACCAGTTTAACCAACACACCTTTGGATTCACTGCAACAGCTGTATCACCAAACAATGTCTCTGGACGTGTGGTAGCAATTGTCAACCAATCATCCCTACAATCAAAAGAAAAGCAAAAAAGAGAAACAATTCAGACTGAATTACAGGTTCTGCTCTGCAAGACGAGCAAATTCTCTACGATATTGAAACGAAGCATAAAATGCCGTCTTTCCCTGTGATTCCCAAAAGATAATTAAGTTTTCAAAGTTCAAGAAATGGGTGTTCTTAAATGATGTGTTCATGCAAGATGAGAAGGATTCAACATGATATTTGCATATATGAATAGCTTCCTTAATAAAACAAAAAAGCACATCAAAACTATTTAAGGTTCAACACATTTCATAGCTCCCTGTCACTTTGCTATCACGAGTATATTCAAAATGAATATGAAGAACACATTTTCTTACTAGACAATGTCTAGAAACGGGCTCTATTGGGGTTCAGACATATTCTTCCCTTACACATTATAGTGAAGTTAAAACACAACAGGATTGCAAATCGAATGAATAGAGGTCAGAAGGAGGCTTCTAAAACTTCCAGAGCTGTTATGAATATCAACAATTGCATCAGATATGCCAAATCAAAGAGAAACATCTGGTAAGGACTGGACCTTGAACCTCCAGCGACACGGTATTTGATGTAATATAGCGACCCAGGTTCTTCAGAATATTCCACTTCCTAAAAAAGATGGAAAAAATGCACTTCATATTAAAAGGCATAGCTTGAGAACCTAAACAGGTGCCAATGAGTGGGTATCAACAATTAAACTATACATACCAAGTCAGAAACTGCAGTCTGTAATTTTGGGGACCAGTTAACCATATATGAACCTGCTCAAAGACTAAGAAACATCCTTAGAAAGTACATAGGAAGACCTCTCCTACAAACCCATTGCAATGGAAACTAAGGATGAAAATTTTTCATTTGGTAAATGTAGGCAACTCTTTTTCTTGTTTGTTTTCCCAGCTTCATTTAGTATCTATCAGCCAAAACACTGAATGAAAAGTGGTTTATACCATAAGATATCTGGAAAGATTTTACATCACGAAAGGATTTAATTACAAGTTACTCTAATCATATAGCTTGGTTGTGTACCACAAAAGATTCAATCTACCAGATATTAACTTGAAGAGAAAGGTCTTAACCTTGATAAATCAATCCTTTCTCATGAAGCCGAACAAAGGCTTCTGCAACCGCTCCTGCAAAAATCAAGGATTATTTTTATATTTTTGTAGCAGGTAAAATCAATATCCCCGGGAAAAGTAACAAAAATGGAAATAAGAGGAAAAAGAAAAGGGAATTATAAGAACGAAGAAAAGAGAAACCATAATGCAACAGTAAAATTCCAAACTATAATAAGAAACTTTTCCAGTATGCTATATTTTCATAAGAAAAAAGGCACATAGTACTGGAGTTTTGATGAAAATGCCTTACGGCTCAGCTCTGGATCAAGCGTGAATCTTTCTCTACTCCAATCACAAGAAGCGCCAAGTCTTTTGATCTGATTTGTGATGGTTCCACCATACCTAAGAGTTAACAGGAAATAGAAATAATGAAAACTGTGACGGGGTGAAGGATCATAACTTTCACAGAACTCATGCAATGGGAAGTAACAAGAGGCTTACTTCTCTTTCCACTCCCAGACTCGTTTCGTGAACTCTTCTCTGCCCAGATCAATCCTTCTAATCCCTTCAGCTTCCAGCATTCTCTCCACTACCAGCTGAAAGGAAGAGAAACTATCATCACAAATGTCCGCAAAAAATAAGTTGTGAAATACAGACACAACAATGTAAACAATTCTCATTGTTTTGCTAAGTTTGCAAGATTACCAATACTGAAGTGGTGCTAAAGAACGAGAAATTCAGTGTAACAAGTAACAACTCAACAATAAAAAAATTATAATACCAAAAGTACATCTTTCAGATCTTGACGAGAACCTGAGTTGCAATACCGGCATGGTCAGTTCCAGGGAGCCAAAGTGTAGGTCTTCCTTTCATGCGATTATATCTAACCATAATATCCTGAAAAACCAACCACTTGAATATGTAAAAAAACAAAAAAAAAAAAAAGGACATTACAAAGCAAAAAACCAGGAGAATCAAATGCACCATTATTCGATTTTCCCTAAGCCTAGAGCTAAAGTTGATGCGTAAGCATGAAATGGCACACATTATTCTCATCAAGATGGCTTTGTGCAGTGTTATGCTGTAAGCAGAGAAGAGAAAGTTCAAACAAGATCCTGGCTCTTCTCCAAACTCATAGATTCTCGCATTTTTCCTTCCCCTTTTTTAGGGCATAGTATCGTGCTGCAAATGTGGAACATACGAGGCAGACAAAAATCCACTATGCCCTGAAAATTTTAATGTATCACGTTGAAGTATTTCAAATCTTATCATGGAGGAGCTTGTTATCTCTCATTTCCCATTACATAAAAAGTCCACTCGCCCCTTTTCCCCATGTTTAATATGTCACATTAATTCTAAATATGGAAAAAGTTGAAATCATTATTTTCCCCTCTCATATCCTCTAAAGAACTTGGCAAAATCCATTATAAAAAACAATAATACGTCTCACAAGTCGACAAAAAGTCAGAAATTTCGGAACTTTTCAAATGACAGTATCTGATGTTCCATATTTGAATAGTTAGAGAATTCAAAATAGGGTCCAGAAAACTTTGTTCACTCCCAAGTCGTCTTTTTCTTTTCTTCAGTTCTTTTCGTAACTAGACATGATGGGTTTGTCGAACAGCCTTAATTAATGATTGTATCATACTGCATACGTTAAACTTTAGGCTTCACATATACAAACGCAAAAAAAAAAAAAAAAAAAGAATTCTCTATTTGCCAGTCTTGATAATGGAAGAACCACTCAAAAACCATACAGAACAGTGCAACCTATCCCATTAGATATTGCATGTTAAGATTTTGATAGAGGCATAGAGCATGATATTTAACAAGTGAAGGGCGCAAGAATCCGCTGGCCAAGTTTATCTCAGCTTCTGATGGAAAAATAAAATATTTTCACAAATACAGGAAATCATAAAACAAAATAGAGGATAAAGAAAAATCATCTACGGATAATTCTAACCTCAAGAGTAACAAACATGGCATGGCCCATGTGCAAAGAACCAGTTACATTAGGAGGAGGCATTGGGACTACAAAAGAATCCTTTCCCCTATCGAAACATGGCTTGAAATATCCTCGAGATTCCCACCTGATATCCAACAAAATTTTCTAAATAATGGATTTATACAGAAACATTTTTCCTTCAAAAGAGCACTAGCTGAAATTGCAAGTATTTGACCTGCATATACTCAGTCAAATAAAGAGCTAACACCCTGAGAAATCAATAACAATTAAAGTCAGAAATTTCTGAAGAGTCTTGCGATTCATTTATCTAACACGCATTACACAACAACAAGAAGTACGCATTATGATGAAAGAAAATATGTGGAACAAGAATAACAATAGCCACAAAGTTCCAGATATCAACACTAGATTTGTCAATAAGTTCCATGTAAGCCATACAACATATAATAAGTTTGAAACGACCAAGGGGTTTGTAAGGGGGGTTTTACCCACATTTAAGTGGGCCCATTGGGGTGGAGTTAAAAAAAAAAAAAAGAAAAAAAAGGAGGAGTTTAAAATGACTAAAGGCTGCTAGTTTTTGGTCTTCTCAACATTGAATTAATTTCTTTACAGCAATAAAGAATACTCGAATGATGATCCCCGCAAAAAGGCCTTGATAATTATTTATGACTTTGAAGCATCATCAACACATTAGAAATTTTTGCCTAATCATTTGCCTACATATGGGTGAATCCCAGAAAGAATAGTGAATAATATAAGATGCAATTCTCTTAAAAGAAAAAATTAACTAAATAAAGAGCAGTAAAGATAGTACAGAAAACAAATTGAGGTTGAGGTCTAGATTGAGGGGTAAAAAAAAAGAAAAAAAAAAAGAAGCTAGAAATTTAATGATTAAAAGAACTAAATAATCAACAAAAGAAATATGATGCTACCACGAAGAATGTACATTCACAGGAAACTAAAGGGCAGAACCCAGGAAAGGATAGTGGCATTACCACTTGTAAATCCGCTCCTCATTAGCAAAATCAAATGACTTAGCAATCTCTGGTGAAGTGAACTCACCAGCAATATCTGATGCAGCTGCAGCAGCAACTGAAACAATACACAAATCACTTATTTAAGCTTTCAACGATCTCAAGAATGCGTTACAGATTCTTCAAAAGTTATGGCTCAACGAGAAATACAGTTTATTGAATTCATCCTAAGTCAACCTCGAAAAAGATTAAGAAACTACACATGCTCTGAGAAGGATCCATTTAACTTCAATGTTAACTATTCTTGCGGAGCCCATTACAAAGAAAACAACAACTAAGCTCTTTTTTACTATGCCAGTCATAAGTTGCCGTGCACAAGTCTCTTCCTTTATTTAAAGGAAGAGTTCGTTTCTTCTTGTTTATCGAATCACAAATTTCTAAAACAGCAACACATTCTTTGAAGCCTAAAGATGTGTACAGGCCTTAAAACAGTTCAACTGAAAAATCTTTGGAATCAATCATTAAAATTCCGTGGCCATCAAGAAAAGATGTTAGGTTTAAGCTGATAAGCAGCAGAAAATCAAGTAGAAACGGAAAGGAAACGGTAGGGAAAAATGCAGGAAAATAAGAGCTAAAGAATCACCCTTGAGAAGACCTTTAAGCATCATATCAGCATCACAAAAGACAATAATGTCCCAGGAGTCATTAGCTGAATTCTGATCTACCTATTTATAGACTAAAACAAATACCTAAACCAATTAACTAACTGAACGAACGACTTTAGTGCTGATTTTGTAGTGCCCTTTCCATCAGGACCATTTTATTAAATTTCCAAAACAAAAAATGAGAATTACAATCCCATCCTGCTTTGGATGAAGAAAACCCATAAATTCTCCGTAGAAAACACTATTTCCATCACCAAACACATGAACATACTAGCTCTGCAACAGCGTAAATTAAGCAGATTAAAAACCGCTTTCTCCCAAAAGTTTACTTCTAGTTTTTCTTTCTTTTTCCAAGGAAAATAGGAAATCAACAGTCCAATTTATCTTGAATAAAAATTAAAGATTCATAAAAAAAATTCCAGAAAAACAAACTAAAATACACACACACACACATTTTCATTATTAATGCATAAAATTTCGGACATTTTCAATTAACATGCAACGGTCTAGCATTTCTTGCCAATTCCTTTTGTGGGATGATTTCAATTTCACATAAAAGAAATATACTGAAAAGGAAGAGGGAAAAGAAAATGGACCTGTACAGAACTTCTTCATCCCAAGTTCACTTGTCCTGAAAACCGTACAACGGCTTCTGGGGAGTGGAAAATAGAGACTTGAACTCAAGAAACGACGCCGTGGAGGATGATTGAGGAGTATAGGGTTTCTCATTCTGTTGTAAAGAAGCCATGATGATGATGATGATGATGATAATGGAACCGAAGCAGAAACAGAGGAAGAAGAAGGAGAAGATAGAGTGCTCAAGTGAGCCATGTTTGGCTCGATAACATGACAAAAGGAATAATAAAGAAATAAAAACCCAAAGGTCTCTCAAAAATATATATATATATATATATATATATATTGTAAACTATTTGTAAAATACGAGTTGAATTGAGGGGTCATAAATACATCAAAATAAACATGTCGGACCAAGAAAAATATGTAACATAATTGATACTCAAATATTTTGAAATTGTGCATTATGCTAGTTAGTGCTCCATTCGTATCAATAATGTTATCTACATTATAAATTAATTGTACTGTTTTTACAATTTACAAATAAATTTCATAAAATGTAATCCACACTTTGTTTTTAGTAAAAAGTTTATCTCCTTATAATAAGTGTTTGGGCAAAAATTGCTACTCGAATCGTGGAAAGGGAGAAGAAAAATACCCAAACACAAAAACAAATCAAGCGACTGTGGATGTGTTCGAAAACCTGCCTGAATCGAGGATTTAGGGTTAATTTTGGTTTAATAAATAATAAGAAAAAATATAGGGAAGAAGCGAGACAAGCCAAAGTGATGGCCTTGAATTCATTAAAGGTGGTAGACAAAGAGATAGGAAGCCTGACTAACTTGGGAGAACATCGATAATGTGCTATTACGAGAAAAATCGAATTCAATTACAAGGAGAATCGAATTCACTGAAGTAGAAAAGAATAAACGACTACCTATTTCTATGAAGGAAAGCCAAAAACTATTTAATTTAGGCTAACTATGAAAACATAATAAAAATACATAAAAATAAATAAAAGAGAAGGAAAAATGATAAGAATTAATAATGATGAGTTGAGGTCGTGTGTTCTGTGCTCTCGGCCGCCCCTTTTATAAGCAACAAACCTAAACCCTAAACCCTAAACCCTAAATAGCTTTCTTGGAGACAAAGTAGCTCCCTTTCCTAAAAGATAGGAGCTTAGCCGAACTAATCATAGTGGAAGTAGTCCACGTGACTTCTTTTGGAAACAAAAGAGCTTGCAAATCACCTCCCAAAAGCAAGGAGTTTGGCCGACGCAACTACACTCCATTTAATCTAAATATTTGATCAAATCCCATTAATAAATGAATCACTATCCGGGAAACTTTCTAATCCAAATCAAAGTAGGCTTCTTTTGCAAACCAATCCCAATCAAAGAGGCAATAGAATTAGCTCCAAATATTATCTCTAAATTGTAGGAAACAAACCAAATCAGCATAGGATTTCTTTGTTGCTTAACAATCTTTCTCCGACTTGAACACTAATATTAAGAAAACTCCGCCTCTTCAGTTGACGGCTAAATCGGCCAATCAAAAAGACCCAAATTTATTTTGGGGTATAACATAAAGCCCCCGGAACGTCCATATAGAATGGAATGAGATGTGGACGTTGATAAGCAAAATGTCACCAGAAATAAGCATTTGGCACGGCACTAACATCGACATACTGCCAACCTGGAACAATAAAGTAACACGGAACCCATGCATAATGAGGAAAATGATGATTAAAGCGAGGTGTATGCTTACTTTGCCAAGATCTCCTTCGAAAATCATCTCTTGTTCCAGAATTTCTTGAACTGCGTCTAAAAAAAACGCCAACTATGGTTGCCAATATTGTCGCGACGACCTTTATGATCTTGTTGGAACTAACCCCTATGTGCAGGAGAACCACTATTCTAGCACCCACTATCATTCTGAACCTGATAGTTTGATGTGGCACTGATACTTTCAACCGCTTCATTAATCATCGACAACTTACTAGCATCTGCAACAAAACATGCTGGATCACCGTCGACCTTATCATCAATTGTCGACACTTCAACAACAGATTTTTTCTCTTGGTCGGCCACACATTGGGTAGTAATATCACTACTAATCTTCGGCGGCAAATTGCTTGACTTATCATCAACAACCTTGGCCCGAAATGCCTTGATTCTGCTAGGTCGCATAACGGAGGGTGTAAGCATCTTTGACTGATCTCTTGCAGAACGCTTCTTTTCTCGGCCAATTAATGATTTTAGCAACTCACGATCTTTAACCAAATCAATCCTCCACTCTACAGCAACACCATAATCCAAATAAGCATAATTATTGTCACCACCATTAAAATCAATGCCGCGTAAT
The DNA here is from genome assembly GCA_949775105.1 of Oldenlandia corymbosa var. corymbosa. NCBI lineage: Eukaryota > Viridiplantae > Streptophyta > Magnoliopsida > Gentianales > Rubiaceae > Oldenlandia > Oldenlandia corymbosa. The sequence goes on along the minus strand of OX459123.1, from coordinate 1,345,805 downwards.
GGAGGACCGTCATCGACCTTTTTTGAAAAGTGAAAACCATGCGGTATTGGCTTCCCTTTACTCCACTTGCTTCTTCTATTAGCAGAACGTCTCTTGTCATAAAGCCAGACATGATTAGACTTCTATTTAACCGGCAAGGAATCTGTTGCATTATTGACTAATTCGGCACTACTGTTGCACCGCTGATCTTGGAAGCCATCATTAGAAACTGCAACTTGTTGGCTTGTTGCTGCTTCTTTTGGAACATCAGCAATTAAGCATTGAGTCGGTTCAACTGTAACAGATAAATTGGCATCAGTTGTTGCCACTTGGCCTTGCTCCTGCTCACCCTTAATTTTGTCGACACTTGGATAAACAAAATTATCAGTTGCAGGCAGAGCATCGTCACAGTTGTCACAAATAATCTCCTCGATATCACTGTCGTTGCTAGAAGACTCATAAGATTTCCTACAATCAACTTCAACAGACAGTCTCGTTTTCAACAATGACAAGTTCATTAGACAAACAAAACGAATCAGTATGCTCACAATGCTCAGTAACAACTATAGTTTCAATAATCGACAATGATTCACTCGCCGAAATTGTATTTAATTGCTGGAACACCTGTTCATTTACAGCGACAAATGCTTGTTGAGGGTGCTTAGACTCTTTCTGTTGGCCTTCCCTAATCTTGCCACATTCAGTGTCAAAATCACTAGGTAGCCCCCCGGGGTGTCGACAATAAATTTGTGATAGAACTTTCATGCAACTGATCTGCTATGCCAACTGAGCTTTCACTTGTTTCCTGCATCTGCTGATTTTGTTGTACCACTTGCAGATTATGTACCTGCGACACTACCTGATGTGACTGCAACTGTTGCAACTCTTGCATAATCTGTTGTTGTGCCAATGCCTGCAAATTCTGTTTCTGTGACACTTCTGAATATTGCACCGGAAACACATGATGATACTGTACCGGCGGCGCTACTTGCTGATACTGTGCCGGTAACATTTGCTGATATTGCATCGACGACCCCTAATATTGCTGTATCGATGATTTTGCTTGCTGATATTGCACCGACAACACTTGTTGCTATGTCGACGATAGAACTTGTTGATATTGTGGCGAAGGAAACTGCTGTTGCAGAGCCTGTATCTGAACTTGCTGATGTTGCGGCTAAAGAACCTACAGTTGTTGCGCCTGCATCTGACCTTGCTGATGTTCCAGCGACAAAACCTACTATGGTTGCGCCTGAAACAAAACTTGCTGATGCTGTGGCGACAAAACCTGCTGTTTTTGCGCCTACAACAGAACTTGTTGATGCTGCATCAGCGACACCTGTTGTTGCTGCTACGCCGGCATCTGTTGCACCCTGTTTTCACAGACTGGCACTTTATGAAAATCATGTGTAGCCATTGAATTACCAACAACGGCCAGCCCCCCGAATCTTGAGGGAACTTATACCATAGACCCGTCACACCATCTGTCGACACAACTAGATTGTTGTGTTTTGCGATATTGACTGTAAGATTGAGAAAAGCGGCTATCAAGGGTTGCCTTCCATCTGATATTATTTTCAGCCCCCAAAGAATTATGTCCTAGGTGCGGAACTATGGGCTATTGAGAGATATGCCCACCAAGTGGTGATAGACTATAAGAATATGAAAATTGGGGATTATTAGGCGACCTATTGTACGAAGAAGAAGTATAGATCGGATCCCTAGGGCTACTATTAACTATGACTATTAGAATAGTCCATGATAAGAAAGAAAAATAGAGAATTTTTTTTTTAAGAAGAAAGAGAGATCTTTTTAAAAATAGAGATTTTAAGAAAAATAGACCGCCACAATCTCGGAATCAAACCAAAGCTAGTCTCACTGGGTGTGCCATGTTTTATGTTTGAGCAAAAATTGTCACTCCGATCGTGGAAAGGGAGAAGAAAAATACCCAAACACAAAAAAAAAAATCAAGCGACTGTGGATGTGTTCAAAACCCTGCCTCGGACCTAGAATCGAGGGCTTAGGGTTAACTTCGGTTTAATAAATAATAAGAAAAAAAATATAGGGAAGAAGCCAGACAAACCAAAATGATGGCTTTGAATTCATTAAAGGTGGGAGAAAAAGAGATAAGAAGCGCTGTCTAGTTAGGAAGAACGTCGATAATGCGCAATTACAAGGAGAATCGAACTCACTGAAGTAGAAAACGATAAATGAATACTTATTTCTATGAAGGAAAATAGAAAAAAACTATTTAATCTAGGCTAAACTATGAAAATATGATAAAAATACATAAAATAAATAAAAGAGAAGGAAAAATGATAAGAGTCAATCATGATGAGTTGAGGTTGTGTGTTCTGTGCTCTCGACTGCCCCTTTTTAGAAGCAACAAATAGGTTATAGCTTTCTTGGAGACAAAGTACCTCCGCCTCCTAAAAGATAGGAGCTTAGCCGAGCTAATCATAGTGGAAGTAGTCCACGTGACTTCTTTTGGAAAAAAAATAGCTTGCAAATCACCTCCTAAAAGCAAGGAGTTTGGCCGACGCAACTACACTCCATTTCGTCTAAATATTTGATCAAATCCCATTAATAAATGAATCGCCATCCCGGAAGCTTTCTAATCCAAACCAGAATAGGTTTCTTTTGCAAACCAATCCCAATCAAAGAGGCAATAGAATTAGCTCCAAATATTTTTTCTAAATTGTAGAAAACAAACCAAATCAGCATAGGATTTCTTTGTTGCTTAATAATCCTTCTCCGACTTGAACACCAATATTAAAAAAACTCCGCCTCTTCGGTTGACGGCTAAATCGACCTATGAAAAAGACCTAAATTTATTTTGGGTATAAGAATAAGGAGCAAACAATATTATTGATTGAATTTTGTACGATGAAAAAAGCAGAAAATTTCACAATCAAACAAGAAAACCCAAGACCACACCGATCATGGATTAGCCTTTTGTAAAATCTTTTAAAAAAATAACTGTTTTTGTTACATAGAGATCAAACCGAAGGTATTTCGACACAGTTTGACGTTGCTTTGGTTGATAATCCTATATCATTACAAAAAGTTTCAAAGTTTTTTAGAATTGAAACTAGTAGAAACGTGTCCAACTTTGAAAATTTTTCTCTTTTTTTTTTTTTTTGGATCTTTTGAGTTATTATTATGTATATGCATCTCGTCCAATGTTGATTGTGACATCTTTAAAATTTTAATATTCATATTTCATCTTGTTATGATCGTATGGAGGTAAATATAAATAATTTTTTACCTAGAACATAATATTTGTTTATAATAATGTTATTAAGCTAGGAATGACTATACTAGTTAAGATTTAAATAATTTATAACGTAGAATGTACATGTACGAATTAGTTTTAGGGAAAAATTACAAAGAATCAAGACAATATTATTTAAGTAATCGATTAAAGAAATGCGAACAGCTTTAAGACAGAAACTAATACATTATCTTTTAATTTTGTTAATTAAAAGAGACAAATTAAGTGAAACAAAAACACATAAACCATAGGTGAACTATACTTGCTTAGGGCATGGACAACGTGGGAAGTCCTGGAACTATTCATCTAAGAGCAAGTTTATTGGTGATAAGTAGCATAGAAACTTGGGTTACTTACCACCAAATTTACTTCTCTCTTATTGGAGAGAGTTAAATAACTTTTCACCGCTCGTTCTACATTTACTTCCTTTTTTTTGTTAAAAACTACTGTTTCTGTGGGCGATCATATGAAAAAGAAAAGCAAAATAAGAAAAGAGTGGGTCATATGTTGTGTATGCGAAGGTATAACCATTTTAAGAAAATGTGAAGTAAAAAGTGGGGTATTGAGATGGTGATTTATAATATTCAAGTCCCACATTATTGTAAGACCAATGAAGTTGCTCTAGTTATATAAACTAGGCAACTCATAATTACTTCCTAAAAACACGTGTCACTTACTTCCACAGTCAACTCTCTCTCATTCATTACTCTCCGTGCCATTTATATTTATCTCAACAACTCCTGCAAAAGTGGTGTAGGTGTGGGTCATTTATGTTTTAACTTTTCAACACATTTTCTTTATTTATGAAATACATAAAAATTTGAGATAAATGTTGCTTGCATATTAAAGGAGGCTTAATTTTTTTTTTTCACATTATCTCTATGTGTTTTTTTTTTCAGATTATCTTTTGCTTTAAATTTTTAGTTTCTCAAAAAAAATTTGCAGGTTATCTTCTGCACTTTTTTTTCAGGTTATTTTCTACACTTTTTTTTTTTGCAGGTTATCTATACCAACTTTCTTTTAGCAGGTTATCTTCTGCATAGTCAGTTTTAGTTTTTCAAAAAATAATTGCAAGTTATTTTCAGCAATGCTACGTTTTCTTTCTTCAAATCATCATACATCTATAAATAGATACCAATTTCTTGCAAATATTTTGCACGATATCCTACTCCCCATTTGCTCTTACTATATATTTTCATTGGCCAATATTATCTTCAATCATATGGAAGAAAATAATAACTCCAGAAATTTTTTAACTCCCTCAAACTACCAAAATCCACAATTAAATTTTCAATGTCCACAAAATCTTCAAAATTCATCTAACTTTCAGTTTCACAAAATTTTCAAAATCAATTAATGTTCCTAAACCATACACCAAATATTCCAAATTCATTTAATTCCAAATTCCTCAAAGTTTTCAAAATGTGCCACCAAATTACTCAAGTACGCTTAGCATTCAAATGCCACTTAATTGTCAAAATACACCAATCTTTCATAATTCCCACCAAAACTTTCAAAATACCCAGCATTTTCAAAATCAACCAAATTTTTAATACCAATATCTCACGAATCTAATCTCCAATTATTTAAACCCAATTACTGTAAGTGAACAAATATCAAGATATAATAACTTTGGTACCATTGAAGAAAGTGCAACTCCATGAAGGTCCTATTCAGGTACTCAAATGCCACAATATTCAACACAACCTGAGAGAAAAAAGATGTTATCGGTGAAACAGTAGAAGAATAAACTAGAAACGAGAGAAGTAGAGTATAGAGGATCAAGAGACTCTTGTGCGAGCTTAGCTAACTGTATCTACAGACAGTGAAGTTGGTACCAACCATAAAGAAAAATAATTTTTAATTAGAAGCAAATCACTGAATATTACAATAAGTACAAAAAGGGTGGACCTGAAAGAAAAATGAAAAAAATTAAAGTGCAATGGAATTGGATGAGCAAACGGGTTAATATATATAACCAGCACTACAACAAAATTGTTGGAGAGCATCCTAGCGGGTATAATGAGGAATTATACAGACAGCGAATCCGTGCACTATATCATTAGACTGAAAATACGCATTTTACACTCGAATATGTATGGGTATCGTAAAAAGATGATCCAAAGTGGAGAACAGTCAATCATATGGAGCGAACTTCCAAGAAGACGAGGACTAATGGAAGTGGTGAACATATTACTTCGTCTAGCCACGATTCAGGATTCGACCTCAATGAAATTGTACCTGAAATTTGTCCAACTGGTCAAAAGACAGCCAAGCGAAAGTGAAAACAAAAGGTGGATGAAATTAGTTCGACCTCAATGTTTGAAAAAGTTATGTCTATATTGCAACAAAAGAAAAAAAAAAGAGATGATTATATAGAGTTAAAGTCCTCCGTCGAAAATCTCACATACGTAAAACAGTATGACATTTTGACGAATGATACTACAGGGATGAATGAACAACTTGAAGCTCACAACAAATGGTATGCTGCTTTGTGGAAAAGCATAATCTTGATTAGTGTGGTTGTTTTTTACAAATTGTGTGTTGTTTTTTTTATTTGAAAGAATTGTGTGTTTTTTTATTTTAATCTTAGTACCTTTGTATTTGGTTTTGATTTTCAGGGTATTATTAATATACTTTTGTATTGTGTGTTAGTTTAATACGTTTAAGTAATATGTCTTTCAATGTTACCTTAACTAAAAATAAATTAAAAGGACGAAACTACTTAACGTAAATCCTTAAAAAAAATACTTAACATAAAGGCTAGCCGTTGGTTTAGAAAGGAATAGTGGAAAAAATGATAAAAACGTTGATGCATAAAGGCTTCCAAAAATGAGGTGGCCCACCATGTATTAAATTAAAAATAAAAAATGTAATTCATTGGAAAGATAAACAAAAGATAAGGTTTTTTTTTTAAAAAAAAATAAAATAAAATAAACTTGTTTGCAGGCATTTGTCATGTACCATTTTCCCATACTTCTGTTTCATCTATAAATACATCCCCCTATTACAATTCTTATTCACCATTGTTGCTTTAATAATTTTGCGCAGTGTCATACATTGCCCTTGTCCATCATTTTTTCTAAATACATTATAAAACACTTCCGTAAATATTTTTTTGACATTGTCATCCACAATACATTCATATATACATCTCAATCCAAAATGTCTCAAATTCCCGATAATACTTCTATTATGGTTAAAATGGTGCAATTCATAAAAGATGAATGAATAACGACACTGATGAGCAAATTATAATAATGTTGGGTCAATTAGAAAAAAATGAAGTTGAAAGTTCTCAAGTGCGTACTCAAAGACATATTAAAAGAGTTCGAGAAGAAGGTCATATTCGAATTTTCAATGATTTTTTTCCAGAAAATCCAGTCTTCTCGTTGGATTATTTTCGGCTAAGATTTCAAATGAAAAGAGATCTATTCATGCGAAATGTCGAAGAACTAGAAGCTCATTCAGAATATTTTCAATGGCAGTTCGATGTTGCCGGTGTAAAAGGGCTCTCTCTAATTCAAAAAACAACAGCTGCTATTCGACAGTTAGCATACGAAACGACAGATGAACAAATTGAAGAGTACATAAGGATTGGTAAATCCACTGTAATAGAGTGTTTAAAGAAATTCTGTCAATATATAATCGAGATATACGGAGAACAATATCTTAGAAAACCCAACGCCGATGACATGGAGCACTTACTTCATATGCATTCAGAACGCCACGGGTTTCCAGGCATGCTTGGGAGTAACAATTGCATGCATTGACAGTGGAAGATGTGGCCCAGTTGGTTAGAAAGGCCAATTTACTCGAGATGACATAGGTAAACCCACAATAATTCGTAAAGCAGTTGCATCAGCCGATCTATGGATATGGCATGCATTTTTTGGACTTGCAGGGTCTAATAACGGCATCAATATTCTAAATCAATCCCCAGTTTTAAATGATGTATTGTACGGGCATGCTTCTAATGTCCAATTCACAGTTAATCACACACAATACAATAAGGGGTATTATTTAGCTGATGGTATATATCCTGAATGGGCAGCATTTGTGAAGTATTTTTCCATCTTCATTGGATCCAAAAAGGCGTTTAAGGAAATGTAAGAAGCTGCAAGAAAGGATGTGGAGTGGACACTCGGGGTACTGCAAGCTCGTGGGGTAGACCAAAATTGACAAATACACTATTTTTTTTAAAAAAAATTGGATGGCCCTAGTGAGAATCAAACCCTCGGCCTCCTGCTAATAACCATCGTCCACCCTAATCCCCTAACCACCCCACCCAACCCTCCCATCTCTTAATTGACAAATATAATGTATGCATGTATCATATTGCATAATATCATTGTTGAAGATGAAGGAGTTGAAACACCAAACTAGAGTGCCGGAGATGATGATGGATGTCTTTCAATTAATTGCAGCTGAGGTGCTCACGGAATTTTAACGCTATCTTGAAGCAAATTTGGAACTCCGAGATCGTTAAGTTCATCATCAAGTCCAAGCAGATTTCGTTGAATATATTTGGGCATGATTTGGACACAACTATAATGAAAATTAAAGAAATTTATCTTTTAATTTGATTTAATTTGTATTTTTATGTTTGTGCCTTTATTGTGACATTTTGTACTTTTAAATTTTCTTGTGTTTTTAATTATGATGTGTGTTATGTACCTTAAATTAAATTATCTTAATTAAGGATTAAATATTTTTATTTGACCTATATATTTTCTAATTTTTCTTCTTTTACGAATGCTAAGAAAAAATTAAAATGTGACAAGAAAATCAAATGTAGTTCGAAAATAAAATGATGTACCAAAATGTTGTGATAAAAGTTAAGTGTGGACAAGGTGGGGGGACAAGGTGCTGAGAAACTGGCCCACATTGTTTACTATTTTAAGTAAAATCATTGGAAGAGATAAAAAGTAAATAGATGTGGGGTTACTTATGCTGAGTTGGAAAAGAGACTCTTTACTCTTCCGCTACACTTGCTCTAAGGCTGTAAGTAAATTAGGCAAGATATGTGGGAAGAGTTCACGTACATGTGGACACAAATGGATTAAAAAAACAGCTTACTAGGTCCTTTTAGGGTGACTAAGCAAAACCAAATGCAACATATGGTTGGTCTAAAATCTATTATGCATCAAACCTATAAGTTAGAGAATAAGTGAAGCAAGCATGATTCTTAAACTCTCCATTTATAAATAGAGGCTGAAGATTTGGTCATTTACTTGTACTAAAAGCAATCTAATACTCCAAAAGTAGATTGGTAGGACTATAGAGTGAATGAATTCTGTCGTCCTTCAGGTTGGAGAGAGGAAATGGAAGGAGGAGAAGCTAGCAACACCAACTAATATAGGAAAAACTCTTGCTCAAGAAAGGTAATTAAGAAACTTTTCTTTAGTTTGATTATTAATTTGTCAAATTATGATTTTCATGATAGTAAGAATGCAGTTTATGTTAATAGATTCATCTTAGTATTATCATTAGGTTTCAGTTAAAATTATTAGTGCGAAATTTGATTAATACTTATGTAAACTCGAAACCATTCTTGTTGTCAGTAGCATAGTGCAATTTTGCTAAATTAGACATAACTTACTGTAGAAAATTCGAATTAGGAGCCGTTTATAGGGTAATAAACGAGAATCTTAGAGCTTTCTAATGGTATAACATACACACCCTGAATCTTTCTGTAGTGATACTATTCAATCCTTGAAAATGTCAAAAAAAAAACAAACTAATGTTATCTTCTTAGTACCAAAACTTGTATTTTAAGTTTTAAAGTTTTGTAAATGCTTCTAAAGTCGTTAAATGAACATTCTTGCCTTCTTATATAATTATTTAAATATTGTAACATAAATTACAAATTTCGAGATTCTTTTTGCTGTATTTAAATAATTATATAAGAAGGCAAGAATGTCTGTTTAATAACCTTAGAAGCATTTTCAAAGCTTTAAAACTTAAAACTATAACCTTTGGTACTAAGAAGATAACATTACTTCTTTTAGGGCATTTTCAGACTGAATAGTATTACTATAGAAAAATTTAGGATAAGTATGTTATACCATTAAAAACCTCTGAAGATCTAGTTACAACCAGAGCTGACCTTAGGGCCAAGCTAGTGAAGATAGGACTTTAGGCTCCTAATTTTTTAAGGCGTCAAATTTTATTTATGTATTATTAATAATAGAGTATTTTTTTAAAAAAATTAAAAATTACATACATTAATAGGCTTAGTTGGAATTTTTAATAAGGTTTAAATAATTAGTAAGGTTTTAAAAATAAAAATAAAAAACTAAACAAAGAAATCCAACATTAAAAAAAATCGATATATAAATTTTGTTTTTCCTTCTAAAAGGCCCCAAATTTTAGATTTGTTTCATATCTCAATACGTTTTCAACCGTTTCTGTTTATAACGCAACAAACAGCTCCTAAATCCGAGTTTTGTAGAGCAAATTATGCCAAATTTAGTAAAATCATACGATACTTCCGACAGCAAGAACAATTTCGAGTTTAAATAAGTTCTAGTTGAATTTCACACTAATAATTCTAATTTAAACCTAATAATAGTACTAAAATGAATCTATTAACATAAACTAATACCATCTTGAAAATCATCATTTCACAAATTAATAATCAAACTAAAGTAAGGTTTCTTAATTACTTATTTTGAGCAAGAATTTTTCATGTATGGTTACTGTTACTAGTTTCTCCTCCTTCCTTTTCCCTTCTTCAGCCGCAAATTTCACAGAATTCACTTATTCTATAGTCCTTCAATCTACCTTTGGAGTATTAATTTGCTTTTGGGTGTAAGTGAATGATCGAATCTTCATTCTCTATTTATAGACTTTAAGAGTCATGTTTACTTCACTTCTTCTCAAGTTTATAGGTTTGATGCGTAATATATTTTAGACTAGCAACATGTTGCATTTAGTTTTGCTTAGTCAGCCTGAAAAAGAACCTAATAAGCTGCTTGTTTACTCTATTTCTACCCATATCTACGTGAACTCTTCTCACGTATCTTGCCTGTTTTTCTTACCACTAGCTTTAGGAAATAGGAGAGCATTGTGACTTGTGAGTGGCCTAGTTCATAATGAATAGTTACATGACTTCCCACGTTGTCCAAGCCCTAAGTACAAATACAGTATGGTTCACCTATGCATTAGGTGTCTTTGTTTCACTTTTTCTCTTTTAATCAACAAAATTAAAAGATAATATCTTAGTTTATATTCCCTCCTATCTTTATTATAAGATATTTTAATTTTTTCTAGATTTAACCTAGTTCGCATTTTTCGTAAATAAAAAAACCTTAAAAATATTTCAAAATAATCAAGAGAACACGACGAATGTAAAAATATATTTTTTTAAAAAAATTTTGTCAATAAAAAATACATACTAGGTAAAATTTATGACAAATCAATATGTCTTATATTAAAAACCAGAGGGAGTATCTTAAAACTGTATCGATTTCTTTTAATCGCACCTAAGAGTACTGAAACCGTGATGATTTCATCCCTCTCTTGGCTTGCTCATATGCAGTTCACTTTTCAAAATATCCAGTTCACTTGGGAAATGCTTAGAATGGAGTTAACAAAAGTGATCTTTAAAACATGGGCAACATGAAATTCACATTAGTTCTGATCATGTGAGACCATATCAGTTCTTATAACTACCACCCACCCTACCCTTGTCGCCGTTGGCCCATTGGCACTGCTGCCACCTTGACTGGCTGATTGCATCACCATCACCACCTTTCTTGCCACTCCTGAGGCTGACAAACTTAGTCACCACCGTCATCCGGAGGTGGCAATTCCCCGCGGAACAAATGGGCCTGAGCAAATATAACACATCCTTTCTAAGGTAGTTTCTCTGTGTATAAACACCCTGCAGTTTTGTAGATGTGATCTTAATCAATAGACACAAACAACCAGTCAAAACAAGTTAATCAAACTGTTAAGTAAATTTAATCAAACAGCTAACGGAAATGCTATGCTGGTACATAAATTTTATTAGATGGAAAATGAATATAATTGGCCACGAAAAATCATAATGACGCCATCAAATAAAAATTTACCAGGGTACAGGGGCAATCTCTGACCGAGTCCAGAAAATCCTCTTTAACAGAAGCTACTTTTGGACCACATTTCAGAATAACTGACAGTGTCAACGGCCTTGGCTGTTATCCCCCCTCATCATCATTGGCATCATACTACCAATTTTTCCATAATTTGGCTCTTGAAAGCTAATGTAAACTGTTATGAGAGCCAGGTCTATGCAGCTGCTGCAAAAATGAATCCAAGATCACAAGTCAACGGATCATTTTAGAGCGAAACTTTCAAAAGGAATGAAAAGCACAACATCATTTACCTTCTTGCAGGAGTAGCATAGGACTGTGCTTTTCACCTACCAAACAGAGACAGCGGACAAAAATAGATTTTTTCCTTCTAAAATTGAACAGAGATTGTTTCAAGTGCGAAAATGATAATAAATGCTGTGAATCTTCTCCCCAACTGCCTTCAATGTATATGTTACTCCAATGAATTAGACGAATCGGATTAGGTACAAAGAATAGCAATTAATATTTGAAAGAGAAGAGCTGCCAATGAAGATTAGATACTAACACATATATAACATTCTCAGACAACCCGGCAAGTAGTACTACAGTTAAAAGGCATCCTTTTGACACTCAGTTGTACACTAATGTAGCCATGCAACAACAAATGAATTACTAATAAAGAATCAGCATTCATCTGAACTAGGATATTTGACACATGAGAGGGACATTAACCAAAACATTGAATCCATTCCGCACCCAAAAAATTGGTACACGAAGTTCAACATTGGTAGAACTCAACATGACCTGCTATCTCCCTGCACAAAAGTTTCACCTCTCCAGCCAACTTCAAGCTTTTACTAATTGCAAGGCCTGTTTGTCTATGTGTTGATGTTGGTTTATATGAATCAGCTTCCTCTTTGTTTCCCAGTAAAAGAGCTTCCCTTGCCGGAATGACATTTTCCCACCAGAATTCTTGTAAAATTCCATGAATCAATGCCCAGTACTCGCGATCTCTACATACACGAAAAACAGTACTACCATTAGGCATCCAACAGTACAAATCTACCCAGTCCCTGTCCATTACTTCCATTTGACCCTGCACTTGAGGCATGTAATAGAATGGCATTTTTGACCAGGGCAGCCCTTTGTCAGGATTTCCTTTGTTATAGGGACACTTCACCTCCAAAATCCCACCTCCTGGGTAGCCATCTAAAAGCCCGTCTGGAGAGGCACCAATCCAACCTAATCTCTCTTCTGGATGTACAGCAAAACCCAGCAAGCTAACATCACGACCGGTGATGCTTTTATAGCGATCTATAGCAGTTGCTTCATTTTGAACACCCCAATCCATGGCAAACCTTTTAGCAGATTCAATTAGTTGCTCATCTTCAGAATAAACTTTCTCTTGCCAGAGCTCAAAACGGCGGTTGCCTCTCCAAAACCCTAAAGCAGTGCTGAAGGTGCTTGTCGTTAACCTGTCCTTACGAAGGGCAAACCATTCATCAGATCGTTGTGGGGCATCCAGGGATTTGAGGCAGCCAGTCAACACAAACGATGAAGGCCTTTGGACAAAAGAGGAGATGGACGTGCCACATGCCGATGCCAAAGTGTAAAAGGATCTCAGCAATACAATTCTGTACTTCCTCCTCTTAGGAAATGGCTTTACTACTGCTCTGTTAAGATTGTTGAAACTATTGATGCCGCAGGTCATTGCAGATAGGCAACCAGCAGACCACAAGATTAGAGGGGACCCCAATAAGGCCCAAAGATAAATATTCCAGTACCTAAAAAAAATGCAAATCACGGAACAATTTTCACAACCGGCAGATGGGCAACCAGAAAAAAGGCTAATGCCTTAATAAAAACAAGAAAATTCCTAAGAGGTGGCTATTTTCCACTTGGACTCATGTCGTTGCAATTCAAATGTATCTACTCATACAACAAACTTTATCATCTCTTGAGTACAGAAAGGGGGGAAAGAAAAGATTTGGAACATATGGTTGGGCTAGGCCATTGAAGCAAAAATACTCTAAGCACGTTTCTCAAACTCAATCACACTCTCGCCAAGGATGTAATTCACGTAATGAAGTTTACAAGAAATTACTACGAAATTTCCTCTATACTACCCATAACGATATTCAAACTGGGAGAGCATGAAATGTATGCAATTTGCCAAGTTCAACAGTAAAGGAAAGAAAAATAAACTACCTCTTACCTTAAGGACAGTAAGAAGATTAGATGAAATTAGAATTCCACCAGGAACTTTCTCGGCACCAAATTAAAGCGGAAACCTGACATGAAAAATGAGTACAAAATCAGTACAATTCTGATACTTGATAAAATACTTTGAGCAAAACGAAATCATTAAAACCCCAAACAAGCAATTTTCAGTAAGAACCAAGTAAAACAGCTTATTGGTACTTCGACTAAGATTGAAACAAACTAATTGGAGAACTGTAATAAAAAAAATTCCACTGGCCATATATCATTTCTTGTTACCAGGAGTTGATAAGAAAAATGATTAACACGAAAGATTAAACCTTTGCCAAGAAAGAAAACCATTGAAGCCGGCCGAAGTTCCGGCAGCATACCTAGTATTTTCCGGCTAAATCAGCGAAGCCATGGATGTTTGATGAAATGCTTCGAACAGACTGAAGATAAGGAAGCTGTAGAGCAGATGGAATAATAATCAAATAGGGTTTAAGCTATATGTGGGTCGAAAGATTTAAGGGAACCCGGTAAACCCGGCTTTTTGACCCATTTTGAATCCCTACGTTTTCCACTTTTTTCACCTTATTGTACATCTATTTCGAGCAAATTAAAAAATTGGTCCAAAATTTTTGGTGAAATTAAAAACTTGGATTGCAATTAAAGGTGTTATTCAAAAGAAAAAAAAAAAAAATTGGATAAAGGGCAGTAGAGCATGTCAAATTAATAAAAGGGGCAGGAACCTTAAAATATTTTTTACGGACAGTAGTTTATTTGTTAAAAATAAAAAAATAAATATAATTTTATAATGACATAATCACTCTTATTTTTTATTACACAAAATACATAAAATAAAAACCACTCCCCATATTTGCAATCAGAAAAAAAATGAGAGAATGGTTCAAATTTGGCTTAAGTATGATTCTCTGTTTAACATTGAACCAAGTTTTTTCGCCCAAAATGAACAATATGAGATCTCGAATTGAGAAGAGTAGGTAAAATATAATACAGATTGTCTCTTTCTTTTCAAATGATACCACAAAAATCAAAATTAAAGTAGCATCATCTTCCTCCCAAAAAAAAAAAAAAATTAATTATAGTAAAAAAGTTCTAAGAAATAAAGTTCTGAAATATGTATATCGATATATATGTTCTAGTAAAAACTACACCGATTTAGATATTGTTTTATTGAAGAAAATATTAGGATTTCATGTAAATTTTTTTTCTTATAAGAAACAAGAATAAATGGAAGAATTATTGATACTTCAGCAGAGTAAGAAAAGATTACAAAGATGAAGAAAATTTGCAGTGTGTGTTTTTAATTACCACAAAGGGATGGAAAGTACGGTTGTTAAAGATTTATAATTTCTATTTCTAGAATTTAATTTTGATTGAAGTTATAAAGTAAAATAAAAATATTTTTCACACATGCTTCACATACATTAAGAACAATATTTAGAAATTCACTCGGGTTTTACTCACGCTACCCAGTTATATGTAACAAAAACAATCTTTATTCTTTTCAAAAAAAAAAAAAAAACAAATGTTTTATTAAAATAGCTAGAAATTAGTTAGGTCTAATTAGTAGTGCAAGATGTCGACTAAGTTACAATACTTACACATGAGATTTTGCATAATAAGTAGCAATAATATGTGCCACATTATTTCAAAACGAGGCACCCAATACAAGGATTGGAAGAATAATTCCACTAATAAGAATCTTAGAAGATGAAATGCCCTCTCACTAATTATTGGTCCTCGAGATGATATTGATGATCAAACACGAGGCCAGTGACTCTCACATGTGTGAATGCTCTTCAAATTCTACGTGTTTTTTTCTTCTTGAATTAATAGGTTTATACATTACCCGTTCATTCATTCAGACGTTAAAAAATTGATTCAGTATTAATTTGATGTGTATTCCAAAACGGAGAAGAATGGGAATGGTTTTATACATCTAGTCATTACAAGGAGCTATGAAAGGCGATATAGTATATCATAAGCATTTTTGGAAGCTCTTTGGATGTTTCTTTCTTCCACCTAAGCATCCGTTGCCACTCTTCGGGTCTGTTTGTTTCTTTTTTTAGTGTGTGTTTTTAGGTGTTTTTTGTATTGAGAATGTAAAAAAATGTATTGAAAATGTAAAAAGATATAATGGGATGGGACAGTTATTAATATTAAATTCTGAAAAAACCAACAAAAAAAGGAAACGAACAAAGCCTTCATTTGTCGACTTTAGAAGTACTTGCTTCATTTGACTATTGTTCCTCTTACTATTGTCTTCTCCTTTACTTTGATCTGTTTGTTGTTCTTTTTTTTTCGGGTGGGTGTGCTAATTATCTGAAATGGAAACTTTGAAACCACTAAGTTGATTGAAAGAAAAAAAAATTACTTGATAATTTTGTGTTTAATTTCAACATTTTCACACGTGCAGAGTGTTGATAAGTTGGCTAAGAATAATGTTGTCCAAGTTTAATTCGAAATGCTCGTGTGTTTTGTGGTGTAAATCCATTAATTTGAAACTATGCATGTTCCATATAAGAAAAAACTCTTCTTGTGTTATCACATTTTGAGATCTTACATTAAATCTTACGAATTAAGTCAACATAGAACTAAAGTCTTTGATCTGTAAACAAAATTTTATAAATGCAGGGTAAAAAAGGATACATGCCACAATTGAGAATAGGACTAATGGAAGAAGCTACAACTTTATGCTAAAATATCACTCTCTCCATTCTTGAGATATACTTAATTTTTATTGTTTTTTTTTTTTGGTTTAATAAAACTGACTATATATTTTTTGGACGGAGGAAGTATAATAATTTGCAGCATTAGATTTTTTGGTTCAGCAATTTTCTCCTTGAAAGTTGAAATTTTTTTATGAATTTGGACTCATGTAACGGAAAATAGAATTTCTGAAAAGATATGATTGCCATTACTTTCCAAATATTGCTGGTAGTTTCCTAAAATAAATTTCCTAAAATACTTCCACTTTCCTAAAATTACTTTAATGAACCCAACTCTCAATAGGATTGTTTAGCAAAACAAAAAGCCTATAAATAAGTCTTACACTGTCACGCATCTTTAACTCATCACTTTCTTTTCTCTGTTCAATCATAATCCCTGCATAATATAACGTTATGGAGAACGTAAACATGAAGAAAACTTGCCAAAAGCTGGAACTGAAGATAACTGGATACAAAAACAAGATCCTCTGCCTTAGGTTGAAGCAGAAAAACATGAAGAATACCTATAAAGAGTTGAAACTGAAGATGATTGGGTGCAAAAAGAAGATCATCCCCTGCAGCCAAACAGTACTAAAATTGGCCAATAAGAAGATCTTTAAGCCGACAACAAAGGGTATTGGATTGATGATGAAGAAATGTCCTGATCTGAGAAGACCATTAAAGGATTTCGGATTGATGTTGAAGAAAAGTGCAGTAATCTGAAGAAAAAGAACACTCTGTTCGGGAAGGGAGTTGAAGAAACAGAGCCCATTGGCGGGAAGACATGTAATAGGATTGATCAGGAAGTCAAATCAATGGAATTCAGTAAGGAATCGAATATTCGCGTGATTTCGACTGACTCAGACTCAGAGGAATTCTTTACGGATGATGGTGATGATACATGGTGATAGTGATGATACAGTCAGGGGAAGATTTCATGGTATCCGTGTTTTTTTTTTCCTTTCTTTTAGCATATTTGTAGGGTGTCGTAATTAATACCCGTCATTGAATTATAGACTTCTCAAAAAGATGGATGAGTTCTTACTAATCAATCCCAACACGTTTTAGTTGTAATTTACTCAAATAATGCAGTTTATTACGAGTTCACTATATTGAGTGTAGTTATTATTATTACTCAAATAATGTTAAATCGGATGAATTAATTTGATGGAATTCAACTTTTTCTTCGATCTCACTTAAAATACGACTATAAAATAAGTTACTATTTTATGTTAAAATACGACTCCCTTTGTTCCCGAAAGGCCGAAAGTAGTTTATTTATTGAATTATATTAATTTAATAATATTGTTTTATTTTTTTTGGAACAAATGATATCGTAACATTTTTTTTCCTCCTTGAAGTGTAATCGGAAGAACAAATGTAATTGCCTATAAGTTTTGTGCTTTCATAAACTTAAATAATTAATCCAACTCTCATTAGAACAAAACGGCTTTGAATAGGAGTGCCTCCCATAAGCCAAACATCTTCAATTTCTTTTCTCTGTTTCAATCATATGCCCTGCATAATTTTACCTGGTGTTGCATTGTCTTGTTTATCAACCACCAATTTATTAAGATGAAGAACGAAAACATGAAGAAAACCTGTCAAGAGCTGAAACTGAAGATGATTGGATGCTGAAAGAAGATCCTCTGTCTCAGATTCAAGAAGGAAAACATGAAGAAGGCCTGCAAAGAGTTGAAACTGAAGATCACTGGATAGAAAAACGAGATCCATCAAACCCTACTGAAATTGAACAACAAGAAGGAGAAGACTATCATTAGCCTACTGAAATTGAAGAAGTGTACTAATAATGATTTGAAGAAAAGGGACACTGATCAGATGAAGGAAGGAAATCAAGTAACAGAACCCATTACAGGGAAGATGATGAATAATGGGGCTGAAGAAGTTGAATCAGCGGAATCCTCCGACAAGATATAGTCTCTCAGTTTCCAAGAAACCCAAGATTCCCGTGATTGTACTGGATGACTCCTCCAACTCAGGGGAAGTTTTTTGGGATCATAGTGAAGATACCGATGATAGTGATATAATTGTACTCTGAAAAAGTTGATTTCATTCATTTGTTGAGAGATTTATGAAGGAGTTTTTTTTCTCCTGTATAATGTGATGCTGATGAAATTTTAGCTCTGTTCTTTCATTATTTTCTTGCTCTGAATATCAAAGAATTTCTCTGGTTTTGGCCTGAATTTATGTCATAGCAAAAGATGAAAAAAAAGAAAAGGGAACTTTTTGTTTGAACCCTTATTCATCACCATTATTAAATCTTGCAAAGTTACAAAGTTTCAATCTTTTTCATCCCAATTTAGAAAAAGAGGAAAAACACGCATACAACGTGTGAAAAAGATAAGTCCGATGGCTATATTTAATTAAATTTTGACTGTCCGAAAGGGGAAAAAAATCTCTTATGAGTTCGAGGCTTCTTTTCCCCACCTGCAATTTGCGGTTATTGATCACTTCATTACCGTCATCATCATCTGCTCTGCTGAAATTCAAGATTCCCAGAATGGAAAGGGCGAGAAAATCATCCAGCGGTTCTACTAATGATACTTCTACACCCAAATCATCAGCTAAAGTAGAGAAATTCCAACAAGTCCTTCACTCCAACCCCACCACTGGTAAAGTCATTTGAATTCATTCCTATCATTACAGCTGATAATTCTTTAATTTCTTTTATTATTGGAAGAATGTCCTTCGAATTTTGGAATCCCAAGAAGGGATTTTGGTTTTGGTTGTTGATTAAGTCAGTCTTTTTGGTGGGTTGATCGATTATTCATATGGGTTTAAGCATTTCATGGAATTTTTGTACCCAAGACAGAATTTTTACTTTAGTGTTTTTTGGTTGGTTCAAGCATCTGATTGGTTAAGCTTTGCTTTTTTGCTTCAATCATATGGGTTTCTGAAAGAATGGTTTTTTTCCCTTTCCCAATAATCCAATATTTTTATTTTTGTCAGCTGTTTATTTCTTGGTTCTGTTTTGGGGGTTTAGATGGAGGTTGGCAGAAGTGCTGGGAGGAAGGGTTGACGCCTTGGGACTTAGGGCAGCCTACACCAGTTCTCTTGCATCTTCATGAAAAGGGTGAAATTCCACAGGGGAGGGCTTTGATCCCTGGTTGTGGTACTGTAAGTATCTTCTGAGATTTTTCTGTCAATTTAGTCCTATTCATTGTTACAACAGAAGCGAGCATTTTGGGATAAATCATTTTGTACATTTTTCTTAAGGGGATGTGCCCCGTTTATTTCTCCCCCCAATATCGTTTTGGCTTTGTTTGATATTGTCTTCGTTGTAAAACTCTGCCTTAGAGGGGATGTGGTAGTTTGTGATTGTTTTCCGAAGAAAGATTTGTCTTTTGTTCTTAATAGAAAATGGAGGTTTTTGTTGCAATGTGCATATCTAAGGAAGGAAATGGATGAATTTACCCTTGAATCTGATAGGAAGTTTGTGTATGTTCAACAAGGTAGAACCATGAAAATTTGATTCTGTTGCTGCAAATAATCCAGCTTTAACATTCAGTGTGCCACTATTGCAGATGAATTGGTTTATTCTTTTCCCCAGTTTAGCAGAAGTCTGTATGTTTCTATGTTATCACTTTTCTCCTTACTTTTTGTTAAGGCTCGTCATACTACCAAGTACCAAATTAGTAGTTTTGAGAGCAAACATTAGTAAAAATTTTTTTAGTGTGAGTTTTCTTGGATTTTATTTGTATTTGTTGGATCCTGTGTCCATTGAAGTTTATCAAGGGAGAGTTCCATTGAAGTATTGTTGCATTGGTTGAGATCGGGTTTTTATGCAAACACCTATCAGGGATATGATGTTCTGGCAATCGCGGGTCCTGAGCGCTATGTTGTTGGCCTTGATGTATCAGAAACAGCTATTGAGAATGCCTTAAAGGTGTTTACCTTTTTTTCCCTTTAATTTTTTCTTTTGCTGCTATTGAACCTGTATTCCTTAACATGTTCGGTATTATTTTCACTCTCATTTAGCACTGACTGACTGGTCATTGGTAGCATTGCTGTTTGTAAAATGATGCTAATTTTTACTGTCAAATGTACTAGAATATTGGATTTCTTTTGTTTGAAAGATTGCTCATTTTAGAATCTTCGAAATCATGCATGTCAAACATAAACTTTTATCTGTGTACTCATGATTCTTCGGAAATGTTTGCTTTGCTTTTCGGCTTGTCAAGGCAGTTCTCCTCATCAGCAAATGGAAAATATTTTGAGTTCCTGAAGACAGACTTCTTCACCTGGCATCCAACAGAGTTGTTTGATTTCATTTTCGACTACACGTGAGTGTGACTTGATCATAGTTTTATTGTCTTCCATAACACTTGAAAATTATGTTGTTCTTGCTAGTACTCTCAGAACTTAGCTTTGCAGGTTTTTCTGTGCTATTGAACCAGACCTGAGGTCATCTTGGGCTGTCAAAATGCGAGATTTTTTGAAACCAGGTGGAGAGTTGATGACTCTGATGTTTCCGGTTTGTAACACTCTCTTGATTCCTGCTTTCTGAGTATTATCTGAAAATATTTCTTTTTAACGAAAAAAAGGTATGTATTTTCTTTATGTCAATACATGGACTCAGATGATGTGAATGTTAGAGTTCAAAGTTATTTTTTTGGTAAATGGTTAAGCCTGTGACTGTAAGTCCAAAGTTCGTAGCTGCCAAATTTCGATTTCTCGGGAATCAGTTCATTAGGAGAATCTGGCTGGATTTTAGTTAGGAGTTTAGTCACTGGATAGAGTAAAAGCTGCGTTATGTTATAACGTGAAAGCTTCCAATTGCTCTGCCAACTACTTTTTCAAAGTTGCTCTTGAACTGTAGCTTATTAGCTGACATGTATTTTTTTTTTTTTTTGGCACAGGTTAGCAATCACGAGGGTGGACCACCGTACAAAGTATCTGTTGCCGAGTACGCACTTGCATCTTTCCAGCTTAATTGGCTGTTCATTTGGTTCCTTTGAAATATCAGTTTCTTGTTAAAATTTGGAACCACATTTATTCTTTCTTGATTAATGGTTCTTTCGAGTAATTATTACCTAAAATACTTGCTTGTAGTTATGAAGATGTGTTGCATCCTTTGGGTTTCAAGGCAATATCTATTGTGGACAATGACATGGCTGTTGCACGTCGCAAGGTAACATTTGTCTCCTTCATTTGACACATAATGGCCTAGCAATAGTAAAGACTTTGAAATGTAAATCTTTATGTTATTCTGCTCCTTGCCGTTCGGGTTTTGAAGCTTTCTTCTGAGGCCCTGAGTACTCCATTTTGGTCTAAACCTTTTATTTGAGACTTTACTAATTGGAATGAGTTACGTTTATAATCCTTGTGGTAATCTCATTCTTCAATTTCTTGGCTGCTGCAGGGAGCTGAGAAGCTTGGAAGGTGGAAAAGACCAATCTGTCAGTCATCCTTGTGATCGATCACCAAAACTCCGTTTCATACATACCGAATTGTTTGATTATTTTCATTGCAATTCCATGGATACATCTAATTTCTATGCTCAATTTGGCATTCTGGGGGTTTTGAAATATGAAATAGAAGAATGTGCTGACTGCTAGTTTTGCAGTCAGATGATTGAAGTAAAACTGTACTGAGACCAAAAAACGTTCTTTGGAAACTTTTTTTTATCTCTGAACTTGTGAGATCTAACACAACTCTCCTCTTGAAGGCCACAATTGATTAGAGAATTTCCCTTTTTCAGTACCCTTCAATTGTACATCTTCATGTGAAAATGAGAGTTTTCATCAAATATTGTGAGGTAATCTCAATATTGAAGCTGGCTACTCAGCGAGTTGTGTGATAAAAAATTAACTTGAAAACGTGTAAAAAGAATTTACTTTTGACATTGTAATTAACAAGTCTTTTATTAGTAAAAACTGGAGTTTTAATTATCTATATGACAACAGTCCAATCCACTCTTCCCAGGACCATGGATGTGTACAACTCAACCTCTGACAAACCAGACCAAAATCATAGGATTAATGATTGGTTATAGTTCGAACAATCCCAGGAAGATGAGCCTCATTTCCCGCACTCCCATGCAAAATACCATTCCATGCAAAAATAGCATCTGTCACTGATTTGCCCCCATTTGGTTTGTTGTTTTGACCTTTTCTATGTTTTCTTTCTTTCCCATTTTTTCCTCCCAAATCTGAGGCCTGTTAATCTTGCATGAACAAGAAGGAAAAAAAAAACCATCACTTGCAGGAAGGGAAGTAGAAAAAGGAGGAGATCAGATTACAGTAATTGATGGAGGATCGGAACTTGGAGGAAGATGACAGAGATGCATTGGCAGGACTATCAAACGCCCCACCAATACCAAGAAAATCTCATTCATACAGCCAACAACTGCGATCCAATACCGGAACACATCACAAGAAAAACCGGCAAGTCAGAAAGCACAGTTTGGATGAGGCTAAAACTATCAACATTTCTAGTGGCAACACCTATAGTTATCTTTTGGAAGGTTCAGATGACGATGCTGAAGATTTTTACCCTTATTCCACCACCACCGCTAGTGTGGCTGCTTGCGGTCCTGATGGGACAATGTCGATTGGGGATGGCGGTGCTGGAGGGATGATGAGTCAGGATCATCATCATCACCAGCAGCAGCAGCCACTGCCAGAGTTTATGGGGGCGGGTGGTGGTGATGGGATTTTTAGGGTGCCTACTCGTGCCGCGGTTCACCCTGGTCGGCCTCCTTGTCTTGAGCTTAGGCCACATCCTCTCAGAGAAACTCAGGTAGGTGATAGAGGATTTTTCAAAGAATAAAGTAGCAAATCAACATTTTACTGCTCCATTCATTCAATGTTATTTGTTTAAACTTGAGTTTAGGGTTGGTTTATTTGGTATTTCATGAAATCATCGATTCCCAGAATGCTTAAAGTTCGGTACGAGTGGTGAGTTTTCTTCCATTTTAATGCATGAGCGTGACAAGTCCTTGGGCACATTGCATATTCGATTTCCATGATTTTGGATTGCGTTGTTTTTCTCTTAGAATGGAGTGGCAAGAAATTGGTTTCCACACCGTTTATTAGCTAAACCAGTGTTTGTTTTTTTTCTTCATTATGCAATTACAAGAATTTAGTTCCTTTTTTACGGTTAACTTGCAATGAGATATCAGATATGTGCTCAAGTTGTATCTGGTTAATCTCTTTCCAACTGTTTTCCAGCTCTATACATTGTGGACACCATATGATCTGTTACGGTAGATTTTATTTTTGGTAAATGCAATTTTACTAAGAACTTACAACAAATACTTTGTCAAAATAATTTGGGAGGTTTCTTTGTCTGTTAAGTCACAGGAAGAATTGGATGGGGTTGAACCTTGTTCATTAGTTGAACAGGAGATGACCATGGCAAGCATGGATTTTGTTTTTTCCCTTTACGATATCTAATCTTCAGAATCAAGCAAGTGACTTTTTCTAAGTAATTCTTTCAGGTTGGAAAGTATTTAAGAACAATTGCTTCCACGGACACAGAACTATGGGCAGGCCAAGAATGTGGTGTTCGGGTTTGGAATTTAGCAGATGCATACAAGCCGGGAAGTGGTGTAGGAGGACGAGCTAGGAGAGGGGATGAGGATGCAGCACCGTTTTATGAGTCAGTAAGTACTTCGCCTGCATACTGTTTGATGGTCGATCCAGGGACAAAGCTTGTTTGGAGTGGGCACAAAGATGGGAAGATTCGGTCATGGAGGATGGACCAGCCACATTCAGATGATACACCTTTCAAGGAAGGTCTTTCTTGGCAGGCTCACCGTGGTCCAGTTCTTTCCATGGTGATATCTTCTTACGGTAATAATTGATACATCCTTGAGTTTCCCAACTAATGTGATTTCCCCTAAACTTGTTCCTGTTAGATATTGTCATTTGTTTATTACCATGTTATTCTAAGTACTTTCCAATGACTTTTTCATGGCATTCCTTTTTGTAATTGAGGGAAAACACTGTTCCTAATAAGTTTTAAATATGTTTTCACCATTTCTTATATGTTTTGCATTGGTTCAGGTGATATATGGTCAGGCTCCGAGGGTGGCATCATTAAAATATGGCCATGGGAATCTGTTGAAAAATCTGTGTCTCTCTCTCCTGAAGAAAGGCACATGGCCGCTTTGCTGGTTGAGAGATCATTTGTTGATCTTAGAAGCCAAGTCACTGTGAATGGTGTATGCAACATTTCATCTTCGGATGTTAAGTGTCTTTTATCTGATGATAGTAGAGCAAGGATCTGGGCTGCAGGGTCTTTATCATTTTCATTGTGGTAATGTTATCTAGTGTTTTTGCATACTCCATTTTAACAATTCAAGCGCAGAGGTATCTATCCAATAATTGAACCCTCATTCTTTTTCATTATTGTTAATCTTTAGGGATGCTCGAACAAGGGAACTTATTAAAGTATTTAATGTAGACGGTCAAATTGAAAATCGAGCCGACATGCCTTCCGTACAAGACCAAGCAGTTGAAGACGAGATGAATGTCAAATTTGTGTCAAAATCAAAGAAGGAAAAATCGCAACATAGTTTCTTGCAGAGGTCACGTAATGCCATCATGGGAGCAGCAGATGCTGTGCGTCGAGTGGCGACAAAGGGGGCAGGAGCATTTGTTGAAGATACTAAGAAAACAGAAGCTCTAATGATTGCTTCAGACGGGATTATTTGGACAGGTTGTTCAAATGGTTTACTTGTTCAGTGGGACGGAAATGGCAACCGGCTCCAAGATTTTCATCACCAATCTTGTGCTGTTCTTAGCTTTTTCTGTTATGGCTCGCGAATATGGCTTGGTTATGTAAGTGGTGTCCTCCAAGTTTTGGATCTTAAGGGAAACTTACTTGCAAGTTGGGTGGCTCATAATGGTCCAGTGATCAAGCTGGTGGCAGGAAATGGTTATGTTTTTAGCATGGCGACTCATGGTGGTATACGCGGATGGAGTATTGCTTCTCCAGGTCCCATTGACAAATTATTACGACCAGAATTAGCTGCAAAAGAACAAATGTATACAACACAAGAAAATATGAAAATTTTAGTAGGTACCTGGAATGTCAGTCAAGGAAGGGCCTCTCAAGAAGCATTGACAGCATGGTTGGGTTCTGCTTCATCAGATGTTGGCATTGTAGTCGTTGGATTGCAAGAAGTTGAAATGGGAGCGGGATTTCTAGCAATGTCTGCAGCAAAAGAAACTGTAAGTTTCTCAAACAAACAAACTAAAGCAATCTTCTTTCCCACAAAAAATGTAGTGAACTTGCACAGTTTATCAGTAGAATACAGAAAACTTTTAACTTTTTTCCCACATCTGAAGCAACAGTATGCAGTGATTTAAAAGTCAACTTTATTTTGCATTGTAGGTAGGACTTGAAGGAAGTTCCATAGGGCTATGGTGGCAGGATGCAATAGGAAAGACCTTAGATGAAGGCTCGACTTTTGAGCGTGTAGGCTCAAGGCAGCTGGCTGCCTTGCTAATAGCAATCTGGTAATCATTTATTTTAAGGCGCACTAATGATCTAAGTTTTGTCAAATAAAATTTAAATTTATTCTCAAGTATCAGCACATCTTGTCTGCTCAGCGATTGTGTTACTATACTATCCGTATCTGTTATGTCTGTTTTAAGTCTTTGTGCACAATGTTTATATAGGGTGAGGAAAACTCTCAGAACACATGTTGGAGACCTTGATGTGGGAGCAGTCGCATGCGGTTTAGGTCGTGCAATCGGTAACAAGGTAGTTAAATTTACTCTTCAGTAAAGGTGGTACAGATACAATGCTAGTTAAGGGTTTAGTGTTTTTCTGCCATTCACGATGATGCTATTTCCCATCTAAGTGCAATCGGCCATGATTTTGTAATGTGAATTTTGAAGCAATAATGGAGTTTAGGTTTAAGACAGCCTAGCTTGTTTTATCAAAATAAGGAGGAAAAGTGTTCTGCTATCCTCTTAATACAAGCAGAAAGCTTAGAAGACATTCAGACTGAAAGCATAATGACAGATACTCTAATTTTAACATCACTGAAATTTGTAGCTTTTGACAAATTTCTTTCGGCTGTAAAATACTGATTTCAACATTCTGCTACAACTATATTTCCATACTGCTTATAAACAGGAACATTAATTCTCTGAAACACCACAAAGAGACTCATTCTAACAAATCTTAAGTGGTTCTTAGTTTGGGCTTCTTGCAATGACAGTTTATCTTTTGTACAACTAATTTGCAGAAATCTACAATTTATATTTCAGTAGTGGTAAATTTGATCTTTTGTGCCTTGTACTTGTCTGTAGGGTGGTGTAGGATTGAGGCTGAGAGTATTTGACCGCATAATGTGCTTTGTCAACTGTCATTTTGCTGCACACTTGGAAGCAGTGAATCGCCGCAATGCTGATTTTGATCATATATTTCGAACCATGACTTTTTCTCGATCTTCTGTTCTGAACAATGCTGCTGGTATGCTGCCGTACCTGTTTTTGTGTTGCTCTCTTATCCTCTCCACATATTTATTTTGGCTGCTTTATTCTTCTGGCTTTCCATGGGTCCTTTCTGTTGCAGCTGGTGTCTCATCTGCAGCACAAACGCTTCGCACACCAAATGTATGAATACCCTACTACATATGTATGTTTAGAGGAGCTTATGTGTTTCTGGTTCTCTGAAGGATAAAGCTCTGATAAACTTCTTCTTTCGCCTGTGTTTTTCTTCCTCTTCCTTTTTTTTTTTTCTCCGCAGAATGCAGAAAAAACCCCTGAAGAGAGCAAACCTGATCTTGCTGATGCAGATATGGTTATGTTCACTGGTGATTTCAACTATCGCCTTTTTGGGATATCTTATGACGAAGCAAGAGACTTTGTTTCCCAAAGAAGCTTTGATTGGCTTCGTGAAAGGGATCAATTGAGAGCAGAGATGAAAGCCGGAAAAGTTTTTCAAGGAATGCGTGAAGCCCTTCTTAGGTTTCCCCCAACCTACAAATTTGAGAAGGGAAAGCCAGGTCTAGGAGGTGAGAATGATACAAATTTCTCCTTATCCAAACCATTACCATTACATGTAACTAATCTCTAAACTAGTTGACAATTTTTGGGTCTTTTTCCTGCCCTGAACTCTGATTGGAAACCGTGTTCATTTTCAGGATATGATTCTGGGGAGAAGAAACGTATACCTGCATGGTGTGATAGGGTGCTATATAGAGACAATCGAATGGTTCCGGCAGAGGAATGCAGCTTAGAGTGTCCAGTAGTTGCTTCTGTTTTGATGTATGTTATTTTAGAAAAATTTCCTTCACTGTCTTTCTAGCCTACGATGTTTTTGCTTCATTGGTCAATTAATTGTACATTTCTATCACGTGCTAGGTATGAGGCTATCATGGAGGTTACTGAAAGTGATCACAAACCAGTGCGTTGCAAATTCAACGTGGAAATTGCTCATGTTGATAGATCAGTGCGTAGACAGGAGTTCGGAAAGATCTTGGAGTCCAATCTTCATGTCCGGGCTTGCTTGGATGAACTCCGTTCTGTTCCAGAAATTACTCTCAGCACTGACAGGATTGTCCTGCAAAATCAAGAAACATTTAATCTACAAATTACCAACAGAAGTATGAAAGACGAAGTTTTCTTTCAAATCATATGTGAAGGCCAATCAACAATCAAGGAGGATGAGCAACCATCAGAATATCGTCCCAGAGGTTCCTATGGTTTTCCCCGCTGGCTCGAGGTAACCCCTGTACTCCATTTCACCCAAGGCCTTAAAATTATGATCACTATTGCTAAACCTACGAAGAAGGACACGATTTATTTGAGTTTAAATGAATGTAAGTTACTGGATTGAGTACGATCACTGACATATATTCTAAATAGCAAACCTCATATATTGAGAGATAAAGATTAGTTGTAATAGCTGTCATCACTAACCAGAATTTGTGTGTAATATTAATGCTTTAGCCAATTTTCTAAAATTTTAAAACTTATACGGTTTTCTTTTCCTTCATGCAATTTAGTTGAACAAACATGGGCTAATATGTTGCCTTGTTTCATCTCTGAGTATAGGTCACACCAGCACTAGGGGTCCTAACTCCGGAACAAACAACTGAGATCTCCCTGCATCACGAGGAATTCCACACGTTGGAAGAGTTTGTCGAAGGAATACCACAAAGCTGGTGGTCTGAAGATACCAGAGACAAGGAAGTGGTTTTGTTAGTCATTGTAAGAGGAAGCAGTTCGCTTGCGATGGGAACTTACAAGGTATATGTTCGTCATCGGTTCAGCGCCAACAATGCTGTCCATCATGTTCACTCTTCAAAAAGCAACAGCACCTCGAGGAAATATCGTGGAAGCTCTCATCAAAAATCCTTACAAAAACATGCAAGTGGGGCCAGCTCTGATGTGGTTGATGATCACCAAAGTTTGCGTGTTCCTTGAAGCCAAAAGGCAGAACTTCAGGCATGCAGAATACCACCACAAGTAAATAGATGACCTAGGAAGTTTTTCAATGTCCAATCTAGCAATGCATTTCTTCAGAAGACTACAGTAGAATAGTGTCAGAATGTAAGTAATTCAGACGGTGGATCGAGATTGTTTTCGCCTGTTGTTGAAGAACATCGGTTCAGATATCCAAATTCTATCACCGCCTTAAGGTAGAACCTTCAATTTTCATCATTCTTTTCTATATTTTCTTGCACAAAGCTGTTCATTAAGGTTTACTGCAACACACAGAAAACAGACAAATGCAAACATGGCATCCCTAAACCCTAAACCATTCAACCCTATGTAGCAGGAAGCCCATCTTAAAGTAAGAAAAGCAATGAACCTTTGGATGAATCACAAATTGAGAAAGCCCAGAAAGCTGATTTCTATTCACAATACCGACTCTTTCTTAGACGATGAATTATGAACTGTCAGCAAACAGAGCAGGTTAATATGACAACAACAAAAAATGGAAGACTGGAAACTACACAAATTGGAACAGCTATTATTATCATTGCGTCTGTGTGTCACACAAGTAAATATATACCTAACTTTGTATACTACATCGAAAATCAAAATCCTGCCGGTCAACACCTTCTGAGATAAACTCGATTCAGGAGCAGCTATAAACTTCGCTCCCAGGAATACAAAACTTATGTTTCAGGTAATCTTCATGCTTGTAGAATCACGCATTTCAGGATCAGATACATATCACGAAGTTACCGGTTCCGTTAAATTGCAGGTTACTATACTGCGAATCTGAGCAACGGTAGTCCTTCAGCTGCAAATGCCATTGTTTTTACATGAAATGAGATGCCTCTGAAGTCTAAACTGCATACATCCTCTTATAGTTTTCATTATAGTATTCGGATTCTGACACCATTGACATTGAAAAGGAACGAGACAGTGTCTCCGCTTTCCTTATGTTCCTCATCTTTGACTCTTCCATCCTATGTCGAACCACACAGTAGCACATCGAGCCAATTGTAGCAAGCATTATGGTGCTCCCAATTACAGTAGCATAGATTGCAAGCCACCTCTCTCGCCGTCCGACCACCACATATGTGAGAGATATGAAAGCAATTGAAATGAAAAGACACGCTGACCACATGAGCTTGTTTATTACAAACATGAGTTGCTTCTTTGCTTTCTGTTCTATCACGACGATAGACGTCTGAACCACAACAACAGCAAGGGAGATGAATAACGCCACGCTATCGAACAAAATGAAGATAATGAAAGCTGCATCTTTGGCTATATGGGCCTCGCCAAGAGAAAATCCATCTGTTTTTTCCTCAACATACTGACCAGGTACTGTAAAGATGGCAGCAAAAGCAACGGTTGCAATCAGGACAGCCACAACTGTTGCTGAGTTGATGGCATTGTTAAGGCCACTGCTGTGGAGCTTCTTGACTTTCTTTGCAATTTTCCTTACTCGAAACCCAGTCTGACGGGTTTGTTGAAGCTGGGACTGCACGTCGTGTTTGATGTCGCTCACTGTTTGTTTGAGTTGCTTTGCAGCACTTGGTGGTTTTCCATGGTCTTTAGAATGAACAGCTCCAGCCTCTTTTAAAATAGCCTCAAGGTCTGGCATGCCAAGCTTATCAGAAATATCGAGAGGGGTCTCTCCAGCCTTATTGATTGCATTGATGTCAATACCTTCACTGGATATCAGCAACTGTACAATCTGCCACACAATAGTACAAAATTGAACAGAGAATCAGGATTAAACAAGTTATAAATCTGTGATCACAACCCTAGTACGTCCTTGAAAGATTGAACCATTTAGATGATTGTTTGTCCCAAAAATATGTAACTATAGAAGTGTTTCAAATCTTAATTTCACTTAAATCAGCGTAAGCTTGTGAGTACAAAAAAAAGAAACCCTGCCTGATGTTTCAGACTTTCTCTTATTATCATCAGTTTGGGGCTTGACAGGACACAACAATATGGGGCCTTGTCAGAAGTGGCAGCTGAAAAGAGAACTTAGAACCAGTAATCTCAAGTTTTGCTTAGTTACAGAGAGAAGGAAAAACAACAACAACACATACACACACAATTACTATCAAGTGTACTTTACTCCATTATGTAGGTTCCACAGAAAGTGTGGTTAAATAACCATGTACGAACCGTTTGAATCACAGGTCTACAGGTCAGCAAACTCATGAAACATACAACAAACAAAACATGGTGGCATTCAACAGAGAATAACAGCTCAGCACAAAAGGAAGACCGTTCAATATAAAAAGAACTATGTCAAAAGCCCGTGTCACGGCGTATGGTGCCAACCTACACCATTTCTAAACAGCAAATATACATTTGATTATTCTAGTTATATTCATATCATTCACAAAAGAGGAATTGAAAGAAAGAAAAACCTAGTTCATATCATTTCTTATTCCCAACGAACTAATCATAAAGCTAAGCTTGGGGACAAAGCAAAAGTTCTTGTACCTGAGTTCGACCCTTCCTTGTTGCAATGTGGAGCGCTGTATTTCCCTTAGTATCTTCCAAGCCCAACACGGAAGCATCAGGCTTAATTAGTTCCTGAACAATATCCACATTTTGGCCCTTCACAGCCATGTGCAGTGCAGTTTGGCCTTTCTTGTCAGTCCTGAAACCTATACTAGGATCTTTGCTTAGAAGGGATTTGACCACTTTCAAGTGACCCATTCTTGCTGCAGTATGGAGAGTAGTCTTTCCATTGTTGCGAGCTATCTTTGCAACATTAGGATCAATATCTAGAAGCAGATTGACAATGTCAACATGTCCCTGAGCAGCTGCTGTATGTAAGGCGGTAGTATTTGATGAATCTGTGGTCATGTTTAGATTGGGAAAGAATCGTAGAAGTTCTTTTAGTACCTCTGCAAATAGATGCAAACAAATCTGTTAGTTAACAAAAAGAGATAGACAGCAGCCAACCCTTAATAAATATACGACTCCTGGATCTTTTCTAACATTTTAGCTTGACAAGGATTTTGTCAGATGAGCTTCAAACGAGATTTCACAATATCATCAGGTGTCATTCAAATAACATTGCCTTTCATAATCAAAGCATTACGCTGATGATTGCCAAAGGCATTGCTTTAACATGCACATTATCAGCATCCCACTGAGAATAAGGAAAAACAGTTACAATTTAAGTTGATATAACAGACTATGATCAATATAACATCGAATACTCATGATACCTTCTCACACCCCAAAAATGAAGTCCACAAATGTCGGGTTAAAAGTTTTCATTTCAGATCTTTACACTCCCTGCAAATAACATCTTTTATTCCACTTTGTACAACAACATTTTAGAAGGTCGAGGTGCCCCTTTCAAGCCTAAAAAATGTGGAACCCCTAGCTAGTGAAAAATGGTGTAAAACTACCCTGCCAGAAACAAAGGCTGACAGTTTTGAGTTCACACTTATAGATACTTGAGAAGCAGTTAAAAATCATCCGAATTAATCTTCTAACTCCGTCCCACGTAACTCAAATTTTGCCTACCTTTTTTTCTTTTTTTTTTTTTTTCCGTTAACACTCACCTTTTATTTCAAACAAAACAAACGATTATGAAACCCACTCCCAGAATAATCTACACTCAATAATGAAAGACAAAGTTCAGGCAGTAAAAAATTGCTCAGAAGGACTGTCAACATGTAATAATGAAAGACAAAGTTCAGGCAGTAAAAAATTGCTCAGAAGGACTGTCAACATGTAGACAGAAGAGCTAATCATCACTACTAACATTCAAGTATCACAGTAAATTCAGCATTTCTAAAAAAACTAATCCCAAGCCTTGAAAGGCATATTCTATAACTCAACCCCTGATGGCACAAACATTTAAACGCCCAAAACAAAAAGGAAATAGAACACCCAATACTTGAGAAACAAGGGAATTGGAGATGGCATTCTCACCAATATGACCCTGCTTCGCTGCCACATGGAATGGATCAAAACCATTATTTGCGCCAATAGAAGCAATTTCAACATCTACATACTTCAAGAACTCTCCAACAACCAAAGCATGACCATTCTCGGCAGCAACAAACAAGGCAGTTTCCCCTTCCTGATTTTTCTTTGACAGCATATCCTTTATGACATTTCCATCACCACCGCATTTCTGAAAAATATCCTTAATTTTACTCAAATTTCCAGCCCTTGCTGCGAGATGAAGGGGGGTATCACCTCTTTTTCCAGGTGAATCTTTGCCCCTTTTCTTCTCAACACCGCCATTAACGAAGCTCAGTTGCCTCTCCATTGCTATCCTAAAACTCTTTTGTTTTTCCATTAGTCCCTTGAAGCTTTTTTGCTTCTCCATTACTGCCCCTGCTCCACTTCGAATCGGCTGTTTCTCAATCACCCCGTGAAAACTTGCATGTTTTTCCAGTCTTGCTGGCCTGAAACTATTCTGCTTCTCCATGATCCAACCCAAAAATCCCACCAAATTTTCACAGTAATATCTACCAAAAGGAAACCAAAAGACCAAAACAAAGAAGAAACCAACCTTCCCCTTAAATCCTCAACTACAAATTTTCGTCATCATCACAATGAATTATATCTGTTCGATAAACTGTGCAATTAGTGACAATACTGTCCAAAAATTCAATCAACAACTTACATCAAAGGCAGAGAATCAGTTTAATCAATCCAAGCTTCAGAGGGACTCCACCAATCAGATTAAAACAAGCTCCAAATATGACAAGCAGAAGTTGAACCCCCAAGAACCAACCTTCATCCCAAATGGACAATCAAAAACTTATCTTTTACACAACCCAGAAGCTAAAATTAAGAGTACCTTAAGAAAGAATTACCACAGAAACAAAATCCTTCCATAAAGAAGCTATCACAGAGAGAAGAAATGCCTCCAAACAATTAAGAGAAACCCAGGAATGGACAAAAACATATGCAAAAAAAAAAAAAAAAATCCCTCAGCACCACCTCCACATGCGTGTCCCTCAGTGATTGAGTACCAAAACAAAAAAGATAAAAAAGGGAAGTTGGACAGTGGTATTTTAACAGTCACTGAAAGCAAAGTTTGGTCATTCTTTCACACGGTTTTTCTCTTTCTATCTTCAGACCCGAAATGGAAATGGAAATGGAATGCTAAAATCAAGAGTAAAAGGTTAAATAAATTCAAGTGGATAAAATAATCAATAATGATTGTAAGTTGTGAGCAAGCAACAGGAGCAGAAGAGACAGAGATACTGTTGAAGTAATCAATTTTTATGGTATGTTTTTTTTTTTAATGGAAAGAATAAAAAGAATATCGGAAAGATAAATTACATTGTCGGTCCACATATTTTTAAAAATTTCCAAATGAATCGTTAAAATTCCGGTATTATTATGTATTACCAATTTCGTCAGTTTTTCGTAAAACAAGTGTTAGATTCAATTTCAAACATGAACAAAAACGAGAGGAACTTAAAAATGATTTTTTTGCCTCACTAAAAAACTTCCAATATTAACACAATCATCTTATAAAACAAATGATAATCAATTTAACTAGTATTTGTTCTAGAAAAAAAAATGCAGAACAACATCAATTTTAGTGATTATGAATTTCACTAACTCCATTATTTCTCGTTTCACGTATGTATATTGGATCCAACTTACAAATAACTACTAGATGAGGGACTAGTAGGCATAAATAATAAAATTAACTAATAATGGGATAAAACTATAAAAGTAAAAATAAAATTAACTAATGCAAATGGCCGCCATAGAGAAGCTTGCATCAGAGGTGATGCACTAAAAATACCATTAGCCTTCAGAGTCACACTGGGGTCAAATGGTCCCACATTTGCGCCCTACATGTGGGGTATGTGGACCCACCACACTCTTTGTTGGATACAGTCATATTGACATGTGTGGATGAAGTGAAAACGAACAAAGCCAGCAGCCCACGATGGCCAATTTTTGTTTTGCTGCTCAGCTATTTCAGTATTTTAGAGTAATTGTTTTTCTGGAAAAAAAAATGGAAATTTTAGTTCATCAATCTTATTAGGGGAATAATAATTTAGAAGTATTCCAAAAAAGAAAATTCATTTAGAAGACCAAACTAATTATTGGGGCGGGGAAACAACTTTATAGTAAAGTTTTAGACCAGATACTAAATGATATTAGCACGATATAAATTTAAATTTTCAATTTATAATTATAAAACACAAAATACGATTCGATTATATTTTTTAAAAAGATACTCTCTCTGTCCCAAAATTATTATCCAGTTTGAGATCTCATTTTTAGTACAATTTGAACTAAAAATAAAAATTCAAATAAGACAATAATTATGGACGTAGGGAATACTTTTTATCTTGAGAAACTAATGAATTACTATAGTAATAATTCATTTATGCAAGGTTGTTGTTTCTAGAAGACACGTAAACTATTAAAAAGAATGCAAAACACATGGGCTAAAAGGTGCAAAATTTGGATCAGTGCATGGAAAATATTTTATAATATTAGTTTGTTAAATTATATGCAGCCCCTTTATTGATTGATGATTTTGATGGATACCAATCATGCAAAGAAAGACTTGACTAAGACAAAAAGAGATCGTTTACTTCTTACCAAAACTCAAACTGTATATTTTGGGATGCGAACATATTTCAAGTCAATTAAAACTGCAAGATATTTTAAAAAAATCTAAAACGATGATAATGATTTTTGCCATAAATATTTACCATCTACTTGATTTTAGCCAAATATATTTACCACGTACATGATCAGTCAGTTTTAATTTTTTTTTTAACAAAAAGAAAAACAAAAAATAATATTAGAAATCTCACAAACACACCGTGCCTATTTTTTTTACAAAAAAAAAGAAAAAGAAAAAGGAGAAATGTGACCAAACAGTTCAATTAAAAGATAAATTTATAATATTTGTTTCATTTTTTTAATATGTGTTTTTAGATATTTTTTTCTATATAAAATGTAAAAAGGTGTATTGAAAATGTAAAAAAAGTACGTTGAAATGGGATATTTATTATTTTATTATTATAAAAAAAAACCACTAAAACAAAACAAACAATAAGAGTTCTATTGTTCACCCAGAGTGAAATTTGCAACTTTTAGAATGATATTACAATTTACATGATATATTGTTATCTTTAACAAACGCATTCTTTGGTCTCGATAAATCTTCTCGTATAATAAATAATTTTTTTAGAAAAAAAAGGGTTGAAACTTGAAATTAAAATGTGTCATTAAATTAAATATGTATCCCTAAGTTTGAACTTTCAACTTGTCAGAATCGCAAATAATTTATCCAAAAAAAAGGGGAAAAAAAAGGAGCCAATATATAAAGATAATTATCGTTGTGATAATTGATGAGAAGAATACCAGTCAAACTTGACTTTGAAAGATTTTTGAGGAGCATTCGATAATTAGTCAAGACACATTTTCAGCTCTATTACATTTATTTTATTTAAAAAATTCATGTTCCTCACTCTAGCTTTTGTTTATCCATTGAAGAAGTTGTGGAGCATACATAAATGGAGCTTTCCAGTCAAACTTCTTACCATTGTGTTTGACTGATTATAAAATAAAACTAGATGCTCTGCCTGGGCGCCCCCTCTACTATAATTTTGTGTTAATAGATAAATGAATTTTTGATTTAGAAAAAATAAAATAGCTACACATTTATTGTTTTCCCTTTTTTAGCCAAAAATAATATAAAAATAAAAAATCATCTACAAAAGGAGAAAAAATATTAAAAAGTACACCGATGCAGAAATCATACAAAAGAATGTTGAGTAATAAAGGGGATAATTTTATAGACAAATTTAAATGCTATCTTAATTTGATTGATAAATGATAAGTGTTAGGAGTTAAAAATGTGTAGCTATTTTTGTAAATTAGCTTTTGTTTTTCTGGATAAGAAGTTTTTTTTCTTTTAAAAAGGGATGACGCGTGGCAGAATGGTTAAAGCAATATGGTGCATTTGGAGCCAAAATTTTTTAATAAGAAATTGGCACATCAACATCCTGTATTCTGCTTTAATAGGGTAAAAGGGATAAAAGAAATCACTTCCGTGCATACATCTAATAGAATTCTCATTAAGCTGTTGAAATTCTACCTCAGGAGTTTAGATTCAGTTACTCTTTAGTGAAAAAAAAAAATCATATTTATCGTATTATTTCGGAGACAATATTTCTTTGAATTTGAGATATGCCAAAATGTGGAAGTGGAAGCAAATTGGAGTTTTTTTTGCCACCACCAATTATACTCGTTACAGCCATGAGTTGACTATTTTGTCCCTCGTATTTAGACCTAACAATCAACTCTTAAACCCTAAACTCTCTCTTTCAATCTTTAGAATCTCATTTTGAAGTCATTTGAAGACAAAATTAATGGTGGGAAGAAGGGATCGAAGCATGAAAGAGCCGATCTTATTCCAGGATATGACTTAATGGTGTAATTTCCGTTTTCTTTTTTTTTTTTTTGTTTGTCTATGTCATCCTATGATATGCTTATATTTTTCCTATTTATTATATCCCTAATTTGTGATTTTTGTAATATATTTTGAGTACAAATATACTATTTATATGATTTTATCTTTATTTGTAAGTTTTGTACTCAAATGGAAGAATTGTTGAAATTTTGGACTAAAATGAAGATAAAAGAAACTCAAAGCGAGAATTGAAGATTTGTTAAATTGACAAGGAATAAATTGAAGCACTGGAAGAGTTGGAGAAGTTTTAATTTAAATTGGCTTGAAAAAATAATAACTTTCTTATTCATGAAAAAATAGGATTTGAGAAAAGCCTATAAAAAGAGAGCTAAGGTTTTATTTTTGGAGAGAGACTTAACCACAAATTTTCTCCTTACACCCGCAGCCCTCCACCACCTACGCCGAAATCCATCACCTCACCCTCATCTCCTCCACGCCTCCATCAGCCCTCCACCACCTTGCTTCCTCTCCACTCCCACGCACAAAACTACTTCTCCATCACCTCAGCCCCCCACCTCTGCCGACCATCACCTTAATCATCATCCACCACACCTCCATGCACCAAACCCTTTTTCCACCTACCAACTCCGCCGAAAACCATCATCACCTTATTCCTCGCAACACACCATCAGCCTCATCACACTTCCACGCACCAAATAACCTCATCACCTCTCCACGCACCAAACTGAACCCGCACACCATCATCTTCAACGCATTTGCACCATCATCGGAGGAGGAAGCAAGCAGCTGTTCATCAATTTCAATCTTAACTTTTGGCCTACTTCTCCCGGGTTTCATTGTTTTATTTATTTTTGAAATGATGTGTAGCTAAAATAGTTAATCTAGGGTTTTGGATGTAGCCGCCATACTATTTAATTTAATTGAATTCATGATTGTGATTTTTTCATTAGTTGATATTTAATATTCTTGTTTTTATTTCATGTGAGTATTTGATTACCACTTGCATGCTTTAAAGGTGTTTAACAGAAGGAATGACAGTTGAAGGTTAACACTAGTTCATGGGAATATTAAACTTAGATAGTGAGCCACGATAATAGGAACACCGTCTTTGCAGCTATAGATTCTAGGGTTCTTAATGTACTCTAATTAAATCCTATAGTCACGACAGTAGTCATAGGATTAGTTTGAGTAAGAGAATTATATCACGACAGTGAATAGTTCTTAAATAGGTGAATCGTTGTGAGATTAATGAAAGTCCAAAGTCACATATCTATAGGTTGAGTTAAACTGAATAGTCGGTTGGTGAATCATTTGCCCTAGGTTTTTCTTTTACTTATTTATATCTTTAAATAATTGCAATTGATAATTTTAGGTTTAGATTAGTTTAAATTGATAAATTGTTAATATAAATAATAATAAGAAATAATTTTAACCGGTACTTGGTAACCTTCTCTGTGTGATCGACCCTATTTTTTACTTTACTGCTAGTAATTATACTAAGTAGGTAATTAATTATTTTACTAGTGTGATGACGGCTTGTCATCCTAATCATACACATTGTTAAACACTTAAAAGTGGACCAGAAGGATGCAATTTAGGTTACTCTTCTGTTTGATTTTAGACGGATCAATATGTTAAAGTATATAAGTACTTTGAGCTCCCATCTCAAAACCAATTGACATGAGTGGTGTGGCTTTTGAAATTTATATATTGAGTGATTTCTCTTCATGGTGGCAACGTGGAACAGATTATCCACTTTAACACAATATATGCAGGAGGAAACCATCTAGCAATTTGACAATATTCTTCTACTCCTTTCGCGCTTTTCTTTTAATAACCTCGTTTCTTGAACAAAAGGAGTTCATCAATAAAGTGAGTTATAAATGTAGAACGAAGGGAATATCAAATATTTAGGCTATGTATATTTTCTTAACTTGACAAGACATTTACATCAATATACTCGCCAGTTTCTTCACTCTTTCAACCAAAAAAAAAAAGTCGAATAAAAATTTCATCAAGTGGACAGATGATGTTTCGAGTAACCACATTGCATGGTTGCATTCATTTGCTCATCGACTTCTTTAATCTTTAATACGAGAGACATAACCTAGTTCAGGAGTACTTTAGTAACATTATAGTTTCAAAAAAATGGTGGAGTACTCTTCATTATATTTGAGTTTTCAGGTGGGGAAAAGAAAAAAAGAAAAACAAATTAGTGGGGGCTCTTTTGCACACTTGAAAACTAATATGGGGCCAGAAAAATTTGAATTAACATTCCAAAACCACAGGAGCCTAAAAAGGCGCGGAGGAGTAGGGCAGAACTCCGGCAATCAGAGAGGCACACTTCTTAATTCTCCAAGGGCTTCTTCCATTTTGTCTCTGCGTTATTTTTTGGGAATATCAGAAGCCAAAAATTGAGGGATTCATTGCAAATACAATGCTCAAGTTGAGGATAATAGAAGTGTAAGTCCAAGAAGTTCCGAATCGAAGACTACCTCAACTGGATGGGGTGTTAGATCACCAGAAAAGATTAAAAGAGGCACTTTTATCTGTGAATATCTTGGAGAAATTCTTGACAATTGGGAAGCTGATTGTCTCAATGAGGAATATCTCTTTGACATTGGTAACAGGTTTACCATTGATGCGGAGAAGTATGGGAATGTGAGTAGATTTATCAACCACAGTTGCTCACCTAATCTGTATGCGCACAATGTTGTTTATGATGACGAAGAATTGCCTCACGCAATGTTTTTTGCTACAAAGGATATACCTCCCCTTAAAGAACTAACATTTCATTATAACTACGTGATCGGTAGTGTTCGTGATGCCAATGGAAAGATAAAGGAGAAGGATTGTTTCTGCGGTTCTCGCTCTTGCAGAGGGAGAATGTATTGTTGAAATGAATTTAATGGTTTGCAACTGTACCAAATATTAACACAGACCATTTTTTTTCAGTTGTATCATTACTTTTTATTTCTATTTGTTACATTGATCAACATCTATGACTGTTCAGCAAAAACCACCCCAGTTGTGAATTTCATGACTTGTTAATGTGTTCTACTGTTTTCGAAAGGTTGTAGTTTCAAAATATTGGAGGATCAACAGCTGATTGTGAAAGTAAAGTTTGTTGCTTCAGAGCAAAATGTGATGTTCAGCGCGGCTTCACATCTGTAGCATGTCAGATTTTGTACTTGCTGTGCAATGAAGTTGGCCCAAAGGCTTCTCCAGGCTTCTCTCACAGTTAAACTGTTCCTGTCCTTTTGAGTGCATGTTTGCATTAGACATCAGTAACTGCTTCTTTTGGTTTGGCCACTTTTTCTATTTGAAGACTAACCCTTTTGTTTTAGATTTGGTTCTACTTGCGAAGAAGTGGT
Organism: Oldenlandia corymbosa var. corymbosa; assembly: GCA_949775105.1. Taxonomy (NCBI): domain Eukaryota; kingdom Viridiplantae; phylum Streptophyta; class Magnoliopsida; order Gentianales; family Rubiaceae; genus Oldenlandia; species Oldenlandia corymbosa. The sequence goes on along the minus strand of OX459123.1, from coordinate 1,305,325 downwards.
CACGGCTGTGAGCTGAAGTGGTTGTGTTTCAGCCGAGAACTTGGCACAATGTGTACGTATGAGCGTAGTCTCTTGTTGCAGCGAAACTGCTAACTAATGTGGAATAAGTAGTTTACTGCCTTCACATTGTTTGTTCACCACTTCTTCTATGTGGGTTTCTGTTTTGTCTATGTCATTCTAATCATAAGCATTGTTAAGTTTGGAATAGAGAAAATGAGGTCTTGGACTGTCATGCATAGGTACTTAGCCTTTGTAATTCTAATTCCTGCCTGAAACGAAAATGAGGGAGGGATGATATTGAGAATATTATAAGTGGTTTTTAGTTCCTTATTTCAAAATAATCTCTGTACAAATTACAGTGGGGAACAAAAACTTGAGAATCTTGGATACGCTCACATTGGTTTTGGTTCTGGATAGTGTGCTTCACTGCACAATAGAGACAAGTGAATTTCACTCTAGCAGTACTCCTACATTCCTTGATCAGTTGAGACAAGCGTGGTAGTATAGTTAGTCAGTGCAGCGAATTCCAATCCTGCCTTCACCTTGCAAGATTTTAGTTGAATAGAGCTTTACTCGTACACATATTCGTGTTTGGATTTGAAATTAAATACCATGTTTGTGAGGCTTTTACTTGTATTTTTTTCTCAATCATTTTGGTGATGATTTTTGTACATTTTGTTAGTGATTTCCAATTCTGCCCCCAACAACATCAACAATAACAAACCTTTTTCCCACTAGGTGGGGTCGGCTATATGGATCATATGTCGCCATCGTGCTCGGTCGGTACATAAATCATCGGACAAATTCAAATATTTCAAACCATTTTTGATAGTTTCTTTCCATGTTTTCTTAGGTCTACCCTACCCCTTTTAATTTGAGTTCTTGCTTCTATAGTTTCTACCCTCCTAACCGGGGCCTCTATCGGTCTCCTACGCATATGTCCAAACCATCTCAAATGATTTTCTCTCATTTTTCGTCTATTGGAGCTACGCCTACTTTCTCTTTAATGCACTCATTGCTAACCTTATCTAATTTAGTATGCCCATACATCCATCTTAACATTCTCATCTCCGCTACTCGCATTTTTTGCTCATTTTCATATTTAGTAGCCAAACACTCGAATCCATAAAGCATTGCCGGTCGAATGGCTGTTCTATAGAATTTACCTTTAAAACGCAATCGTACCTTACGATCACAAAATATTGATGAGACAATACGCCATTTATTCCATTCGGATTGTATTCTATGTGTTATATCTTTATCAATTTATCTATTTTCCTCTATAATTGATCCTAAATATTTAAAACTTTTAGATGTGTTTATTTCATGTTCACCAATTTAATTTTTACCATGTTATTACTCCTACGAGTACTAAAATGACACCCCATATATTCCGTTTTAGCCCTACTTATAGTAAAACCTTTAGATTCTACCGCCTCCCTCCAAGTCTCTAACTTGGCATTAACCCCCTCCCTCATTTCATCTATTAGAACTATGTCATCCACGAATAACATACATTCGGGGATGGCTATTTGCAAATGCTTAGTAATTTCATCAATTACTAAGGCAAAAAGGTATGGGCTCAACCCCGAACATTGATGCAAATCAACTGTGATTGGAAATTCACCCGAATTTCCTACGGGAGTCCTTACACATGTTGCATTTTGATACATGTCTTTTACATCTCTATTGACCCTACCATATGCTTTTTCAAGTTCGATAAAGTCCATGTGCAAATCTTATTTTTTCTCATTAAAGTGTTCACATAATCTTCTTATTAAATGTATAGCTTCCATTGTTAATCTTCCGGGCATAAACCCAAATTGATTTTCCATTATACTTGTTTCTTGTCTTAACCTAGTTTCTATCACCCTTTTCCACAATTTCATTGTGTGACACATTAGTTTTATACCCTTATAGTTAGCACAATTTTATATATCTCCTTTATTTTTAAATAAAGGTATTAGTGTACTCTTCCTCCATTGGTTAGGCATTTTCTTACTCTTCATTATTATGTTAAATAACTCCGTAAGCCATTCAATACCAAATTTGCCAAGACATGGCCACGCCTCTATTGAGATATCATCGGGACGTATGGCTTTACCATTTTTCCTTTTTTGCATAGTTTTTTCAACCTCCTTAATTTGAATTTTTCTATAGTATGTGAAATTTTTATGTTTCTCACTTTCCTCTAATTCACCGAATGTTGTTTCTCTATTATCTATTTCATTATGAATAACTTATGAAAATAATCTTTCTACCTATCTTTTATTATCTTATCATCAACTAGAACATGTCCATTTTCATCTTTTATACATTTAATTTCGTTTAAATCTCTTGCTTTCTTTTCTCTCAATTTTGTAATTTTGTAAATGTCTTTTTCGCCATCTTTAGTATCCAATTTTTTGTAAAAAATTTCATAAGCTTTTATCTTTGCCTCACTTACTACTTTTTTCATTTTTTTTTAGTATTTTTATATTTTTCTAAGTTCTCATCACTCTTATTAGTGTACAATACTTTATAGCAAGCCTTTTTCTCTTTTACTTATTCTTGAATATCTTGATTCTACCACCACGACTCTTTAGTACATTTACTACCTTTAGAAACTTCTAGTTCGTTTTTAGCGATTTTTCTTATTTCTTTTGTTACCTTTTCCCAAGTTTTATTAGCTTCTTTTTCTATATTCCAATTTATATTTTCAAATAAGGCTATAGAAAACCTTCTTTTTTTTTTTTTTTTATCTTTGTTATTAAGATTCCACCATTTTATCCAAAGTATTTTATGTACTTTTTGCTTACATGTATTATTTTGATTGTTAGATCTAGGACTAGTAACATATGTTGAGTCGTTAGACACTCATCCGGTATTACCTTACAATATTTACACATTTTTCTATCATTTTTTTAAGTTAAGAAGTAATCAATTTGGGACTTATTAGTGCCACTTTTATATGTAATCAAGTGCTCATCCCTCTTTTTAAACAAGGTGTTACATATGACAAAATCATATGCAACCGAAAGATCTAGTATAGTTTTACCTTCATTATTTTGCATCCCAAAACCATAACCCTCGTGGACCCTCTTTTCGTCTTCATTTCCCTTCTCTACATATCCATTTAAATTCCCACCTACAAAAATTTTTCCATTTTGAGGGATTGATTGGATCAATGTTCTAAATCTTCCCAAAATTTAATTTTAGTGGATTCATCTAAACCTATTTGAGGTGCATATGCACTAATTATATTTAAGGCTTCATTTCCTATTATAATTTTTAAGGATATTAATCTATCCCCTTTCCTAACCACCCCTGCTACTTGGTCTATGAGTGATGAATCTACTATGATACCTACCCCATTCCTAGTCCTATTTTTTCCACTATACCAAAGTTTGTACCCTGTGTTTTCTAAAACTTTGGCTTTTTCAGCTACCCATTTTGTTTCTTGCAAACACATTATATTTACTCGTCTTCTTCTCATACATTCTACTAGTTCTAGGGATTTACTATTTAAGGACCCTATATTCCAACTCCCTATTCTACAAGTTTTATCATTTCTATATTTAATATTCGATTGTCTTCTATCTTGGGCATTTTTCCTAGTTCCCACTATTCCCACGCCCTCATGGGAATGTAGCACTCCTTGCCAAGAACTGAAAGATGTAACTTGTAATGAATTCTTGGCGTATGGGGCCTCTTGCATATTTTGCACTACACCCAAGTCCCCATGGGGATGTAGCGGTCCTTGCCAAGACAGCACATTTAGACTCTGCGGTACGCCACGTACAACGGGTGGCGTCCTACTATTTATACGATTTCTTATATGATCCATATTAATGAGAGTGGCGGGATTTTTTTTATATGCTGGCTGCCAACCTAACGTAAACCCTCCTTCTTTACACTAACTGGGGACAGTTAACGGTAAACTCTAGAGAACTAACGAACCCGAGAGTTTACCGTAGGCAGAGTTATTTCCAATTCTGCCCCCAAACCAGCGAATTTTGTCTGCAAAATGTATGCATTGAGTTTATCAAAATAGCTAATGCTGAGTATTTTCCTGATATATAATGGTTTTTGTTGTTGTGATTTCCATATTTTCTATGATTGAGTTTCAGAACTTCGGGTTCAGGCATGATGATGCTTTTGATATCGAACCAACCTGAAAGGCATTCAATAGAAACATCATTAGTCAAATGGTTGTGTTTGAGTGTTGTACATCTTCGTCTGTTTTTCTGGAATTGGTGATGTGTGTCGCTACTGTGGTATGAGTTGACTACCAATGTTGAAGTAAGGATGGTTGGAATTGTGTAAACATTGTCAGTATAGTAGTTTGCGTGTAAACTTGTGTAACAATCTCTGGTTGGCAGTTGATACTGTTCTTTTACTAGATTGAGGTATCTTCTCTTGCTAAGATCCTCTTAGATTAGAAGCACCAAAGGACTCCCAATCACCAGTTTTTGTCTGAGAGTAGCATTTTCAATATAATCTGTCTGCAGTAGTTCGCTTATCTAGTCTGCGATATACTGTGAGATGATAGCTTGTGTTGTGTCTTTCTGTACTTGGAGCAACCACAGTGGATAAGTAATTAGCATAGACATTCGGGCCAATTACACTTTTTTACAACTATCCCCCATTGGAGAGCATTGTTTTGTTTGTCTGTGTGAGAGTAGATATTACTTCACTTTCTAGAAAAATTGTTGTTAAGAGCATGTTCATTGGTGGGATTAGAAAAGTGAGGTTCCTCCCACCACATAAGCACGAACGAACCCCACTCTTTTTACTCTATAATTTTTGTACTGGATTTACCCAGGTTCAATAAGTTAAGTGGGCTAATTTTCTGCACCTTGTCTCCTTTGTACTTCAATTTCTATCCCAAAAATCAAGATGGCCCACCTATTACACTACATTTTGCAGGAGTTTGCAAGGGAGTAAGAAATTAACGAGGTATGACTCAACTCTCTCCTATGGGGGAGGTTTGACTGGGGTTGTAAGTGACTCATATTTCAACGGCATTTATAACCGCTGCACTTGCTCTAAGTGGGCCAAATATTGTATTGTTCTTGGAAGAGAAATACTACTTCTGGGACCCGATTTTTATTTTTTTGATAAAAACTATTAGAAAAAATGGTTGAATAGTTGGGTGGGACTTAAAAAACTGATGTGGTGAGTCTTGGGCCACTTTAATTACCACAGCCGTTGTGGTTATGGTAATTCAAACAAATTCAAACCGCTTCCATTGGAGAAAGTTACCAACATATTCAAACAGCTATCATTAGAGAAGTTTACATGAAAGCTCACGCTCTCTCTGCAGTTACTCATCTTTTGCAGAATAAGGCGGGCCAGCCTATTTTATAGTAGGCTATGATTTTTTGTTAAAGAAAATATGTATAAATAAAAGAGGGACCACAATTAGAGACACATATGGTAATACCCATTGCAACAAGTGATTAATGAAGTGGTAAATCACAAAAAACTGACATGAAAAGAGATTTGGGGCCACATTTTTTACCCAACATGTAAAACCGATGTGGTTGCTCTTAGGGTATCCACAACAATCGTTTATTTATTGTGTAATGTCAGGACATAAAAAATAGTAGACCATTGGGGCTCGTTTAATGTTGTCAGGAGTTGTAAATATTTCAAGTAGTGTAATTCTGACATAGGGTGGGGTAATACAGGGCGGCAGTCAACCCCATTTCCTTTTTTTTTCAATTTTTTTAAGTGGATCCCACGAATGGTTAGCATACCTTATTCTTTTATTTTTTTTGGTCTTATTTCGGTGTCCTTTTTTTGTGTAAATTTTGTTATATATATATATATATATATATATATATATAGATACCGTTGCCAACCAACAAAACCCTTTTTATGTCTTTTTTTCCCTTTAAATCTGCCCGTTTTTTCTTTTGTCATCTTCAACATAATCTCAAATAATTTTTTATTCATTTTTTTTCTTCATTTTTCTGGCCATTATAGAAATTCATTGATCATTGAAAAAACTAGTCATTTGTTAACGTTTTCACTATAATTTTATAATTTTTTTTAGAAAATAATTTAAGATTTTGTCTATAGATACCTCCCAACATTGATTTTCATAATGCACCACTTTCTTTATTTTTCCTCTCTTCTATACCTATAGTTCTTCCTTTACTACGCATCTACTTCTCATTTTTTTTTCTCTGTTTTTCACTTACCATGAGTAGAGAAAATAAGAAAAATCGTCCTACAAACAATGAAAATCCGTCTCACAATTTCAAATTCCCCCACCTCCCAAAATTTTCATCCTAATATGCAAAATTTTTACATCTCCGGTGGATGCTAAGAGAAAAATCTTTAAAAAGGTGCAAAAAGCAGTAAGAAAAGATGTCGAGCGAGCATTTGGAGTGCTTCAGTCCCTTTAGAATATTTTACGTATACCATCTCGATTGTGGGACAGAGCATCGCTTAAAGATATAATGTATACTTGCAAGTTGCATCATATTACACAATATGATAGTTGAGGATGAGGGAGATGAGACAAACTGGACTTATGACATGAGCATTTAATTTTCGCATTATCAAGAGGCAATCCCTAATATTCAATAATACATTCAAAGGAAAGCAGAAATAAGCGATCACGAAGAATATCATCAACTACGATCAGATTTGGTTGAGCACATCTACGAACGTTTTGGAAATATTTTTACTGAAATGTAATGTTGTTAGATTATTTTTAAATATTTTTAGATTTTTACTATCTCTATAAACATTTGTAGTGAAATTACGTTAATGTCATTTTTTAAATTAATTATTGTACTTTATTAATATATTGTTCACTCGATGATTATTAAGTTTTTTTTATATTTTTATGATATTTAATTATGTTTTTATATTTTTTTAAAAATAATAAAATTTTATAATGTACTTTAAAAGTCATACATAAATGTTATTCTTTTTTGTATATAAAACATGTAATTATGAAAAATAAATGTAACTATTATTAAAAGTAAATGTAATTATTTTTATAAATAGTAAAATATTAATAGTAGGATAGATGTGGGGTAATAATAATGGGATAGCTGTGGGTCCAAAATTATATGAGTAGTGAGTGTAATATTATTGTAAAAAAAAGTATGTAAAGTGAAAGTGTAGTGAAATGTTGACGTAGCAGTGAAATGTTATATTTACTTACATAAATTGTTGGGATATTTTAAAGTAAATCACGTTTTAGATATATTGTGTCACTGGTGTTCTCAATGATTATTAATGCAGCCGCAGATTTTAGTCTGTTATCGTGTTATTGGTGTTCTCAATGATTATTGATGCAGTCGCTTATCCGTGCAACGGTACTGCATTTTTCCTAGATTTCTCTGCAGTGTAATGAGTCTGAACTGTATTAACTCTCCTTTCCCATTGTCTGTGATTTGAAACTTGATTTGAGAGGATGCTTGCATACAAAAACAGAAAAGAATCTCTGGTTGCACTCTATATGATCTGCAACGCTGTTAAGACTTGATCCCAAGCCATTTCATTTACTCATGAGCCTTTACCACTGAAACAGTAAAGCTAGAAAGAAATCTGTAGTGTTTTCAACTTAAAACGAGAAAAAGAAACTAAATTAGTGTTGGATATGAAATTAATTCAAAGATTTGATCACGGATCCATTGATCCAATTTAGGGTAATTTCCCTCAATTTTTAGAATTTTCGATCTAGTTCGCGTACCAGTATTCCAAAATGAATATTGACCTCCTCGACTGTAAGGGACTTCTACTGAAATTTGTACAAGATCTATTGCTACCAACACTTCTGTCGCAGTCTTGAACAAGTGTACTCGCTTACTACATTTTTCATTTTGTTGCTTTTCCTAACAAAAATGTTGATCTTACAACTAGCTTGAACTAGTAATTTCTATGCAGAATATCTGACCTTCTAATTCAAGAATTGTAACAATTATGGCTTTGAAAAGGAAAAACAAACTTATAGACAACAAAAAGATCAAAAAGAGATAGAGTTGCTTGCTCCACCAAATCAATCCAAGTAGAAAAGGGTAACTATCTTCCGGAGATTCTTTGCTTCTTGACAGGTTTCCATGAGCAATCGACTATCATGAAAGGCAAAGCAAATTACTTGCTGTACTTGTGAAATGATGTCCATGTTACACAACCTGCACAAGTAAAGGTTCATCAATCCGACGAGTAATAATACTCATGATGAAATCGTCAACCAGCGATTTTGAACAGGAAATGATCGGATGTGAATTTAACTATACACCACATCATTCCCCATCCTGTCTAAACCAGAAAGTTCCAAACAAGGGTACGAGTTTAATACATCTTTCATTCACAGGTACAAATAACACTCCCAAGGCTTCAAGAAATGATCTCTTAGTGGTACCATCTTTCATACTAGCACATGAAATGATTTGATACAGTCTTACAGATGGGAAGGACAAAATCACCCATTATCACGTCATAATTTTAATGAGTGTAAGTGGTACTTGGATTTTTTTTTTACTTACGGCATCATTTGCTGTGTCAGCTCACCAAAGAGTGCAAGTATGATATCCCTCTCAATTACAGGTGGGTATAGCAAATCAAACCTTAGGATTCTAAAAGGGAGTACAGAACTCCGCAGATTGATAATTAGCCAACCTAAAAAACTTGCAAGTTTTTGGCTTAGAATGCCCCAACTCAAACCAGATTCTCATTCTTTCATTTATTATATGTTTTCAACAAACAACAACAAAAAACTAGCAAGATCATTTGTTTCCAAGCTGGGTCAAACTCTAAATACCATCCAGTTTTGGTTTCTTTTCAGCACACATCTAACATCTATATCATTTCCGAAGAGCCAAGACTTTAAGTCAGAAAAGAAATTCTGATACATCCTTCTTTAGGCAAATGAAGGGAGAAGGTTTTATTATTATTATTATTATTATTATTATTATTATTATTATTACAAAACTGGCACAATAGTACGACATCTAATATGCACTCAAGTCACATAGACATTCCTGGGATACGACACTTCATTCGAAAAATTATGCTTCTTAGGGTTGTAAATAATTCAAGTGAAAGCCAGAGAATTGATCAAACTGCTGTTACAGTCTAATCTTTATTTCTTGATTGATGATTATTCAATTCACTTTTTTACTTTGGGAACTGGGGGCAACTGGAGCACTAGGGAAATCAAGAAGAGCAGCATACAACTGTACAATACAAGAAAGAGGTTGTCTGAAAGATGCATTGTATACCTGCTGGCTTCAATAAGGGGAAGATGATCATTATGAGGCTTTTCTATTACATTTTTTACCTGCAAAATTAAAAGAATGAGTTTAGTCAACACCTAATTACTTTCAACTTGTTTTGAAACTTTTGATTGCAGAAAACATCTTAATACATCAAAAATTCTTGGTAAAGGGTCGAACATTTAGATAACCTGTAACTTATAAGAACCGAAATTTCATCTAGTAATAAATAGCCAAAAGCTCAGACACTTCAGTTCTCAGAAGAAGTTATGCTTCTGCATCATTCAGCAGAGTAGAGTACCCATTCAACTACATCATTGAAGGATGTTGCCATAGCCCAACAAGATGAAACAAGGACGCACAGTGATTGTCTAACTGCAACTTTCCCAGAGCAGGAGATCTAAACACACGTACATACCCTCTCCAGGATAATGTTTTAAGTTCAGCAAAAGCAACCGGAATCATCTTTTTATTGACTTGACAGCAATAAATTATTACACAGAAAAGTTTGCTGTTATTCTTAGCCAATCACATTTATTACATGGGCAAATTTGTTATCTTGATTTTTGAGTTTTATTCTTTTAAGAAAAAAGCTACATTTAGGAGGAAAAAACACACGAGTACAATTGAAAACAATAGTCAGACATCAAAACTGCAATTGAACATAAGTATTAGCCCCAAAATAAAAATTGCATACTTTAGCGAGTAACTCTTGACTCTCCGGAGGCTGCTTTTCTAAACTTTGCGGCAATATTACCGTCAGAAGCTCAGGTTTCTCAGCTCGAAGGGCACCTCTAATAACAGCAGCATTTGTTCCAGAAGCTCCCGATGTGAAAATATGGTTTTTCTAGAAAGTAAAACAAAAACACGTAAATGAGGTTAAACAACTGCGTACAACATAAAGCATAGTACATGGAAAGAAGATACAGAAACATACCATCCATATTTAAAGATGAGGTTAAGAACTGCATGCAACATAAGCATGATTTATGGAAGAAAGATACAGCATCATACCGTTATGACCAATGCGTAGCTAAGAATCTCAATGAGCTCCTGATGCATGAATCCCATATTTCGTGTCCCAAAAAAACCAATAGACCTCGGTCCTTGTTGTTGAATAGCTAATAACTCCTACAGAAAAGCAAAGTCACAATTTATTACAAAAGAGATTAATTTGCTCGCATATAGATCAAGCATATCAAATAAATGAAAGCAATTCAAAATTCCTTTAAAATTAAAGGACTTATCAATAGTTTCAAATAAATGTAGAAGTCGCAGAGTTCTGTGCAAACATTTATTAATTTATTTGTCCTGCCTTCAGATATGAGCACTTGCCGCACGAAAAGGTTTAACATGTATTCACACTACTGGAGGATAATTTCACATAAATCCTTCCAGGAGGTGTAGACCATCTGCCATGAAGAAACTAGTTCAGGTTTTCAAGTTGCATGCAAACAAAATACTTATTTATGATATTCACGAGCTGAACTAATCATAATTTTGATCAACATTCCAGTTGGCAAAACTACTGTATACCTATAAGTACAGAATAAAACTAATAGCACAAAGGTATATAAACAGGACAATAATGCCAAGAGAATAGTCTTAATTAAAATGATATCCAAATCAAAACTAAGTACCATCTGAGTACACAAGTGAAAAAGTATACCTGTAAATAGTCCACATCAGGTACAGGCTTGTACTCTGTTATTAGAAGTGTTCCTGTCCCCTCAACAATAGATTGGGCTTGGCTTGGGATCTGAGTTTTAACCTCGTCATCAGATCCAAACATTTGTAACTCAGATTCATCTTCATTGTTAAGATTACCAGAGCTTCGATGTGTTTTCTCGTATCCGCAAAGCCACTATATCAGCACATAGAAAACAGAGTCCCCTGGTAGTAAATCATTAGTGAAAACCAACTGATGCATATAAGAAACAATGAAGAAAGATGCATGCTCGTAAGAAACATAAGTGATGGTGTAAAATTTTATGTCGGATTAACAAATAAAGCTTGAAGAACTAGATAAAGAAACCGAAAAAGCAAATGCTCCAAAAGACGATATCTTAAAAAATAATCTTAAACAAAAAAGTTACAAGCCATTGTTCTGCTAACGGTCTTCGGAAAAAAACTGGTGCCGTTGGTATGAGGAATACCATGCAATCCTAAGTAACAGAGAACTTGTCTAGAAATGTTGAAAATGGAATAAAGAAAATGTATTTCCACATTGGGGAAACACCTTCTTGGGCCCAAGAGCAGCTCATCGTGCAAAATGGTGATTAAGACACTGTTCAAAATCGAATCGTGCTGCAAATGACTATTGCGTAAAAGACACACTAAAATTTTATAGAGCCACTTTTACAAGGTTTCTGCTAAGCCACAAAAGTGCAAATGATACAACATTTTCACCAACTTTGTGTATGTACCAGTGTTTTTTTCCCCTTAAAACAGACACTCATCTGGCCATTAGTTTACAATTCCACATCCAAGACTTTCAGAAAAGCAAACAAAAAGCAAATACTATGCAATCTCACTCTTATTTCTGCAATATGGAAATGACCAAAAAGGGAACAATAAAAAAACCCAAGTCTCTAGTAATATAATCACAACTGAGTTATATAACCTATAAAAGACTATTGCAAACATCAAAAGTTTCAAACAAACATTTCAGCCAATCAGCAATACATCATGCTCCAAATTCTCTATATACATAAAGTCACATATGAAGGGAGAATCCGATAACCAAAAAGCAATAATACCATTGTTCACAACTTTCACAGGAAAAACCCAAAGTTCAATGGAAACTATTTCAAAGTCAGAAAATCGAAAAAAAATCCAAAACACAGAATCCCAATTTATATTTCTCGGCTAGATAGCAAAAAGGAAAACTTTCAGTCCTAAAGTTCAGCAAGAGTGCGACTACCCAAAGATTGCTCAACCATACATCAACCGAACTACACATTCCATTCAATGTTACAGCATAAAAGAACTCATAGACTGAAACCCCCATTAAAAAGCAGTAAACAATATCATCCGCAGACATAACTTACAGAAGGAATAGTTAGATAAACAAAGAATTGAAATGGCAGCAAAAGGCTGGGGAAAACTAAAAGCTTCGAAAAGAGCTAAAAAGCCCAAAACTTCATTGAAAAGAAGCAAACAAACTCCACAATCCAACAATCCAATGAATGCCATTCAACGCCGTGACTCATACATATAAAAATCCACTTATCCAATTCAGTAAATAATATCACACATCGGTAGCACATGCATTGAAGGGATGCCTAGATAAAAGATGAATGAAAAGGAGAGAAAAATGGAAAAGGGAAAAGACTATACCTTCTTGTGTTTGCTTAAAGACCCAAGAGAGGAAGCAGAAGACCCTGTTCTAATATGGGGTGAAGCCAAAGATTGGAATGCGGCAAAGGGAGCATTTGCGGAGGAAAAGTGACAACCTTTGAAAGAAGAATTCAAGTGAGGCAATAGTAATAGCCTCAATGATAAGGGTGTTGTCATTTCCTGATGAAATCAATCTCTCTAACACCAAATAGGAAAAAAAAACCTTCCCTTTGCCTAAGCTTCAAATGATAAGGTTACAATAAATAAATAGGCTTCTGGTTCTGTAATTTTTGAATGGATTTGTTAGCCCTTTGGGGCTATTTTCAGCATCCCTTTTGGGGACTGTGTGAGTATGTGTATGAGACTGAGATGATGGATGGGTTTTATTGCAGCTGATTTGCTGATTGGAAATGAAGGAAGGATGATGACGATGATGATAGGGGTGGAATTTGAGGAAAAGGGTTGCTCCTTTTCTCCTTTTTTTTTTTTTTTTCATTTTCCTTTTTAACTTTTCTCAGATTTTTTTAGCGCTTTGACCTTTGTATTGTTTTTGGCTTTTTCTTTTTTCGTTTTTTTTTCTTTGCCATAATTCACAGTATTCACCATTATTTTTTTAGTTAAGAAAAATCATTTCATAACAATAATTATTCGTTCACTAATCTATCATATGGTGGTACCCAAAGGAATTGTGTTGAAGTGATAATTTAATGTTGCTTAAGTCAATGTCCAATAATAAGCCTTTGGAATTTTAACAAATTTATAAAACGCTACAATAAATATGCATATTATCAAACATTCATATTTTGACTCGATAAAATGTTTGTAGTATTTTCAAAATTATTTTTATAGATATTTTAACGATGCCATAAGATTGACACCGTAATTAAGTTCTTGAACATTAAGGAGACGTTTGGTTTGTTCATGAATTTTATTATGGAATTTGGTATGATAATAGGAAGATATGATAATATGTTGGTGGGATTGAAATCTTTATGGATCACATTAATGGGTAAAACTGGATTTGTACCATATCCATACTTTTAAGCTTCAATGTTAAAATCTGCAAGTAATTGGTCATTAACATCAAGTTTTTAGGACAACTAGTCTAGGTTTTTTTTTTTTTTTTCCAAATATATATATTCTAGGGGTCGGGTCGTTGTAGAGTAGAGACCCGTTATGATTTTGTTGTAAGGAAAAGATAATTTGAAATCAAAAATTTTTATTTATATGACAGTCTAAATATTTGTACAATAGTTTACATAATTATACACACAAGCTAAGTGATTAAATTTGTAGTTCAGCTTCGATTGTACCAGTGCGCTCGAGTAAAAGAAAAAGACTCCACTCCATGTTAAGTGCTGCTTTGAGAATATATTTCCATACAGGATGAGATAGAAGTCTTTTCAGTAATTCATCTACTTCTTTTTCAAACATCGAATTATAAGTACACTGGCCACAGTGAATACAAGTACAAGGATTAGAACTATCCATTTATTTTCTGTTGATGTTGAAAGACTAAAGGATGATTTAAATATTTGGAGTGTAAGCAAAAAAGCAGCAGATTTTCAAAGAAATGTTTTGAAAGCGAAGGACGAACTAAATGGAGAGAGGAAAGAAATAGGGGAGTTTTGAAAAATAAGTTTTTGAAGCAAATAAAGACTTCAAAAGTAACCTATAATTTAAAGGGGAGAGGGAAAGATGTCGGGAAGAAAGACGTGTCCAAAAGAAAAAACAATTTATGGGGTGGGAAGGAAAATATTTGTTGGCAAATAAAGGTAGGAAAGGCCAAAGAATTTGCTGGCGAATAGAGATTATGTCACGTAATTGAGAGGAGGAATTAATAGGTAGAAAAATGTTGATTATATGGGAATGTTGTACTGAAAGTTGTTTTACATACAGAAGGACATTTGCATGTTCTTGGTTGGCATATATTGGTTTAAATTTAGCTACATATTTCAAATTTATAGATCATTTCTGTTGACTAAAAAAATTTTGCGCGATTATTTCACCTCTTTTTTTTCTCTCGAGACCTGCTATTTAGTTTGAACTACAATTTTTTTTTTGGAAGCTTTTTTCAAACAGAGTTTAGTTTGCTATTGTTTATTAATGGATCGTGATAAAGTTCCATGTGAAAATGGAGAAAATGAATTTCCAATGCCAGTTCAAGGAGCAGGTAATAGGGCGATAAATATGTTATATCGATATACATATTACGATCGAGAACAGAGAGATGTGAAGAATTGACGAATGGCGTATACTGATACAACGTGAAATGTATGAGTTGTTTGTTCATTTTGTTTCTAGACGTGGGTGGAATGAAGTTTTGCGAGAAGTGTTAAGGAGTGGAGAGTGGCTGCATCGAGTTGAAAGGATAATAGAAGTTGTTGAGATGTCGAATGAGGGCGGGAATTCTGGAGTTTCTAATGTACAGAGCAGTAGAACATCCATGGAAGATGTTGATTAAAGTTTTATCTTATTGTAGTTTTATGGGTTCATTTGTTTTTGTGTTTATTTTTTTTTTATTTTTTGATTCGTCAAAAAGTGTGGTTTTGTAAAAGTTGTTATGGAATAGACGTATCTATTGAATGGAAGTTCTTTTTTAAGTTTAGTTTGTAAATCGTGTAATAATCGATTAAGTTTTATTTATTTGGTTTAGGCCTGTAAATGTCCAATTCAAATGTAAGTCGTGAGATTTATGGCCTATAAATGTCCAATTCAATTAATCAAACCGTGGCCAAAACATTTGAGACGCAAACTCGACCGAAATACATGTGATTTTGTATGAAGGGAGGTACAAACATTTGAAAAGCAAACTCAAGCGAAATCTTGCACACACCTATTTATCCAAATCACAATACTAGGGTAGACTTATTTGTCCAAATTACAACAGCAAGCTAGCCCATTACATATATTTACGCAAACATGAGTTTGCAAGCATCAATATTATCTGTTTGTTTGTGATGCTTTGCTGTGTTTGCCAAAAGATTGAAGTTATAGAGGTGAAAATGGCTGTACACATGCAATCGCTAAACAAAATGCATGTGTACTGTTAGCCAAAGCCTATGTGCAACAAAAATTTGGAGTATGAAAGGTAGAGAATTTTGCACACACTATCACTCACCAGATTGGGCACATGTTGGCCACTCAGTCTTGCTTTAGATGTTTTGTGTTTGATGGTTTAGGAGCTGGTTGGAGTGTTCTCTTTGCTAAAGTAGCTTTTTCTTCTGTTTGCTTTGACGTGGTTGCTTCGTCCTCTTCAGACATTGGTGTGTCTGTTGGTACTGAACTGTCTACACTGGATATGGTACTCCCTTTTTCAGAATATGGTGTATTAGAAGTTGATTGGGATACTGGTAAGGAGGTAATGATAGTATATCGGATATGGGTGGATGTCTTTATTTTCTTGCTGCTTCGGAGGTGGAAGAATCGTTGTTTGTTTCAGAGTTTTCGATCTAGGTCAGCAATGTCCAGCTTGTTTTCCTATCATTGAGCATTATGTCAATGCAAAATTGGTGGTTAGTCTATTGTAAATGAAGTAAATGGAAAAGTAAAGTATTGTTTTGATGAAAATACCTTTTGTTCAAGCTCAAGAATATCTGATGCCGACATTTCCAAAAGCATTTTCAGCTTCTTTTTCTTCTATGGTAGCACAAAGGCTTCCAGTACTGTCAGCCAGCTGGAGTACAAATCGTAGCCTGCGCATAGAAGTTGTAAGTTTTTCAAGCAAGGTGTTACTGTGAATCGTAGCTTTTATCATACTTGAATGTATGATAAGGCTTGAAAAGGATATCACCTGGTAAAAGTAAATAGGTTCTTAAATGAGACACAACAATCTAAATGTAAATCAAATAGTTAGCTATATATCCTGTTCAGACAAGTGCAAAGAATGGTGTTCTATTCTAAAAGAATCAGAACTACTTTGAAAGAATGGTGTTCCACTGAAAGAGATCCAAACAAGTGCAAAACGGAAGTCAAACTGAAAACTGATTCCCAAAAATGGTGTTCCATTTAATCTTTGTTAGTTAGGAGCTTTAATAGCATAAGCATTTTACGACAGTAACAAAGAAGAATAAAAATGCTAATCATTTCATCAGTGCATCTGGGTCTGTTAAATAAATAGATAAACAGAGGGGCAATTTCAGAGTTTTCATAAGAAAGGAAAAAGCAATAAGAAGAACCGTTTTCCTCTGTTAACATCTCAGTTGACGGTAGTGAGATTAGCTTACATTGGTTTTGGATCCGGATAGGTTTCATCACAGTACAAGCAGGTGAATGTAGTTGGACGAGAAACTCCACAAACTCTTGAGCAGACTGGACAAATGAAGACAAGAAGACGCTCATTTGATTCCTTAATTTTTAATCTGGCTTTTACCCAAAAAGATTTCAGTTCTGTTGACGACTACACACACATATATGAAAGTGATTAGCTGAGATCTATTTTTTTTTTTTTATACAAGACCATATGAAGAGTTGTAAACTAATGTTACTTTATGAGTTAAATTCAACACTTGGCTGATTGTACGAATTTTGGAATCAGTTGGTGGCTCAACAATCTGGTGTGGCTTTTTGTCAATGTAATCAACGATGATGTCATCTACAGTATCCTTGTTGGAGTCTAGCCTGCATCACATATATTTTCACCGTGTAAAACTTAAGTAATAATCAAATTAATGCGTAATAATGAAACAAAGATTGCATTTTAGTTATACCTATCGGAAAATGTTAAGGTAATGAAGATTTACCATGATTGTAGTTCTCGAGCCTGGGTTGTTGGCGGATCAAACAAGATGACAGTACTTCTGGTTGTAGTAAGAGATAAGCCTGCGATAATAATTTAAATTTAAAATCATTACAAGTAATAATTATCAATTAGGTATGACAAATTGTGGAGAATAAAGATATGCGTAATTGTTTTTACCGGGAAAAGTACTGACTGTGAGTCGCATGGCCATAATTATGGGTTTTTTTGTGGATATTGTCCACTAAAACATGGTCTTCTATGTCTATGATTTCTTCCCATAGGTTAAGGGTCATAGGATTGCATCTGCAGAGGCAAAAATTTTGCATCTATCGGTTACCGAAAAATATTGTTGCAAAGAAGCTAAGTCAGATACATTGTTTGGAATTACTATTACTCACTCTTCATTAAGCACCACAAATTCTTGTACATTTTTGCCAAGACTCGAGATTAGGCGAACCGGATGAAAATGTATGATAGCACACATGAAGTCTGAAAGTCCAAAAAATTATCATTCAGGTTCTCAATAATGTTTAGGCATATAAGTTATTGATTTGCTCAGTGAAAAAGTATAGAAAACTTAGCTGATTGGTTGTTAGCAGAGCTTGCTAGTTTTGGACATTATGCAAATGAAGCTAATTCGTACATATTCTCAAGAGGCAATGCTTCTTCTTTACTTGTTCGTTTGATGAACAAACTTCGGTTCAGAACGATTTTGTACTTTGCATCAACCAGAACCGCGTACCTTCTGTCTCTTGGAACTACCTTTCAATTTCCAATGTAGTATGTGTTATATAATTGAATCACATCATTCAGCTTATTGACGTCATCCGTCTTAAACACATTACATTGGATTTTAGTGTGCTGTAATGAAATAATCATATGTTATTATTATAAGAATAAATATAGAAAATGATATATGTTGTAATAGTTGAGATAATTTTACCTCCACGTCAATAAAAAGTAATTTTTGATATAAATTCCCGGCTGCAGACCGTCGAATTGGAGTTTTTTCAGCCACCAATACTTTGACACACTATTCATTACACTTATCATTAAAGCTTGCAAGTGGTATACAACTGGATTCTTCAGACCTGTATCAGAAGAAACTATTAAAATGAAAGCATTGGTCCATGGCAAGTATTAAGTAAACTATGGAATGAGCAAAAACTGAACCTTTAATTACTGGTGTATACGAAGATATGGACATAGCTGCTGTTACTGATGAGCTGCTGATGAGTGACTTAAATCAGCAGATCATTGGGAAACTTGAAGGAACTTGCTAGTGTCAGTGAAAATCCAACTGCCAAAGTTCCTGTTCAAACAATCCGACAAGGTCTCTCCTTCTTGAGGACTTTCTTAGAGCAAACTAAGGAATCACGTGGGAGGAAATCCAAGCACTATGGAACCGTGTTTTGGAGGTGGCCTACAGAGTAGAATTCCTCATTGATCAGTTAGCAGCACTTGGACATATTTCCAGTTCCCTGTCAATTTTATCTGATGTCACTGTAGAACAAATCACAGATATCAAGATTGCTGTGATGAAGATTTCTTATGGCAACAGAAAAGAAATGCAAGTAAAGAAAGTGAAGGCGGCATCGATTCCTCAATCTCTCCAAGGGCCAACCTCAACAAGAAATGAAGAGGTGATTTTTCAGGATGCAGCAAAATCCATAATGAACCAGCTCAGAGGAGGATCACAACAATTGAAGGTGGTTGCTATTTGGGGAATGGCAGGAGTAGGTAAGACTACTTTTGCGTCAAAGATATACAATGATCCTGTTGTTATGAGACATTTTCATGTCCAGGCATGGTGTCCTGTTTCTCAAGTATTAGACAGGCGGAAGGTGTTAATTCAGCTTCTAAATCAGCTTGATGAGATGACTGCAGAAAAATTGGCAGGCAAAAGGAAAGTGTTGCTAGAGCTTTTAGAACTAATTTTGATCGCAAAGAGATTTTCTGACTTGACCGAAGAAGATCTAGCTGATAAGCAATAATTCTAAAGGAGTTTTTAGATCACATGAATAATATGACTGAAGAGAGGTGAACCAGAAATCGAAAAGTATTTCGTGAGCTTTTGGATGAAATTGATCCTGCAAGATTTTATGAGATGACTGAAAAAGATTTATCAGACGATAGAAAAGTGCTAAGTGAGCTTCTAGATAGAATTTATCCCAAAAAGTATTCTGAGATGACTGAAGAAGATTTAGCAGACAAGGTCTGTCGATCTCTGAAGAGAAGAAGATACCTCATCTTTTTGGATGATGTATGGACTACTGACTCATGGGATATATTGCGAATATCATTCCCTGACGATTCTACTAAAAGCAGAATTCTTGTCACAAGTCGGCATCGCGATGTTGCTCCTCCTGCTATGCTCGAGAGCGAGCCTCACTCACTTTGTCCACTTAGCAAAGAGGAGAGTTTTAAATTGCTGCAGAAGAAGCTGTTCCAGGGAAAAGATTGGCCTCTGGAATCCCTCCAACTTGGAATGAAAATTGCGGAAAATTGTAATGGATTACCTCTGATAATTGTTACTGTAGTTGGTCTTCTAGCGACAATGGAGCAAGAGAGCTGGAAGGATATTCTGGATCATCTACGCTCAGGCATCGATTCTAGTACTGAGCAATTCATGAACACCATGGAGGTGAGCTACAAGCATCTTCCCGATTACTTAAAGCCCTGCCTTCTGTATTTTGGGGCATTTCCAGAGGACCAAGAGTTTCTAATGAAGAGGTTGATTCAACTGTGGATAGCTGAAGGTTTTGTGGAAAGGAAAAAGGAGAAGACACTTCAGGATGTTGCAGATGAGTACGTGAAGGCATTGATTGAAAGAAGTTTAGTCACAGTTGCTAAACAAGGATCCGGAGGTAAGTGCAAAAGTTGCCGGATACATGATTTGGTGCATGATTTTTGATCGAGGAAAGCGGAAACAGAAAACTTTCTTCGTGTCTTGAAAGAGCATGACCAGCTTTCAGATTATAATGAGCCAAGCTACTTGAGGAGATTTTGCATTTATGATGAGGGAGATAGCCTGAAGGACTCCAAAATTATTTTGTCCTTGTGCACGTTCACTGATGCTCTTCTCCTATAAAAGGAAGTCATGGTATGAACAAGGCTGGCTTGCAACCTCTTTCATCATTCCCAACTCACGTGCTTGAAGAGTTTGGTCTTGGATCAATGTAAAAATTTGGAGGAGATTCCATGTTGGTTAGGGTGTATATCAACACTTGAGATGATTGATGTTCTTTCTTGCTCTGAAAGTTTAGAAAGTGTAGTCAAAGACATTGAAAAAGTACAGGTGGATGAGTGGGGAAATTCATCATTCAAGATGCGCATTCGATGAGTGAAGAAGAGAGAATTGGAGTTTGTCTTTTGCCTTTTCCATGGAATGGATGGAGAAGTATTCTGTGTTTTCCAAATGATTACTGTGTATTAAAGTAGTTCTTTGCTTGGTGATAATGCCAATACATTTCATAGAGCAGCATCTTTTTTCCACACTTATTTTTCCAGTTCATAGTCAGTAGTTGCAGACTTCAGTGATTGAATGCAAAATTGAAAAAGTTTGGATCTTATCAGTAAAATCATTATCAGTGCATTATTGTTGAAAAGTTCCCTTGATAATTGCAATGCATCACCCTTTTCCATTACATCATTTGATTCTCCTCGGCTGTTGCTTGGATTGATGGATTCATCTGTTTATACCATTCATTTTTTAGTTGAGCCTCAAAATTGCAGAAAGAATATTGCATATGTTACCAGTCAAGTGTTTTAAAACTACAAGTTGCCTCCTGGCGGAAAAAATGTTTCCGCAGGCCTTGGAATACTACAATTTTTGGGTCTTATTTCCATCAGCAGAAGAGCTAGATATTAAAAGCAGAAACTCGGATAAAGCAGTAGATTCAAAGTAGGATAGTAATGCAGGCTTGCAGTGCTGCATAACTACATAACTGACTGACTATCAAATTATTGTATTCATGACGAAAAAGATTCACCCTCTTGACAAAAATATAGAGAATATCAAAGGTAATGGTCATCTGAAATGACCACATTCATGCTCGTCGAGTAAGAAAAGAAAAGAAAAGACACACTATAAAGGAAACGGTAGCCAAACCTCATCGAGCTAATTTGTGGTGCACTCTGTCTGGCCATTTATCTAGTCATTATGGATGAGAAGTAACTTTTTCAACTTGTAGTTTTCACCCGAACGGATTTTTTTACCCATTTCTTGGCTTCTGTATTTGCCTTCTAGAATTCTCGTTGGCGTGGGAATCAGCTGCACGCACGAGAATTTTCCTGTTCTTCAGTTTCAGCAGTTGAAGAGTCAAATGAGTTGGTCTCAAAGTTGCAGTCAAAGAGTGTTTTCATGTCTGAGCTATTATGATTAAAGGGGTCTGAGTACATTCAGTTTGTGCTGCACAACTCTTTTTTTCAGAAGAACAAAACACATCGAATCATCCTAAGTTTTACTCCCTCCGTCCCATAATTATTGTCTTGTTTGAGTTTTCATTTTTAGTTCAAATTGTACTAAAAATAAAAACCCAAACAGGACAATAATTATGGGACGGAGGGAGTATTTAAATAGACACGAAACAAGAAGGGATATCTTACAGATTGAAGTAATTAGTAATCTAGAACCTACTTCTGTAACTGAGCAAATTGTCCATTATCAGTTTCTGTGCTCCTGATGACTCCAGCCTGATTAATGTCTGTTGTGCTGATTTGACAAATGCTACAAGCAGCACCACCAGTTAGAGGAAAGAGTTTTTGAACATGGATATTATTGAGAGCAAGAGAGCAGACATTGTTGGTTTTCAAAAAGATAACCAGCTTAATAAGCAGTCGTCGTTTGCAACTGCAGATTGGAGCTTGCTTGAACCAAAACTAAATCCATCCTTTTCATAAATTACTATTTGGTTCATTAACAACTAAATTGCTAGAGCATGCAAAACAGAAAGACTTGGAATATCCATGTATGATGTTTAAGGTCCATAAAAACTGAGTAACAGCTATGATTCAGAGTCTTACAGGAAATGCATGAATTAAAGTGAACATAAGTGTAACTAATTGGATTATATCTTATTACTATATTAGAAACAAAAACCACACTTAAGAGAAAGCATCACCATTTGCCATGTGGCATTTTCACATCATATTTTTAAAATAAATTTTTATTTTCACATCTCTTAGACTTAAAAAGTAAATGCAGTCCAAATCCACCTCCACCTCCTATTTTCGCCAAAAAAAAAAAACCATGGGTTCATAAAAAATCCAAATCATCATCCCCGTCTCTACCACAATAGACTCCCTAATCACTCCCTTCTCCACAATAAAAAAATAAAAAATAAATTCCTCATCAATCATCAATTAAGAATATGTGGTGAAATATACTCCATTCCAATTAGCATGTTCAATCTTTTCATTATTGATGATCAACTACATCCTAATCCGATAAAATTTCGACTTTAAAAAATATTCTCTTTATCTCTCTATATAAACACAAAGGGAAAAAAAATTCTCATTGATCTTGCTTAGGCCGTTGTGGTGGTGCAATTACAGGTATTAAAATTTAAATAATTTTATTTCTACAGATCATTTGTTTGGCTTTTATTATTTTTTGTTTTTTCCGTTCAAGAATAGTATTATTACTATTATTTTTATGCATCCATCCGTTACAGCTATCGTAACCGTTGTCAGGTAATAGATGTGATTTCTTATATGGTTAGTTAGCCAAGAATTTTTGTATGATTTTAGTTCTGTTTGGATTGAATTTATTGATTGGGTTTTTGTTACAAAATATGGTTTTTTAAATTTGTTTTTTATATTTCATTCAATTAGAGTGTTTTTCTTTTTTTAATTATGGAGTCTCGATTTTTTTTCGTATATGATCAGTTATGAAGTGTGTTTTTTCTTTGTTTAATTACTTTTGATTTTGTTTCATACTTCTAGTTGACCAATTGTTATTATTATTATTATTATTATTATTATTATTTTATTTGAAAATGAAGCGCGTTTTTTTTGTGTTCGGGCTTTCAAGAATATACTTTTTTGGATTTGATTTTTGGACTTTTTTTAGTTCCTTATCATATAAATAGTTTAGGTCACTTCTTCTAATTAATTTATGTGGAAGCCTTTTATGAATTTGAATCGGAGACGGAAGGAATGATGCTTCTACGTTTATTTGTGTTTTTATACAAATAAATTTCTCAATTTTTAATGGGCTATCTTTTAATTTCTTTTATTTTTCTTTATTTGCCATGGTGAGGTGAGTTCTTTTTTGCTATAACTTGAAACCTATGCAAATTTATATTATTTTCATTTTCATATTTGTGATCAACCAGTTTCAACAATTAACCAGTTTCAAAATCATATTTTTGATATTTACTACCCATAAACTTTTGGAAGAAATAGTTCCAATAATTAAGCTTATACCCTTGGGAGGAAACTTACTACAAAGCTATTATAAATCTCCAAAACTAAGTATTGATTTGGCACAACCAATGGAGAACATCAATAAATTATCTTCCTAATATTTAAACTTATTGGCATGCTTTCATATTTTGTCTAGCATTTAATTCAAGACATATATTTGATCAAGTTTATTTATATTTAAGAAGTAACACTTATAAAATATTTCTAAAATCTTCAAACATTTCTAAAATGTACCGGACCAAATACAATTTCTTTTTTATACCAAATACAAACAGTTCTATGATCACACTTATAAAACATTTCTAAATTCTTCAAAAATTTCTAAAATATATCGGACCAAATACAAAATTTTTTTTTTTTTCAGATACAAACACTTCTAAGATCTATAGATATATTGGGTCAGGGTCGTGCATTGCGCGACCAGACATCACTAGTACCTTACAGAAAAGGAAAGAAAAATGCTGCAAAGGACTGAGCTTTGATTTGAAATTCAAAATCAATCAAGCAAAGCTGGAAAAGCTGAAGTAGAATCATATCTGATCAAGCGACATAAACAAATTAATTCGGAACTAGAACTTGGAGAGACTAATGCAGGGATTGAAGTCGAAGTGCAGGTGCGGACCATTGTCGCAGATGTATCTCTCATCGAAAGAACTTCACAGCATCACAGATGAATTTTCATCTGCAAAAACAAAGGAACAAAGGTTAAGCTTGATATGGCATGAATGGAAAAATGTTCTTTTTTCTAAAAAGGAGGAATGGATTAAACAGAATAGTAAGAAACTAGAAATTTGGGTTGGAAAACTCAATCTGTCAATCAAATTTCAAGTACAGAATGTGGAGAAATTAAGTATTCAAGAACAGATAGGTACTTACAAATTGGGAACTGGTTCACTTCAGTTTTAAAGTGGTAATGTGGGCAATCTTTGGCCACTCAGGTCCGCAATCTTTCCTGCATCTCTCCACCAGGACTGGACAATACTTAATCACCAGAATTTTTAAGTTGGTAAGGCGTTGAAATGCACCGATCGAGGGCAACTGTTTGAGGTTTTTGCAAGAGCGAATGCTCAGCTGCTGAAGTTGTTCTAAGCTACCCAGCCACTCTGGAAGTACCTCCAACATATCAAAATTTAGTATTTCTAACTTCGTCAAAGAAGTTAAATTCTGAATTTGATGAGGAAGAGACATGACCTTTACAAGTCCATATGATATCAAGGTTAGGGAGGTAAGAGAGACAGGACCAGTGGCAGCATTCGAGGAGGTGGGTGGGTAGGGCCAGAACAAGCAATCAAGTTCAACTTCCTCAGAATCTGATGCTGCTTCTAGATTTAAAGTGCTGATGCTAGTTAGGTGGTTCAGATCTTTAGGCCATAATCTTGGGTTGCAGCGGATATGCAGGTACTTCAGTGGCACCAAACTTCCAATGATGCTACAAAAGGTTGCAGTAAACTTGCTGCAATTTCCAATAGATAACGCATGCAGTGATGGGAAGTACTGAAAATCTGAATTAACAACAGCAGATGAATATATTTGTCCTTCATCATTGCTTTCTAATTTTCGCAAGGACTCGAGTTCCCTATTCCAATCCTCAGATGAGATGGTCAGATTTTGACAATCTGTTACATACAATGTTTGAAGACATGGCAGGCAACCTAAGTTAGGGAAAACACTCAATTGGGGAAGCCCATTTATCGACATTTTTTCTAGGTAAGGAAATAGTTTAATATGAACTGGTGACGATGATGAATTTGTTGTGGAGATGATTCCAGTTGCATCTCTCCACTCCACTAGACTGTTCATAAAGCATATATCAAGTACCTTCAGTGCAGGAAAGAGAGTTATAACTTTTGGTCCAGTACTAGCGCAGCTGGTACAATTTGTTGGCAAAACCAGATTTGAACCACCATAGAATTCTCTTCCTATGCACTTCACCTTGTGTAAAAACCTTATCTCCAGATTCTCAAGAAAAGGCAAGTCCCCAAGTGATGGGAGTCTTTCACATTTATCCAAACTCGCTAATGTGAGCTTCACCATATTGCGAAGCAGTAACAAACCATTTTCTTTTGCCACCATCCAAGATGGGAACTTCGGGCTTCGGTAACCACTGATACTTAAAGCTTTCAAATTTGCATGAGGCCTCAGACCCTCCATAACATCAATGTCATCACAATCTTGCTCTCTTCTATCCCATTTAAGCTCTAAAGCTTGAATATTTGTCTTCTTGGACAAGTTGGACTTGGCAGCAGTTTCATAAGTAGCTATATTTTGAAGGCCCCATATTCTTAATGTGCCTCTAAGGTTATCCAACTTTTCCAACAATTTCATCTGAGATCCCTCACAATTACCAACTTTAAAGTAAGGCAATGTTTGAAGATTTGTCAATTTACCTAACTCAGGAAACAAAATTATTCCTCTGTTCGTTCCCATGTGAATTTGCTTCAGGTTAATCAAATTCCCAAACCCCTTTGGTAGCTCTGTCAAATAGAATACTCTCAGGGTCTGCAAATAGTATAACTTTGAGACAGACTTTGGGAGCCGTCTTATTTTAAAACACTGACTAACATCAAGGAATCTTAAATGCTTCATCAAGCTAATTGAATCTGGTAATTTCGTCGCGTCCTTATTTTCCACAATCAAAACTGTGAGACATTTGATTTTCCTGAACAAGTCTTCAGATACTTCAAGACCTTTCAGAAAAAGAGTCCGCAACTTTGAAGTAAAAACACCTTGCAAACTCTTCCATGAATCCCTTTCACTTGAAGTCAGCCCCATCTCAGTTGAACATATTGATAAATGCACCGCTTCAATCTCACCCCTTGCGAGCTTCCAGTCTTTCATATGAAGGCAGTAGTTCCTTGATACTTGTAATGAGAAGTCATGCACAAGGTCATGCATTGTATAAGTCGTGATGTTACTGACATGAACTTTTCTGGTTTCTTGGTGGAATAAAGAACTCCTCAACAGGATATTGAAATAGACCTCGCCGATGTCTTCCATTTGCAAGTTACTATCATTTGGAGGATTAAGTAGCCCTTGTGCCATCCAGAACTGTATTACTTTACCTTTTTCCAACACAGTGTCCTTCTCAAAGATGGCACAAGATGCGAAACATTGTTTGAGTGGCAATGAAGGCAAATGATCGTAACTCAGCTTGATGACTGGAAGAACTAAATCCCCTCCATTGTCGGCATTCCATGTTTCGCTTCTGTCAATGATTGACCACTCCGATTCAGAGTTCTTAGAATACAATAAGCCTCCCAATGCCTTTATGGCTAAGGGAACTCCTCCACATCTTTTCAAAACTCTTTTGCCTATTTCCACTAATTGTGGTGTCTTTGTTGTTCCTCCTTCTGCGAATGCACATTTTTTGAATAATTCCCAACTCTGATCTTCTGAGAATACACCAAGCCTATGGAATCTTGATGATCGCATAGATAAAGCAACATCCTCGATACGTGTCGTAGCCAATA
The DNA here is from genome assembly GCA_949775105.1 of Oldenlandia corymbosa var. corymbosa. Classification (NCBI taxonomy): domain Eukaryota; kingdom Viridiplantae; phylum Streptophyta; class Magnoliopsida; order Gentianales; family Rubiaceae; genus Oldenlandia; species Oldenlandia corymbosa. The sequence goes on along the minus strand of OX459123.1, from coordinate 1,278,125 downwards.
TCTTGCTCCCTCTAGAACCACCGATCTCAAGCAAACATGACCTCATGCGATTCCATTTGTCAGCGTTCTGGTTCCAAACATCATCAAGTACCAGCAAATATCTTTTATCCCTTAGCTGGTGTTGCAGCCGATTCACTAAAGCTTCTGTACTTGTTAACTGATGGTTGATTTCAGTGAGAGATTGCAACATTTCACCTAACAACCTTTGAACACTAAAATCGTCAGAGACACAAATCCATACAGTTTGGTCAAAGTAACTCTTAACCAAGTCGCTTTTATAAACAAGCTGTGCAAGAGTAGTTTTTCCTTGACCACCCATTCCCAGGACAGTAATGACTGGTAAGTCTCTCTCATAATCTGAGCCAGTTAACATACTTATCACATTTGCAATATCATGTTCTCTTCCCACGATTTCAGAATCCTCCACATAAGGTACTGTTAACCTCTTCTCATTGGGACCAGGAAGAGAGTTTATGAACTGCACAGCCTGAAGGCCAATTCTGCTTGATTCTGTATAGAACTCATCTAAAGACGATATAATATGGCGTATCTTATGAGCCATTTTCAAGCGGAATGAAAGAGCATTTGAGGATGAAAATAGGCTGCGTACCTTATCCATCTTGTTGCACTCAATCCTCTGGCGGAGAAGCTCATACCCAAAGTCATCCAACACGGTCTCAACATCAAATGAAAATGACTGGAGTCTTTTCAGCCATAGCTGGACAGCTTTGCTAGTAAATTGCTTGCCTTGTGCATCATCAAGCAACGCTTGAATCATCTCTAGCTTGTCAGCAAGTTTTCTGAGTTCTTTCTTCACACCCCAAGCAAGACCGATCTCCTCAGCAACAAGTTCAAGAACTTTGTTTAACACAGACCCAATAACAACTCCAAGTGCCTTATCAACCATCTTAATTCCCAACTAAAAAACTGAGAAAAAAATGTTTCAAGCAGTTAGTTCAGAAACATTGGAGAAAGCTAAACAGGATGCATCTAATTCGTCGATTTCATTCAACTAATGATGTTTCCTATATTGAGTGAACAGATACATATTATTAACCTATAAATGCACCGGAATCGGAGATCATCATAACTCTTTTATACTCCCTCCATCTCATAATTACAGTCCAGATTGAATTTTCATTATTATTACAATTTGAACTAAAACTGAAAATGCAATCTGGACAATAATTTTGAGAGGGAAGGAAATTCATTTGTTACAATTTGAACAAAAACTGAAAATGCAATCTGGACAATAATTTTGGGACGGAAGGAGTATATAAGTTGCATCCACACATGTTTACTTTAGTGTCATTTACCATATGCCCTTTTCTACCTGAGAAGATTTCAGAGTTTGAACAGAGTACTCTGCTATTTGTAAAAGCTTTTGTCTGTTATTTTCTCTTTGACTCATCCTGCGCTTTTCAATCCAGATCAACATTTCTAAATTGCATAACTTTCAGATTAATTTGCAATTGAAGGATCGGTGTTTCCTTCCTTTTTAAAAAGTTTAGCAATGATTTGCCCGCCATAAAGCTCTGAATAGGAAAGATATGCAAACAAATTGTAAGTACCCTAATTTAGAGACCAACAATGATAAATGTAAGAACTAATTAATGCTATAAGATATATACATATACATAAAATGCATACCTTGATGATGAAGTAGTTCGAACTGGGCAGACACAGAACTTGTTTTAATCTTCTTCCTGGAGAATTTCAACCTAATTCCAACTAGAGAGAGGGAAAAAATGAAAAAAAAATAAAAATAAAAAAGATAAGAAATGATTAGTCTAGAAGTTGAAGAGACAAGATCACAAGAAGCAGCTGATTTGATGAAGTTAAAGTCTCAAATCAAATCAATCAATTAAGGGAAGAAGAAGAATTCGGTGGGTTTTTTCATAGAAGTTTCCATCCATTTTCATTTTTTTTATTCAACCAACTTGAATGGAGTAAGAAAATAGAAAAAGATGGGTTGACTATGAATTTGCTCCTTTCAGCTATAGTCAATGCATAGACCAACTTGTCATTGATTAAATTTTTCTAATCAGTTTTCATTGTCCAATTGCATATTGGATGATAATCCAAGTTTTTTTTTTTTCATATTGCAGAATATTTATCGTCGGCAACAGTCACTAATCATTCTCGTTTATAGCGGTAATCTAGTTTCCTAAACGAAAAAGAACAAGAAAAATTGTGCCATCCTGTCCTGGAGAGCAGCTATAATGCCAAGCTCCGTTTAAAGCATTAGAAGCAAGGTTTGATCTCAGATCAATGGTCGTTTAGAGCTGTTTGATTGCAAAATTAAGAAACTCAACGATACACAGGAATTTTAGTTCCTGATCAATCCAACTCCCAGAATTCCATTCTAGGTAGTATCTGTTGGAATATTTTCAATATATTAGAATATTATTTTTAATATATTATGAAAAGTTATAAAGTTTTAAAATAGAAATGAAGAGACACATGCCAAATGTTCAAAGGTTGTGTTTAAGAATTCCAATGAAAAGACACAAATTAGAACTGGTGTCTAATCATCCCAAAAACTGGAGAGACATCAACAAAGAGTTGTGTTTAATCCTAAGAATCACTAGAACTTTATAAATATGGATCATTTGAGAGATTTTTGCTGCAGAGAAAATTTTCCAAATACTTAGAATAGTTCTAATGACCATTCTTATCATTGCTTTAGTAACCAAACACTAAGTGCATAGTGTTTTGGTTTGATCTCCATTTTATCTCGTAGGGAATTCGCCTAGACAATTGCACAATGAAGTGGGCGAATTTAGCCTAAAGGAAAGTAAGATTTTTCTTGTGACTTGGAGACAAATCTTTTTCATTTAGCGAATGTTGTTTTTCTTCTAGTATTTTGTATGTTAGTGTAGCCATTGTTGTTTATTCTTTTGTAATAGAATTCCAACATTCTTTAGGCAAAATTTCGTTGCCCAATGGCAAGCACTGTGAAAGATCTAGCATCCAATATTGTGAAGTTAGATCGGGTTGATGGAGGAAACTTCATTCGTTGGCAAAAGCGAGTTCACTTTCTTTTGGTAGCTCTAAAGGTTGCATATGTTCTTACTACTACAAGACCCGTCGTAGATGAAGATGAAGGCTCCGTGGAAGATATTCGCAAGGTTCAGAAGTGGGATACTGATGACGAAGTGTGCAAGGGTCACATCCTAAATGCAATTAGTGATAGCCTCTTTGATGTGTTTTACTCAATTCATACCACCAAAGAACTTTGGGAGAAAGTTGAGGCAAGGTACATGCAAGAAGATGCTTCAAGTAAGAAATTTTTTGTCTCTAATTTTCTTAACTACAAGATGATAGATACGAGACATGTTATGGAACAATTTGCTTAAATTGAGAGAATACTTAATCGCTTTACTCAATATGATATGCATATGGATGGGACTGTTGTTGTAAGTTCTATAATTGAAAAATTGCCCCCTTCTTGGAAAGACTTCAAGAGAGATCTCAAACATAAAAAGGATGAGATTAATCTTGAAAGTCTGGCTAACTCTCTTCATATTGAGGAAGAGTGTAGATTGCAGGAAATTAAGGACACTTGACCAAAAGAGGATGATAAGGATAAAAATCCGGTCTCTAAAATCAATATGGTTGAAGTGGGGCAATCTAGCAAGGACAAGAAAAGGTCCAACAATTCAAAGAGCCAATCCAACAAGAAGAGAAAGAAAGGAAAATGCTACCACTGCCTAAAGGAGGGACACTTCAAGAATGAATGTCGACTTCTTAAGGGAGGCAATTCCAACTCTTCAAAAATTGATGGCAAAGGTCTTATTGCAATGATTTCCGAGATCAACACCATTGGTGAAGACTTTGATTGGTGGGTGGATTCTCGCGCCACTCGCCATGTGTGCATCAACAAAGAGTCTTTCAAGAATTTCAGGGAAGTGAAAGATAAAAACTCTGTTGTATACATGGGAAATGCCGCTGCTGTTCCTATTATGGGCATAGGCGATGTAGATCTGAAATTTATTTCGAGTCAGATTGTAACTTTGACTAATGTCTTGTTTGTACCCGAAGTCAAGAAAAATCTTGTTTCGGCTGGGCTTTTGAATAAGTTTTGTTTTAAGTCAGTCATAGAGGCTGATAAGTATGTATTGTCCAAGGGGGTTATGTTTGTAGGAAAATGCTACTATTGTAATGGCATGTTCAAACTTAATGTCATGCCTACTAATAAGATGAATATGAATTGTTCTTTTTCTTGCTTGGTTAAGTCTTCTTCTATTTTATGGCATAATAGACTTGGACATGTTAATTATAGGAAAATGCATGAAATGGGAATGCATGACTTGTTACCTAAATTGAATGAAAATGAAAGTGAAAAGTGTAGAACTTATATGCTAACTAAATCACTAGAAGTCCATTTCCAAGTATTAAAAGGGAGTCAAGTAAATTGGATTTGATTCATAGTGATATATGTGATTTGCATGAAACTCCTTCATTAGGAGGAAATAAGTATTTTGTAACTTTCATTGATGATTGCACTAGATATTGTTATGTATATTTATTACATTCAAAAGATCAAGTTATGCAAATGTTTAAAGTTTATAAGTTTGAAGTTGAACTTGCAAGCAATTGTATGATTAAATGTTTAACAACTGACCGAGGTGGTGAATATTATAAAAAAGAATTTTTTGAGTCTACTGGTATAAAGCATGAGATAACTGCTCTATATACACCACAACAAAATGGTGTGGCTGAAAGGAAAAATCGGACACTAACGAAATGGTTAATGCCATGTTGTCTAAATCTGGACTTAGCCAAGGTTTTTGGGGTGAAGCTCTTTTGACAGCTTGTTATATATTAAATAGAGTACCTAACAAAAGGAACTCTATAATCCCATATGAACTTTGGACTAAAAGAAAACCAAACCTCAAACATTTGAGAGTTTGGGGCTGCCGGGCAATTTTCCAACTCCCAGAACCTAAGAAAAGGAAATTGGGAGAAAGAGGTATTGAGTGTATTTTCATTGGATATGCACACAATAGCAAGGCCTATCGATTTATCGTCATAGAGCCTAATGATTCAATTTCAATCAATACGATTATTGAATCTAGAGATGCTATCTTCGATGAAGGTAGGTACACCTCAATTCCTAGAAATATTGACAATGATAGAAATCAAGTAGAGACAACATTCGATGAGGCCAATGAAAACTATGATAACATTGAGCCATGACGGAGCAAAAGAGTTAGAGGGGCAAAGTCCTATGGCTCAGATTTTGTCACTTATCTTGTTGAAGGAACAAGAAATGAAATAAGTGACCTAATTCCTTATTGCTATAATACGGAGGCGGATCCCAAAACATTTGAAGAAGCCATGAAATCTCGTGACTCTTCGTTTTAGAAAGAAACCATAAATGATGAAATTGACTCAATTATAGCGAATAGAACTTGGGAATTGGTGGATCTTCTACCGGGATCCAAACCTATTTCTTGCAAGTGGATCTTCAAGAAAAAGCTAAAGGTTTATAGAACCATAGACAAGTTCAAAACTAGATTAGTTGCCAAAGCTTTTACCCAAAAACATGGCATTGACTATTTTGATACATATTCTCCAGTAGCAAGAATAACTACTATTAGAATGTTACTTGCCTTAGCCTCTATTGTAATACTTAATATATTTCCTATAATGTCCTTGTTTAGGGTTTGTTATTGTCTATATATAGTCTGTATATTGTACATAACGATACTATGAATGAAATACAATTTCCCTATTCTAAGTTGGTATCGAGCTAGGTTTAGAAAAAAAACCCACTTTTTTCTTTTTCTTCTCCTTTCTTTTCTCTTCCCCGCCGCCGACTTCTTCTTTTTGGCCATGAGAAATCCATCCGCCGTAGTCGGCCTCTTTATTCTTTTCTTAGCCGCCACACACAGGCTCTTAGTCGGCGTGCACCTTCTTCTTCTCTTTCAAATCCATTCCGTCGTCGGTTGCATCCTCCGTGTTGCTGCTGTCGTCGTTCGTCTCCTTTCTGCTGCTGCAATGTTTTCTGCTGCTGCCGTTGTTCTCTGCTGCTGTTGCCGTTGTTCTCCGCTGCTGCTGCCGTTGTGTTTTGCCATAGCCGCTGCTGCCGTGTTGCTGCTTCTGCCGGTGTGTACCATCCCTGCCGCCGCCGCCGCCTGCTCCTTGTTCGTGTTGGTGTGTTATTATTAAAAAAAAAAAACCAATTGAGCTTTCTTAAGTCTTGCTTGCTTACTTTCAACGATGACTATCACCGACCTTTCATCCACCGACCAGGCTACCCATCTTTGGCCGGCAGCACCTTCTTCACAGACACCAGTATCACTTCTTCAACCTAGTCTACAGTCTCTCAATCATTCTTTTACTGTGAAGCTGCAATCTCGGGCCAACTATTCGTCTTGGCGTCTTCAGTTTACTCCTTTATTGACTATGTTTCGTGTTGCCGGTATTGTCAACGGCACCGAACCTGCACCGCCACGTTTTCTTCCTTCCGTCAGTGGTGCCACGCCCCAACTCAATTCTGAGTTTGATATCTGGCAGCAAAAGGATCAGCTGGTCCTCTCTTGGATTCTTTCTTCCGTTGCTGAAGAGATCTTTCCCGTTCTCCAGGGCTGCATAATGTCGGCGGCAGCATGGACAGCTCTTAAGCAGGGTTTCGGCACTCTTTCTTATGCTCAACAGACCCAGCTTGTTATGGAGCTCCACAGCTTGCAAAAAGGTGACTTGTCGGTCACGGCTCTCCTCTCCAAAGCGAAGGGTATCACAGATACACTGCAGCTTGCCGGCCATTGCATATCTCCAGCAGCGTTCAATGCCATAATCTTCCGCAAGCTTGGTGCCAAATTCAATGGCATCATCAGAGCTTTGCAGCAGCGATCCAAACCCCCCTCCTATCAAGATCTCCTTGGACAGTTAGTTTCGTATGAGGTGCTTCTTCACGCCCAACAGCCGGTCCTTCAGCCGACGGCCATGCTTGTGCAGTCGCCACCTTCTCCTACGTCGCCTCAATCCTCTCGTGGCGGTCGCTCGCAACGCGGTGGCCGGCGCAATCAGTTTTCTGGTCGTGGTGGTGGTCGGCGTGGGTACACCCCTCCTGCGCCGGGTGAGACGTGTCAGCTTTCTTGAATCACACTGCCGCCACTTGCCGATGCCGTTTTGATGCTAATTTTGTTCCTCGACCCCCTGCCATTCGGTCGGCTGCTTATGCCCAGGCAGTTTCTCCTACACAGCATTCGGCTGGTTTGTTGCCTCCTCCGTCTAACCCGGGGTCGACTATGTCTCCTCAAGCCCATATGGCACAGTATGCCCCTCCTGTCACTCCCTGGCCAGACACTGGTACTACCGATCATGTCACGCTAGATTTGTCCTCTCTCAGTATCTCCAATGATTATAATGGTACGGATCATATTTTAGTTGGTAATGGAGATGCCTTACCTATTCAGCATGTTGGTCAATCTGTTTTGCCATCGTTTTCTCGTCCTCTTTATTTAAAATCGTGTTTTGCATGCTCCTTCTCTTACTAAGCCTCTGTTATCTGTTCAAAAATTTACCCGTGATAATCACTGTTTCTTTGAATTTTATTCTGACTCTTGTTGTGTTAAGGATCTTTCAACCAAGGAACTCCTCCTCCGCGGTCGGGCTGATAATGGTCTCTATCGCTTAGATCTTCCTACTCGTGGTTCCTTGTCTCCAGCAGCTTATCTTGTCTCTCTAGGTCAATGGCATGCTCGTTTAGGGCACTCTAATAATGTCACTCTTCGTACTTTGGTTAGGCAGTTTCAACTCCCTCATTCCTCTGTGTCCATGTCCACTAATAAATGTGAGGCATGTTGTTTAGGGAAGTTGCATAGGGTTAGTTTACCTTCTACTTTTCATCGTAGCTCTAAACCTCTTGATTTAATTCACACTAATGTTTGGGGCCCTGCTCCTATTTTGTCATTCAATGGTTATCGCTACTTAGTGCTTTTTATTGATGATTTCTCTTTATTCCCATGGATTTATCCCATTAAATATAAAAGTGATGTTTTCCATGTTTTCAAGCAATTCAAAGCTCTTGTAGAAAATCAATTTGGCACTACCATTAAAAGCGTTAACTCTGATTGGGGTGGTGAATTTCGTTCTCTCAATTCTTTCTTTAAGGATGTCGGTATTGTTCATCGTTTAGCATGCCAACACACTCATGAGCAGAATGGCACTGCTGAACGCAAAATTTGTCACATTGTCGACATTGGACTTGCTCTCCTTGGCCATTCTAGTACTCCTTTTCGGTTTTGGGACTTTGCTTTTGAAACCGCTGTGTTTTTGATTAATCGCCACCCTATTAAATCTCTTCAAGGTCACCTACCCTTCACTACACTATATCACCAGCCACCTGATTATACATTTCTTCGTGTTTTTGGCTGTGCTGTCTATCCTCTTCTTCGCCCTTATAATCAACATATATTCTCCTTTCGTTTTACTCAATGTATCTTTCTTGGTTATTCTCCATCTCATCTTGGTTATCGCTGTTTTGATGTGGTGAATAACCGTCTTTATGTTGCTCGTCATGTTGAGTTTGATGAGAAACTCTTTTTCCCTTTAAACGTCCTATTTCTAGTTCTCCTTCTTCGCTGCCGGAGTCTTCTGCTACCCCTTGGTTGCGTGTAACCAGTTCTCCTGGTATGCTTGCTTCGTCTTCTGCGCCCTCTTCGTCTCCTTCTAGTACACCAGTTCCTTCGTCTCCTCCTATCCCTCCCGACTCATCATCTTTAGCTAGTTCTCCTACATCCAGCTCTTCATCATCTGATTCCAGTCCTCCGCCTCCACCTCCTCCTCCTTCTTCCCGTCAGCATTCAATGACACTTCGTCCACACCCCAAGCCCAAGAAAATCTTTGATCCCTCGGCTCATCTTACCTCTGTTTCCCTAGCTTTGCCTACTGCTCCTACATCCTTCATCCAAGCCAAATCTTTTCCTCAGTGGCAGAATGCCATGAAGGATGAAATTTCTGCCCTCCTCAAAAATAACACATGGACTTTAGTTCCCCTCCTTCCTCCGGCAATGTTGTCGGCAATCGATGGCTCTTATAAGATTAAGACCCATGCTGATGGCTCCATTGAGCATTATAAGGCTCGGTTGGTGGCTCGAGGTTTTACTCAGTCTTTTGGGGTTGATTACACTGACACATTTAGTCCGGTTGTTAAGCCGGTCACTATTCGCTAGGTTTTGACAGTTGCCTTGGCTCGTGGATGGTCGATTTCTCAGCTTGATGTCAGTAATGCCTTTCTTAATGGTGTTCTGAGTGAGACTGTGTATATGGTTCAGCCACAGGGTTTTGTTGATCCGGTGCGCCCTCATTATGTGTGTAAACTACATAAGTCCTTATATGGTCTTAAGCAAGCTCCTCGGGCCTGGTATTCTCGGCTGGCTGCGTTTCTGTTCACCTTGGATTTTGTGGAATCTCGTTGTGATCCTTCCCTCTTTGTGTATCGCCGAGGGTCTCAGTTGTGTTTTTTGATGGTCTATGTGGATGACATTATTCTTACAGGCAGCACTTCTGGTTTGGTCCAGCATTTTATCTCTTGTCTTGCTAAGGAGTTTTCTCTTCGGGATTTAGGTCCGTTGAGTTACTTTCTTGGGGTCGAGGTTCGTCGTACTTCCAAGGGTTTGCTTCTCTCTCAGCACAAGTATGTCACTGATTTGCTACGACTTGCAAATATGCATACTTGCAAACCTATTTCCACTCCTTTGCAGGCTAATGTTGTGTTGTCCCATTTGGATGGTGCTCTGTTGTCTTCTGATGATGCGACTACTTATCATCAGCTGTGTGGCAGTCTGCAGTATACCACTCTCACTCGTCCAAATATCTCCTTTGTGGTTAATAAGCTTTGTCAGTTCATGCATCAGCCTCGCACTTCTCATTTTCAGGCTCTCAAACGGGTTCTTCGCTATCTTCATGGTACCATTGATTTCTGTTTAGTTCTGCATCCTACAGATTTGGGCACTCTTACTGCCTTTAGTGATGCTGACTGGGCTATTTGTTCAGATGATCGTCGTTCTACTACTGGTTTTCTCATTTATTTGGGACCTAATCTCATTGCCTGGGCATCTCGGAAGCAGTCCACTGTGGCTCGATCGTCTACTGAGGCTGAGTTCCATGCAGTTGCTAATGTCTGTGTTGAACTGCATTGGGTGTGTCATCTGTTGTCCGAGCTAGGCGTTTCTTTACATCGCCCTCCCTCTATTTGGTGTGACAACAGTAGTGCAGTTTTCCTTGCTGTCAATCCTGTGTTCCATGCTCGTACCAGACATGTTGAGGTTGATTTTCACTTTGTTCGAGATCATGTTTGGCGAAAGTTTGTTTCGGGCAACTCTATATTTGCTGCTGATCAGCTTGCTGATATTCTGACCAAACATTTGTCCAAAGAGTGATTCTTTTGATTCCGGGACAAACTTTGGCTTCTCTCTTCTCCGCCCTCAGTTTACGGGAGCGTATTGTAATACTTAATATATTTCCTATAATCTCCTTGTTTAGGGTTTGTTATTGTCTATATATAGTCTGTATATTGTACATAACGATACTATGAATGAAATACAATTTTCCTATCTAAGTGCCTCAATCCAAAAATGGGTAATTCACCAAATGGATGTTAAAAAAGCATTTCTGAATGGTGATTTGGATGAAGAGGTATACATGAAACAACCTGAAGGTTTTGTGGTCAAATGGCAAGAAAACAAAGTATGTCGGCTTGTAAAGTCACTATATGGCTTAAAACAAGCTCCCAATCAATGGCACCAAAAATTTGACCAAGTAATACTTACTTGTGGATTCAAAATACATGAGTCTGATAAGTGCATATACAGTAAGTATTCAAATGGTAAAGGTGCTATAATATGTTTATATGTGGATGACATGTTAATCTTTGGTACTGACTTACAACAAGTCGAGGAAACCAAAAGTTTGTTGTCTAGCAAATTTGAGATGAAAGACACGGGTGAATTCGATGTCATATTGGGAATAAGAATTAAGAGGGAGCAAGATACAATCATGCTCACTCAATCTCACTATGTCGAGAAAATTCTTAAAAGGTTTAATCATTTGGATTGTAAACCGGTTTCGATTTCTATTGATTCTAACATACATTATGTTAAGAATGAAGGGAAGTCTATATCTCAAAATGAATATGCACAAGTAATTGGAAGCTTGATATATGCAATGACGTGCACTCGCCCAGATATTGCTTATGCAGTGGGTGTAATGAGTCGATATACAAGTAATCCAAGTAGTGAACACTGGAAAGGTGTAAAAAGAATCCTTAGGTACCTAAAAGGCACCAAAGACTATGGGATATGCTACAAAGGCAATCCTCCTACCTTAGAAGGATATTCAAATGCTAGTTGGATAATAAACAAAGATGATCACTCATCTACGAGTGGTTGGATATTTTTGTTTGGTGGTGGAGCAGTTTCTCGAGGATCTAAGAAACAAACATGTATAACAGACTCCACCATGGCTTCTGAATTTGTGGCATTAGCATTAGCTAGCAAAGAAGCTGAATGGCTAAGGAACTTACTATATGAAGTTCCTATGTGGCCAAAACTAATTTCACCAGTGTCAATTCACTGTGATAGTTTATCAACACTGGAGAAAGCATACAACCAAGTGTATAATGGAAAATCCAGGTATCTTGGATTAAGACATAGCTTGGTAAGGGACATGATAGCTAGTGGAGTAATCACTATAGATTATGTCAGATCAAAAGAAAATTCGGCAGACCCTTTGACGAAAGGACTGACAAATGAGATGGTGTTACGAACATTATCTGGATGGGTCTTAAGTCCAGAATATGATTACTTGCATTGGAACCTCAATTCAACGCTAGAAATGCTCTAGTCTTGAATTCAATGAGCGATAGTACAATATACAAGTAATTGAGCACTACAATATTTATCCCAAGATAGTTAGTGTTATATTTTCTCGCTGTGTATCAGGTTGAGAATTAGCTCTTAACAAACTCTTGTAAATGCCAAAATGGCGGAGACATTAAGAAGTTTGCCTAATGAATGTTGGACTGGGCATCCACAAAGCTTGGGACTTGGCTTTGTTAACATTCATAAAGAGATATGGGTATAAGACCTTACGTACCACACGCACTGGCAAGGTGCAGGCAAGTTGAGGAGAAAGAAACCTAAGTGTGTTGACAATAGTGGCTTGTAACATGTACGCACGATTTAAAGCTAGTCTTTTGGGTTGTACTACAAGTTATGAAAACGACACTAAGGTAGTGGTTCAAGTCTAATGACACCATTATTTTATGTATAGGTTTTGTTGGAATTATTCTGGATCCATTTTAAGAGCATTTTCAATATATTGAAAATGGCGGGGGATTGTTGAAATATTTTCAATGTATTAAAATATTATTTTCAATATATTATGAAAAGTTATAAAGTTTCATGATAGAAATGAAGAGACACATGCCAATTGTTCAAAGGTTGTGTCTAAGGATTCCAATGAAAAGACACAAATTAGAAGTGGTGTCTAATCATCCCAAAAATTGGAGAGACATCAACAAAGAGTTGTGTTTAATCCTAAGAGTCACTAGAACTCTATAAATATGGATCATTTGAGAGGTTTTTGCTGCAGAAATTTTTTTCCAAATACTTAGAATAGTTCTAATGATCATTCTTATCTTTGCTTTGGTAACCAAACACTAACTGCATAGCGTTTTGATTTGATCTCCATTTTATCTTGTAGGGAATTCGCCTAGACAATTGCACAATATAGTGGGCGAATTTAGCCTAAAGGAAAGCAAGATTTTTCTTGTGACTTGAAGACAAATCGTTTTCATTTAGCAAGTGTTGTTTTTCTTCTAGTATTTTGTGTGTTAGTACAACCATTGTTGTTTATTCTTTTGTAATAGAATTCCAACAGTATCATTTACTGTCATTTGGCCGATGTCTCATGTAGAACCTGAAAACCAGCTTGAATCATTTGGCCAACAAAAGCCGAAGAAACAGAATGATAATAGCTTTGATGTTGATAATGTCCTCCTGGATCCTCATTTCCTTAAAAAAACAAGCTCATTCAGCACCACTATCTTGGATCCTTGAAGTTCGTCGAGCCGCAGATTGATGCCTTAGGTTGTTCAATACTCTGCATAAGTACAGTAATGACTTTCATTCTTATCAAGAAAGCTGTGTCATTTTCATCTTCTTAGAAAAGCTTCTTTAAGCCCTTGTGTTTTTCTTATCAAAGGATCTAAATGGAGATGCAAACTGAAATCCACAGAAACTTTCATATGAATCCTGATGTAAGAAACAACACACAAAAAACATACTAAAAGTCGACAAGCTTCAAATCAGAGGACGAGGTAGTGGAGTATTTGACCCCTTGGACATATTAACAGTCCCGCCACTAAAAAACCTGAAACTGAACTACAAATTCCGGTAACTGTATACGCTAAAGCGATACAAAACTACAAAATTATTACAACAAATGTCATATGAGTGATGATAGACGTCGAAGCACATTTACATCTGATGATAATTTGAAACTCACACACCAACATTTCACTGCAATGAATTCTGATCCATTTGGAGGTGAAGCATCTGCTTAGCGAAAACCATCTAACAGCCTGGGGAAGAAACTTTTCGAAACTTATGAACTCCCTTCTAAAGCATCTTGTCTACCATAAGTAAAAAGGAAATTTAGTGATTAACTTATCTGGAAATAAGATGCAGAAAAAAATATATATCAGGAGAACCACACAAAATGACGAGTCCTAATTTATACAGCCCGCAACTAGGTCGGTCCAAGTTCGGTGAGTGGTTCAACCGGCCCCTGGAAGCTTCTAGGGCGGTTGCTAATTACATTTCTACCAAGAAAAGGGTTTCACAAACAAGTAACTCTAACTCTATAAATAGACATTAGCCCCTCACATCAAAGGTACGCTCTATGTTCCACAATTCATACCCCAATTACAATTACTCTTACTGACTTAAGCATTAGCGTGTCTACTCTCCGGAAACCCTGAGACCTTCTTTTGTAGATTTTAGGGTTTTGATACTGTCATTGACGCCGATTCAATCAACTGAAGACGTTAGTGCAAATTATGCTTCATCACAAAACAACAATGGGCCAGAAAAACTTGCCACAAAAAAGGACAAGAATCATGTTCAGTCACATTCTACATTCGTGCACGAACAAGCTAAACCACATACATTGTCTTCTTATAATTTTTATCATTGAACTTGAAGACTTGGTTGCATCTATCATCTCAATATCCAAGCATTAATAAAGTACTTTCTGTATGAAATCTTAATGGCACGCCCAGTGGACAAACTTTGATTTGATTTCTAGATCGTAGTGGTCTTTCCTCTTAAAATCTTTATTTTTAAAATCTCTCTTTTTTCTCTAAAAAAATTAATTAAAAAAATCTCTACTTTTTCTTTTTTATGATGAATTATTCCAATAACTATATTTATGGACTTAGTAGCTCTAGGGATCTGATCTATACTTCTTCTCCGTATAATAGGTCGCCTAGTAATCCACAATCTTCATATTCTTATAGTCCATCACCACATGGTGGACATATCTCTCAACAGCCCGTAGTTTCACAAGTAGCACATAATTTTTTTGGGGCTGAAAATAATATCAGATGGAAGGCTACCCTTGATGGCCGCTTTCCTTGATCCTATAGTCAATATGGCACGAAACAACAATCTAGTTGTGTTGACAGATGGCGTGATGGGTCTATGGTGCAAGATCGCTCAAGATTTGGGGGGCTGGCCGTCGGTAGTATTCCAATGGTTACACATAATGGTTAAAGTATGGTACAACAGGTGTCGCTGGTGTAACATCAGCAAGTTCTGTTGCAGGCGCAACCATAGCAGGTTCTCTCGTCGCAGCATCAAAAAGTTTTGTTGCAAGCGCAACCGCAACAGGTTCAAGTGCAGATACAAGCACTGCAGCAGCAGGTTTTGTCACTGAAACATCTCCAAGGTCAGATACAGGCGCTTCATCAGCAGTTTCTTTCGCCACAATATCAGCAAGTTCTGTCGTTGACGCAACAACAACAATTATTGTCGGGGCAACATCAGTAAGCAGAATCATCGACGTAGTAACATCAGGGTTCATCGAAAAAATATCATGAGCAGGTATTACCGTAGGTACAGAATTTGTAGGTGGTACAACAAACTCAGCAGACACAAGAAGCAAGTGAAAGTTCAGTTGGGCCAGTAGATCAGTTGCATGAAAGTTCTGTGACAGATTTATCGTCGGCGCCTGGAGGGGATACCTAGTCATTTTGATGTTGAATATGGTAAGCTTAGGAAAGGCCTGCAGACAGAATCTGAGCACCCTCAACAAGAGTTTGTCACTAAAAATGAACAGGTTTTGCAGCCATTAAATATAGTTTCGGCGAGTGAATCATTGTCGATTATTGAAATTATAGTTGTTACTGAGCATTGTGAGCATATTGATTCGTTTTGTCTGTCTAATGAACTTGTAATTGTTGAAAACGAGTCTGTCGATCTTGATTGCAGGAAATCTAGTGAGTCATCTAGCAGCGACAATGATATTGAAGAGATTATTTGTGATACTTTAACAATGTTTCACCTGCAACTGATAATTCTGTTTGTCCAAGTGTCGACGAAATTTAGGGCGAGCAAGAGCAAGGCCAAGTGGCAACTCCTGATACCAATTTATCTGTGACAGCTGAACCGACACAATGCTTAGTTGCAGATACTCCAAAAGAAGCAGCAGCAGACCAACAAATTGCAGTTTCTTATGATGGCGTCCAAGATTGGCGGTGCCACAGTAGTGCCGAATTGGTCAATAATACAACAGATTCCTTGTCGGTTAAGCAAAAGTCTAATCATGCTTGGCTTTATGACAAGAGACGTTCTACCAGCGGAAGAAGCAAGTGGAGTAAAGGGAAGCCAATACCGCATGGATTTCACTTTGCAGTAAAGGTCGATGACGGTCCTCCATTACGCGGCATTGATTTTGATGGTGGCGACAGTAATTATGCTTATTTAGATTTTGGTGCTGCTATAGAGTGGAGGATTGATTTGGCTAAAGATCGTGAATTTGCTGAAGTCCTTAATTGGCCGAGAACAGAAGCATTCTGCAAGAGATCAGTCAAAGATGCTTACACCTTCTATTATGCGGCCTAGCATAATCAGAGTATGTGAGACCAAGGTTGTCGATGCTAAGTCCAACAATGTATCTGTTAGGGTTAGTAGTGATGTATTTGTCCAATGTGGAGCCAACCATGAGAAAGAGTCAGTTGTTGAAGTGTCAACAATTGATGATAAGGCCACCGGCAATAAAGAAGGTTCTGTTGCAGATGCTGGTAAGTTGTCAACGATTAATGAAGCAGTTAAAAATACCAACGTCACGTCAAGCTCTCGGGTTCAGAATAATAGTGGGCGCCAGAATAGTAGTTCTCCTGCACATAAGGGTCAGTTCCAGTAAGCTCATAAGGTTCATTACGACAATATTGGCGACTATACTTGGCGTAGACGCAGTTCAAGAAGTTCTAGCACAAGAGGTCATTTTCGAAGGAGATGTCCATCATCTTGGCAACGTAAGCATGCATCTCGCTTTAATCATTATGTTTCTCATTTTGCATGGGCGCCGTGTTACTTTGTTGTTTTAGCAGGTTAGTTTTACATCGATGTTAGTGCCATGCCGAATGCTTATTCTGATAACATTGTACTATTCAACGTCTACATCTCATTCCATTCCATATGGACGTTTGGAGAGCTTTATGTTACACCTCAAAATGGATTTGGGTCTTTTTGACTGGCTAATTTGGTTGTCAATCGAAAAAGTAGAGTTTTTCTAATATTGGTATTCAAATCAGAAAGGGATTTAAGTGACGAAGGAATCTTAGGCTAATTTGGTTTGCTACATATATCTTAGAGATCATATTTAGAGCTAAATATTATCTCCAGTCGGATTGGAATTGGGTTGGTTCTATGAAGGTTCTCACGTACTGCTACTACTTCCTAAATAATTGGAGGACATTTTGGGTGAGTACTCCAGCTAATGGTTTGATTATTTGAGTTCAATTAAGAGTAATATTGGGGGAAGGCCACGTGAAGTAATTAATTAATCAGTTTTTGATCAGATGACTATATGGTGGTGCACGGCGGGCCAACTTGATTAAAAAGAAAGGTATTTTTTAGTTTGGCTGCAAGTGGAAGATGACTACACTACGTTAAATAGTTTTTAGCCAATTTTCTTTCATAGACATAGGTAGTCGTTCATCGTTTTCTACTTCATTGAATTCGATTCTTCTTCGTAATAGCGCTTTATCGATACTCTCTGTAGCTAGTCTACGCTACCTATCTCTCTTTCTCTCCACTTTAATGGATTGACGGCTACCACTTTGGCTTGTCCTACTTCTTTCTATATCTTTTTCTCTTTATTATTAAACTGAAGTTAATACTAAGTCCTTGATTCTAGGTCCGAGGTCGGTTTTCAAACTCATCCACAATCATCTGATTGTTTTTGTATTCGGGTTATTTTCTGTCTCCTTTCCACGATCCGAGAACAATTTTTGCTCAAACATAAAAAATGATTCTAATTTAATGGATTGACGGCCACTTTAATGGATTGGCGGCCACCACTTTGGCTTGTCCCGTACGTGTGGCACCATTGGACGTCAAGCCAAAATGGTAATGTGATAGTGGAGAACCACTTTTCTAGCACCCACTATGATTTCGAACCCGAGATCTTGATGTGGCGGTAATACTTTCAACTGCTTCATTAATCGTCGACAACTTACTAGCATCTGGAGCAGAACCTTCTTGATCGCCGTCGGCCCTATCATCAACTTTCAATAGTTCAACCACAGACTTTTTCTCTTAATTACTAATCCTAGCCGACATATTATTGAACTTAGCATTGACAACCTTGAGCTCAAACGCATTGATTCTGCTAGGTCGCATAATAGAAGCTATAAGCATCTTCGACTGATCTCTTGCAGAACGCTTCTTTTCTCGGCCAATTAATAATTTCAACAACTCATGATCTTTAGCCAAATCAATTCTCATTCTACGGCAGCACCATAATCAAGATAAGAATAAATTATTGTCGCCACCATCAAAATCAATGCCACATAATTGAGGACCATCATCAACCTTTTCTGCAAAGTGAAAACCATGCGGTATTGGCTTTCCTTTATTCCACCACTTGCTTCTTCTGTTGGTAGAACCTCTCTTGTCATAAAGCCAGGCATGATTCATCTTCTACTTAACCGGCATGGAATCTGTTGCATCATTAACCAATTCGGTACTATTGTTGCACCGCTGATTTTGGAAGCCATCATTAGAAACTCCAACCTGTTAGTCTGCTTCTGCTTCTTTTGGATCATCAGCAACTAAGCGTTGTGCCGGTTCAGCTGTCACAAATAAATTGGCATCAGGTGTTACCAATAGTCCTTGCTCCTACTCACCCTTAATTTCGTTGACACTTGGACAAACAGAATTATCAGTTGCAGGTGAAACATTGTCAAGACTATCATAAATAATCTCCTCAATATCATTGTCGCTGCTAGAAGACTCATAAGATTTATTGCAATCAACCTCGTCAGACTCATTTTTAAGAATAATAGGTTCATTAGACAAACAAAACGAATCAGTATGCACACAATGCTCAATAACAACTATAGTTTCAATAATCGACAATGATTCACTCGCCGAAACAGTATTTAGTTGATGTGGCACCTGTTCATTTACATTGACAAACGCTTGTTGATGGTGCTTAGACTCTGTCTGCAGGCCTTCCCTAAGCTTGCCACATTCAGTATCAAAATCACCAGGTAGCCCCCCGGGCGTCGACGATAAATCTGTCACAGAACTTTCTTACAGCTGATCTGCTGTCACAACTGAACTTTCACTTACTTGTTGTGTCTGCTGAGTTTGCTATATCACCTAAAAATTCTGTACCTGCGGTAATACTTGCTCATGATATTATTTCGATGAACCCTGATATTGCTGCATCGATGATTCTGCTTGCTGATTTTGCCCCGACAATAATTGTTGTTGCTGCGTCGACGACAGAACTTGCTGATATTGTGGCAATAGAAATTGCTGATGCAGCGCCTTTATCCGAAATTGGAGAAGTTTCAGTGACAATACCTGCTGCTGCAGTGCCTGCATCTGCACTTGAACCTGCTGTGGTTGCACCTGTAACAAAACTTGTTGATTCTACAGCGATAGACCTGCTGTGGTTGTGCCTGCAACAGAATTTGCTGATACTGCACCGGCAGCCCCTGTTGTTGTTGCTATACCGGCACCTATTGCACCATACTTTAACCATTATGTGTAACCATTGGAATACCACCAACGGTCAGCCCCTCGAATCTTGAGGTATCTTACACCATAGACCCATCACGCCATCTGTCAACACAACTAGATTGTTGTTTCGCGCCATATTGACTATAGGATTGAGGAAATCAGCCCTCAAGGGTAGCTTGCCATCCGATATTATTTTCAGCCCCAAAAGAATTATATGCTACTTGTGAAACTACGGGCTGTTGAGAGATATGTCCACCAAGTGGTGATGGAGTATGAGAATATGAAGATTGAGGATTATTAGGCGACCTATTATATGGAGGAGAAGTATATGTCGGATCCCTAGGGCAACTAAGACCATAATAATAAAAAAAAAAGGTTTTTTATTATTTATTTTTTTAAAGAAAATAAAGAGAGATTTTTTAAAAATAGAGATTTTAAGAAAAAAGACCACCACGATCTAGGAATCAAACCAAAACTTGTCCCACTAGGCGTGCCATTTTTTATGTTTGAGCAAAAATTATACTTGGAACATGGAAAGGAGACAGAAAATAACCGGAGCACAAAAACAAATCAGACGATTGTGGATGAGATGAAACCCGGCCTTCGGACTTAGAATCGAGCACTTAGTATTAACTTCGGTTTAATAATAAAGAGAAAAAAATATAGAAAGAAGCGGGACAAGCCAAAGTGGTGGACGTTAATCTATTAAAGTAGAGAGAAAGATAGGAAGCGTAGACTAGCTACAAAGCGTATCGATAAAGTGCTAGTCTAAAGAAGAATAAAATTCACTGAAATAGAAAACGATGAATGACTACCTATTTTTATGAAGGAAAATAGGCTAAAAAATATTTAATTTAGGCTAAACTAAGAAAGCATGATAAAACACATGATTGAAAAGAAAGAAAAGAAATAAAAACGAATGATATCGATGATGATGAATTGAGAGGTGTCTTTTTATGTCTCGGCTGCCTTGCTTAAATAGAACAATAATCCGGCTGCAGCTAATTTCTTCGGGGCCGAAGTAGGGAATTAGAATCATATTCCAACTTGGAAAAATGTTGATAAAACTTGGCCGAAATATTTGCTTCACAAAAACCGGGATTTGGACGTAGTGTAGTCATCTTCCACTTGCAGCCAAACTAAAATACTTTTCTTTTTAATCAAGTTGGCCAGTGGTGCACAGCCTTGAAGTCATTTGATAAAAAACTGATTAATTAATTACTTCACGTGGCCTTCCCCCAATATTACTCTTAATTGAACTCAAATAACCAAGCCAATAGCTGGAGTTCTCACCCAAAATGTCCTCATATTATTTAGGAAGTAGTAACAGTACGTGAGAACCTTCTTAGAACCAACCCAATTCCAATCCGGCTGGAGATAATATTTAGCTCTAAATATAATCTCTAAAATATAGGAAGCAAACCAAATTAGCCTAGAATTCCTTCATCACTTAAATCCCTCTCTGATTTGAATTCCAATATTAGGAAAACTCTACTTCTTCGATTGATGGCAAAAGTAGCCAGTCAAAAAGACCCAAATCCATTTTGGGGTGTAACATAAAGCCCCCCGAACGTTTATATGGAGTGGAATGAGATGTGGACGTTGAATAGCACATTATTATCAGAAATAAGCATTTGACAAGGCACTAACATCGATGTAAAACCAACCTGCTGGAAAAATAAAATAACATGGCACCCATGCAAAATGAAGAACATAATGATTAAAGCAAGGTGCATGCTTACGTTGCCAAGATGATGGACATCTCCTTCGAAAATCACTTCTTGTGCCGGAACTTCTTGAACTGCATCGGCGCCAAGTATAGTTGCCAATATGGTCACAATAAACCTTATGAGCTTGCTGGAACTGATGCTTATGTGCAGGAGAACTACTATTCTGGCGCCCACTATCATTCTCAACCCGAGAGCTTGTCGTGGTGCTGATATTTTCAACTACTTCATTAATTGTTGACAACTTACTAGTATCTGCAACAGAACCTTCTTTATTGCCGGCGGCCTTATCATCAATTGTTGACACTTCAACAAATGACTCTTTCTCATGGTCGGCTCCATATTGGACAAATACATCCCTACTAACCCTAGCCGATACAATGTTGGACTTAGCATCGACAACCTTGGTCTCACATGCTCTGATTCTGCTAGGCTGCATTGTAGAAGGTGTAAGTATTTTTGACTGATATCTTGCGGAACGCTTCTTTTCTTGGCCAATCAAGGATTTCAGCAATTCACGATCTTTAGCCACGTGAATCCTTCACTCTACAGCAACACCATAATCCAAATAAGCATAACTACTGTTGCCACCATGAAAATCAATGCCGCATAATGGAGGACTGTCAAGACCTTTTCTTCAAAGTGAAAATCAAGCAGTATTGGCTTCCCTTTACTCCACTTGTTTCTTCCGTTGGCAAAACGTCTCTTGTCAGAAAGCCAGGCATGATTAGACTTTTGCTTAACCGGCAAGCAATCTTTTTCATTATTGACCAATTCGGCACTACTGTTGCACCGCCAATCTTGGAAGCTATCATTAGAAACTGCAACCTGTTGGTCTGCTGCTGCTTCTTTTGGAACATCAACAACTAAGCATTGTGCTGGTTTAGCTATCACAGATAAATTGACATCAGGAGTTGCCACTTGGTCTTGACAAACAGAATTATTATTTGCAGGTGAAACATTGTCAAAGTTGTCACAAGTAATCTTCTCAATATCATTGTCGCTGCTAGAAGATTCACAAGCTTTCCTGCAATCAACCTCAACAGACTTGTTTTCAACATTAACAGGTTCAATAGATAGACAAAACGAATCAGTATGCTCACAATGCTCAGTAACAACTATACTTTGAATAATCGGTAATGATTCACTCGCCGAACTGTATTTAATGGCTGCAACACCTATTCATATGCAGTGACAAACTCTTGTTGAGGGTGCTCAGACTCTGTCTGTAGGCCTTCCCTAAGCTTGCGACATTCAGCATCAAAATCACTAGGTAGCCCCCCCGGCGTTGACAATAAATCTGCCATAGAGTTTTCTTGCAACTGATCTGCTGTCGCAACTGAACTTTCACTTGCTTCTTGTGTCTGGTGAGTTTGCTGTACCACCTGCAAATTCTGTACCTACGGTAATACTTGCTCATGATATTGTTCCAACGAGCCCTGATGTTGCTGCGTCGATGATTCTTCTTGCTAATGTTGCCCCGACGATAATTGTTGTTGCTGCGTCGACAAAAGAACTTGCTAATATTATGGCAAAAGAAACTGCTGATGCAGCACCTGTATCTGACCTTGGAGATGTTTCAGTGACAAAACCTGCTGCTGCAGTGCTTGGATCTGCACTTGAACTTGCTGCGGTTGCGCCTGCAACAAAACTTGTTGATGCTGCAGCGACAGAACCTGCTGTGGTTGCGCCTGCAATAGAACTTGCTAATGCTGCACTGGCGACACCTGTTGTACCATACTTTGACCATTATGTGTAACCACTGGAATACCACCAATGGCCAGCCCCCCCGAATCTTGATGGATCTTGGACCATAAACCCATCACGCCATCTGTCAACACAACTAGATTGTTGTTTCGCGCCATATTGACTGTAGGATTGAGGAAAGCAGCCATCAAGAGTAGCTTTCCATCCGATATTATTTTTATCCACAAAAGAATTATGTTCTACTTGTGAAACTACGGGTTGTACAGAGATATGTCCAACAAGTGGTGATGGACTATAAGAATATGAACATTGGGGATTACTAGGCGACCTATTATATGGAGAAGAAGTATAGATCGGATCCCTAGGGCTATTAAGACCATAAATATGATTATTGGAATAATCCATGATAAGAAAGAAAAAATAGAGATTTTTTTAATTAATTGTTTTTTAGTGGAGAAAGAGAGATTTTTAAAATAGAGATTTTAAGAGAAAAGACCACCAAGATCGAGGAATCAAACCAAAGCTTGTTCCACAGAGCGTCCCATTTTTTATGTTTGAGCAACAATTGTACTCGGATCGTGCAAAGGAGACAGAAAATAATCCGAGTACAAAAATAAATTAGACGATTGTGGATGAGTTCGAAAACCGACCTCGGACCTAGAATCGAGGACTTATGGTAATTTCGGTTTAATAATAAAGAGAAAAAGATATAGAAAGAAGCGGGACAAGCCAAAGTGGTGGCTGTCAATCCATTAAAGTGGAGAGAAAGAGAGATAGGTAGCGTCAGACTAGTTACAAAGAGTATCGATAAAGCGCTATTACAAAGAAGAATCGAATTCACTGAAATAGAAAACGATGAACGATTACATATTTCTATGAAAGAAAATAAACTAAAAACTATTTAATCTAGGCTAAACTAAGAAAGCATGATAAAATACATGATTGAAAAGAAAGAAAAAGAAATAAAAACGAATGGTATCGATGATGATGAATTAAGAGGTGTCTTTTTTATGTCTCGGCTGCCTTGCTTGAATAGAGCAATAATCCGGCTGCTGCTAATTTCTTCGGAGCCGAAGTAGGGAATTAGAATCATATTCCAACTTGGACAAACGCTGATTAAACTTGGCCGCAATATTTGCTTCACAAAAACCGGGATTTGGACGTAGTGAAGTCGTCTTCCACTTGCAGCCAAACTAAAATACCTTTCTTTTTAATCAAGTTGGCCAGCCGTGCATCACCATGTAGTCATTTGATCAAAAAATATTAATTAATTACTTCACGTGGCCTTCTCCCAATATTACTCTTAATTGAACTCAAATAACCAAGCCAATAGCTGGAGTTCTTACCCAGAATGTCCTCCCATTATTTAGGAAGTAGTAGCAGTACGTTATCCGACGAATATAATAAAATTCATGTGTATGATATTTTGTTGGATAGATATCGACGAATACAATAAAATTCATGTGTAACATATTTTCTAATTCTTCACGGATTGAGAGATATGATCGTTTGAATATTAGAGATGTTTTCTTAGAAGAGAAAAAAAAAAGTCACATGGACTAAACTTGCAAATAATGAGAAGATTATTAGAAAAAATAAAAAAAGTACAATAAGGACTAGTAGTGTAAAAAATAGAAAGGGGAGTACGATGCTTCCGGGTATACTGGATAGAGACCTGGGGGCACCATATTCCCCCTCTTATTTTTTACACTACTAATCTTTATTACATTTTTTTTCACTTTTCTAAATGACATCTTATTATTTACAGGTTTAGTCTCTTTGATTTTTTTTCTCTCTCCCTTTAAAAACATCTCTAATCTTTAAACGATCATATCTCTCAATCCGTGAAGAATTAGAAAACGTGTTACACATGAATTTTATTGTACTCGACGAGATCTATCCAACAAGATCGACGTCGAATATTTTTTTCGAGTTTAAAAATGACTAAATTTTGATGGGCAGAATAAGATGGATATATAGTTTAGAAAGATGGATAACCAGTTTAGTTTAGATTAAGATTCTTGTATTGCATATATCTCTTAATCCGTAAAGAGTTAGAATACGAATTATATATGAAATTTATAGTGCTCGACGAAATCTATCCGATAAGATCCATGTTGAATATTTTTCTTGATTTTTAAATGCAGTTAAATTTTACGGGCATAAAAGAAGAAATGTGTTTTTCGTTTTTATTTGAAAAATGGTTATCCGTTGTGTTCCTACTGATTATCCAACCGGTTTGGACTGATTATCCATTCTGTTTGTACTTGTTATCTAATCATATTTTAACATTCACTCTTCAAAAAAAATGATTGGATAAGCATTGCAAACAATTTGGATAATCAATAGAAAATAATTGGATAATCAGTGCAACATGTTGGATAATCAGTACAAAAAAGTTTGACAATCATTTTCATAAAAGAGCAAGGAAAAAAAATACTGGATAACCACCACAAAGAAGTTGGATAATCTATATGAACACATTGGATATCCAATTTAAGAAGATGGATAACCAACTTATTTTAGATTCATATTGTTGTGTTCCTTGTATCTTTTGATCCGTAAACAATTATAACACGAATTATATATGAAATTTATAGTGCTCGATGAGATCTATCCGATAAGATCAATGTTAAATATTTCTTTTGAACTTTAAATGCATTTAAACTTTACGGGCAGAAATGAATAAACTGAAAAATGATTATCCGTTGTGTTCATACTGATTATCCAACCGGTTTGGACTAATTACCTATTTTTTTATCCAATCATATTTTTTACATTCACTTTTCAAAAAAGAAACAAAAATAAAAAAGAAGATGGATAACCAACTTAGTTTAGATTGATATTCTTGTATTACATTTATTTCTTGATCCGTAAAGAACTAGAACACGAATTATATATAAATTTTATAGTGCTCGACGAGATCTATCCAACCGGTTTGGACTGATTATCCATTTTGTTTGTACTTATTATCCAGTCATATTTTTTACATTCACTCATCTTCAAAAAAAAGAAGAAAAGAATAAAAAATAAAATATTTAGACAAGCATTACAAACAATTTGGATAATCATTGAAAATAATTGGATAAGTAGTACAAGCTAGTTGGATAACCGGTATAAAAAAATCGGACAATCATTTTCATTAAAAGAGCAAGGAAAAAAAAAGTCGGATAACCATCCATTACCAAGAAGTCGGATGGATAATCAGTATGAACACATTGGACAGATTAGTTCTCAAAAAAAGAAAAAAAAAAGAGAAATTATGTTTGGATAATCAGTGAAAACGATTGGATAAGGCATACAAAACGGTTGGATAGTCAGTACAAAAAAACTGGACAAGGATTTTCGCAAAGAGTAGAAAAAAAATGGTCGGATAATCTATACAGAACAGTTGGATAATCAATACGAACGCGTTGGAAAACCATTTCTTTTTTTCAAAAAAATAATAATAAAAAGAAAAACCAAATGGATGGATATCTAATACAAACGAGTTGGATATCTAGTACAAACCAAATGGATATCCAGTACAAACAAGTGGGATATTTGTTACAAACAAGTTAGATAGGCATACAAACCAAATAGATGGATATCCACTATAAACAAGGTGGATAAATATCCAGTGCGTACAAACAAGTTAGATAGGCATACAAACTAAATGGATAGATATCCAATACAAACAAGTTGGATAGGCACTATAAATTTCATGTATAATTTGTATTCTAATTCTTTACAGATCAAGAGATATATGCAATACAAGAATCTTAATCTAAACTAAACTAGTTATCCATCTTTCTAAACTAGATATCCATCTTATTCTGTCCATCGAAATTTAGTCATTTTTAAACTCGGAAAAAATATTCGACATGGATCTTGTTGGATAGATCTCGACGAATACAATAAAATTCATGTGTAACACGTTTTCTAATTCTTCACGGATTGAGAGATGTTTTTTAGAAGAGAGAGAAAAAAGTGGCAGGGACTAAACTTACAAATAATAGGGAGATTATTAGAAAAAGTAAAAAAAAGTACAATAAGGACTAGTAATGCAAAAAATAGGAGGGGGAGTATGGTGCCCCGGATGCACCCAATAAATTGCCGAACCTTCTTAGAACCACCCAATTCTAATCCGGCTGGAGATGATATTTAGCCCTAAATATGATCTCTAAAATATAGGAAGCAAACTAAATTAGCCTAGGATTCCTTCGTCACTTGAATCCCTCTCTGATTTGAATAGCAATATTAGGAAAACTCTACTTCTTCGGTTGACGGCCAAATTAATCAGCCAAAAAGACCCAAATCCATTTTGTGTGTAACATATTGCCTTTAAAAACTTGTCGTCTTTGGCTCTTAACAAACACAAATCACGTACGACATCAAGACCTTGACATGTTTTCACCTTACCATTAGAACCTGTTTTCACCACTACTACCAGGCTTCTACCAACAAGATTCATCAGATATTCATCAGCGAGATGTTCTAAACTTTTTGATTTTGATTCACGTACGAAGTCCTCAGCGATCCATAAGCATTTCAATCTCCAAACTTCAATGTCCTTGTCCTCTTGAAATGCTCCAAAATAAAGCAAGCAGGCTCTCAGATGATCGGATAAATGATCATAGCTCTTGCATTGAGTTTCTGGATCATTAACTATTTGTAAGCTTACACTCTTAGCAATTTGGTTCCATAAATCTTGGTTCCTTCCACAAGTTCTATCAAGAAGACCAGC
Source organism: Oldenlandia corymbosa var. corymbosa (assembly GCA_949775105.1). Lineage (NCBI taxonomy): Eukaryota > Viridiplantae > Streptophyta > Magnoliopsida > Gentianales > Rubiaceae > Oldenlandia > Oldenlandia corymbosa. Next base: position 1,250,694 of record OX459123.1, on the reverse strand, counting down.
AATGGCATCGATTGCTAGAGGTAGTCCTCTGCAATCAGTTGCAATCTTCTGTCCAACTTCCAAGAGTTCTTGAGGACAATCTTCCTTTCCAAAAACCTTCAACTTCAACAACTCCCAACTTTCTTGACCAGAGAGGGGATAGAGAACATGAGGATCACTAATTTTCGAAAGCAAATCCTTGAGACGACTTGTCATCAAGATTTTGCTTCCATTTGAGTCATCTGGAAATGGTAGCTGCAAATCATCCCATGCTCCAGTACTCCACATGTCATCCATGATGATGAGGTACCTCTTCCCCTTCAATTGTTTGCACAACAGTTCTTCTAAATCTGCATCACTTTTATCATGAGTGTCATCTGTGATGGTGATGATGTGGCTTAAAATATCCAGGAGCAGTTATCTTCTTTTGTACTTCTGAGAAACACAACACCACGCACAAATATAGAACCGATGCATAACCTTTGGATTGTAAAACACATTATTGGCCAATGTTGTTTTGACAATTCCTGGCATTCCAACTATTGAGACAATATTTCACTTTGGTTTACCTCTAGTAAGTTGATCAATTATTTCTTCTTTATGATCGTGCAGGCCAACCAATAACTTCTGTAGCTATTGTGCTAGCAACCTTTGGCACAAAAGGCATCAACATTTTAAGATTACCCTGAGCCTCATCATTGTAATTGTGGTTTCCATCAAAGTTATCAAGCTATACCTTGATATGTCGGATCTCTACCGATAAATGATAAAGCCAAAGAGAGAGTTAGTTAATTCCTCAAAGTGTCATACATCAAATCAGTAAATGTTGCAGAGAATTTTTATGGGGTAAGAAAGTGAATGGAGCATCAAGATCACTGGTGGCATGGGATTTAGTTTGCAGAAGCAAAGGAGAAGGAGGTTTAAATGTTAAAGAACCAGGAACATGGAATAAAGCTCTTCTGGGAAAGCAGCTTTGGGATATAGCCAAGAGGAAGGAAAGTTTATGGGTGAAGTGGATTCATATTTATTATGTTAAACAGCAAAATTGGTGGGAGTATAAACCTCCTCAGGATAGCAGCTGGCATTGAAAGAAGATCAACAAGATCAAGGAGGTATTTGCACTAGGAATCATGAATGGAAAGTGGCACAATAATGGAGGGAAGGAGTATAATGCCACCAGTGGTTACAGATGGTTGAGAGGAGATCAACACAAATTCCAACCTGCAAGGGTTGTCTGGACTTCAGTTGGACTTCCTAAGCACAATTTCATCAGTTGGATGGCCTGGCATGACAGACTACTTACTGTGGAACGATTGTAGAAGATGACAATCCAGATAGATGAACCAAAATGTGTATTGTGCAAAAAAGAAGATGAGACAGGGAAGCATATGTTTTTTCAATGTGGCTATACTCAGAGAATTTGGAAGGACTTGAAGTCTTGGCTGGGCATCAGAAGAGAGATCAAGACTTTGAATGCAGGCAGTTTGATTAATATTTGGAAGTTTGCTCTTGCTAAACAGAAATTGTTGTATGCTTGCTTAAATGCTATAGTGTATCATGTGTGCTTAGAAAGGAACAGCAGACAGTTTGCTGGATTGGAGAAGCTGGCAGAGCAAAAAGTTGGAAAAATCCAGAATGAGATGAAGTGCGGAATTTTGAGTTTACAAAAAAACAGGAAGAATGCTGGTTTACTGAACTTTTTGAGATAAATTTTGTATTGAAAGGAATGTAATAGGAGAAGGTAGGTTTGTAAAGTTTGAAGGTGCTTAATACAAATTTACATATTACCAAAAAAAAAAGCCAAAGAGAGAGTTGTGGTAAACTCTTCTTACTACCCAACATGGAGCTAATGACATGTTCTACCTGATAAGCTGTGTCAACAAGGTGTTTATGAAGATCACTGCATTCTTGGTTTCCAAAGCCCTGCTCCAAAATTTCCTGGTAACTGGATACTATGAATTCTAAATCCCTGAAAACTGCTTCAACATAAAGAGTGGTGTGTGCGGCTGAATCAAGCCTCCGGCTAAGTAGATTCCTTAAGTATTCCAAGAAAAGCTCAATGAAGCACATTCCAGGAGCTTTAGGGAGATCAAATTTTGGAAATTGACCACAAACCCCTTTTGCATGCAAATGGTGAGCTTTTCTTAACTATTCAGTAAGCGGAATGTCCATAATTTTGACTTCTTCTTCTACCAAATGCTCAGACGGAAATGTGTTGAAAAGAGACATTACTCCTGAGGACACTACTTCAATATCTTCAAGGATCAGTTTCTCATCTTTAGTCTCCTTTGGCCAAGTAACAAATGATTGTATGAGCAAATCTAGTGCGTCATGAAGAGTTTCAAATTTTGGCTTTAAAAGGATTGGAAAAGTTGCACGGCCATTAAGCAGTGTCAATAAAATTAGCTTGGTATGGGAAGACGGATAGAGAGATTTTACCTTTTCAGGAACTCCTTTAATGACTTTCCAGATCCTATATTCTGCTAGGGTTTCCTGCAAAAGAGAGCCTCGGAAGTCTCCTAAGGGTAGACACTCTGATGCTTAAGTCAGAAATGGGGTTATGGAGTAGTGCGTATATGATTATTGGAGTTAGAGATAGCGTACCTCCATTATGGAGTAATCATTCCTATTTATAGACCTAGAAGATGTCCGAATCTTACTAAGTTTAGTATTCTTGCACTGCCTTTACAGAGTCAGTTGGACTCTGGATTCGGTGAATGGGCCAGTCCAATGTAAGTGGCAGATATGGACTCGTCAAGTGCACCTGTCGAGTATTAGTTATATGAAATAAACAAAACTTGACACAAAATAAAACTGACCTAGACTTAGCCCATGTGAAATGGACAAGTCTCGGTCCACATTAAATAGCCTGGACCAATGGAATTACTTGGGGGTGAAGACCCGAACCAAGAAGACGACTCGATTCTGAAATCTGACCTGAACCAAGATCGTGCCCCAATAAATCACACGTTTCCCAAGCGGCGTTATGCCATCATATTTCTGACTTAAGTATTAGAGTGTCTATCCTCGAGAGACTTTCGAGGCTCTCTTTTGCAGGAAACCCTAACCGGATTTTTACCGTTCAGCCGGAGTTACAATTCTAGGTTTCGTCAAGTGGCATGCCCAGTGGGACCCGAAAATTAGGGTGTGTATCACAAAGCTTTCTCAAGCTTTCGAAACTTTTCTCAACCTTTGATCGCAACTGCCAGTTAGGGTTCTCTTCTAAACAGAATGGCCGTAATCGACAGAACTCAATCCAGTACAATGTCAACAGGCATGCGGCCAAGCCCTGATGACAACGAAACCCAAGCAAAATTCCGAGAGAGGCAGAAGCGAAAAAAGAACGACCGACGGTCGAGGAAAGAAAAAACTCCCACAAGACCATCTAGTCCTGGGGATGAAAGGGAGGAAGATTAAAAAAATCATCGAAAGGGCCCCGATCCATGTAATGAGGAACGGTTGACCAAAATCTAAGCGGAACTCAAAAAGTTGAGAGATGATAACAAACTCAATCAGAGGAAGAAAAAGTATATACTGGAGGAATACAAATGTTGTTGCTTGCTAGGTCTACCCGATCCTACAGATCAGGAGTGACATGACCTGATCGACGAGAAACAAGCGTGCAGGACGTTGACTTTGCTCAAAAAGAAAAAAGGCAAATGCAAAGTACCGGGTGAAGGAGAGGTAGAAGGTCGCAGAGAAATTTCCAGCGATAAGGTTTCCCATGTAGAGTTCTCTGCTACCCCTGCTGCATCCCTCTAGGACTCATTTGAAGAGCATATCCAACATTCTATACGGACTCAAGCAATTTGCAAACGAGCATCGGCGCAAGAAGAAATCTCGCAACCAACACCGTCAAGGTTCGCCAAGTGTCGATTTGTTCTCTAAAAAGAATTGGGATCCCCCGCTGAGAGGCAATGTACACTCTCGCTTAGGACCCAGGGCTTCCCCAGAAAGGTCCTATCGCGATCACCATGATACATATTAAGACATGGGATATCCTCGGTATGGTCGATATCATTATGATGATTTGCAACTAGAAGAACCCTTGATCCCTCGACGACAGAAGAACCATAGCAACCAAAATACCTCCATCCGCGAGTCAATGCGAGGAATGATAGGAATGATCATCGACAAATGTCTTTTCATTCTATGAATCCGTGACTGTCCAAAGCCTCGTGACTTCGACTTCCCCAAAGACTTTGTCAAATACTCGGGAGACTCCGACCTGCAACAATTTTTGCACGGATATGTCCAAGTCATGAGGATCAGAAATGCATCACTCAATTTCATGGCCAAGGCCCGTCCATCTTATCTCACCGGACAAGCGCAACGCTGGTTCGGACAATTGCCAGAAGGACGTATTGTCAGCTTTGAGGATTTATTTGTCAAATTGGCTACTCGGTTCTTCCCCAGCAAGCAGATCACCAAGATGTCAATCGACCTTTCCTCGATCAAGCAAGGACAAAACAAGAGTCTATCTGATTTTCATCGTCGCTTCATCCAGGAAACTCTCCAAGTAGATTATCTCGACGGTAGAGATGTTCAGAATGGGTTCATTCAGGGCCTCAACCCATTTGGAAAATTTGCTATCTTGAGGGTAAAATTGTCAACCAAACCCCCTCAAAATACACAAGAAATGTGGGCCACAGTTGAAAATTACATTCAGAGAGAACAGACGCTCAAGCGCTCTCAGGATTCCTTCTCGATTGCAGGAGATTGAGATGGAAGGAATAGGCTCAAATCTACGGAGTTTAAGCCTTCTTTGTCTAAGCTCGATAGGCAGTTGACTCCGCTACTAAAGCTTCGGCAAGAAATACTCCAAATCCACAAGGATGAGTTCCCTACTCCAAAGCCTCTGGCTCACAACCCAAATAGGTCCACGGATTAATACTGCGAATATCACAAGGACCATGGCCACGACACTGAAGATTGTAAGGAACTCAAGCCTGAAATCGAAGCCGGGGTATAATCTAGACAATTCGGACATCGCATCTACTGGACATCTAGTAAAGCAAGCATACTTTACAAGGAGGAAGTTCAAAGGGTAACACCTACTTTCTCTTTGCAGGAATCAGTTGGTGAACACCATCTCCATCGAGTCAAACCAATGTCTCATTCATGTGGGAGATAGTTGAAAATGAGCTATTAATTTGAATGAGAATTGTTTTCTCATAGATTGGAAAACTTGAGTTTATGCTATCGGAGTTTAGTTTAACTCATGTATGTGCCCAACTTGCGGACAGAAATGTCAGACCGAACTCTCGTGGACCTGATCAACCCACGTTTGCTCTGTCTCAAATTAATTTTTCAGTCAAAAATAGAGAGACTTTTGCTGCTTGAATTAATTCCAAACGGTTTTCATTTAATCCGAATTTGACCAGATTGATTACCAATGGTTATTAGGGAGTTAATGAACATAATATTTCATTAAGTACGGGAATTAATTTGCTGTAATAAAACTGACCGTTTCAGCTTTGAATTTGTGGGATTAATTCATTTAAATGGGCAAAATAAATTCATTCAATTGCTTGAGTTGTTACAAATGTTTAAACATTTGACTCACAATTATTCTGCTACAATTAAAGTGAATTAATAAGAGAAAACCGTTGGGTTTCTTTTGGCTGAATTCAAAGGGTCTCTTCATGATATAAATAGTGGCTCATTGTTCAATTTGAAGCACCCAAATTTTCTTTATAAGTTTTGCTTTAGCCTTTTTTTCCTCTTCCTTGGTGTTCATTAAATATTTTCTAAGTTTCAGTTCGCCGGGGAAACTATTTAGTGCTAAGTAGTTTTCACGTTTCTTCGTTGTATCCTTGGAAACAATTGCCCACGATCCTCTAGCACCTTAGGAGGGGGAAAATATGTTTTAAAGAAATCGTGTTTCATGAGCCTCGGATTTTCCTACTTCTTAAAAAAGTCAATGTTCATCACAAATACCGCATTCAATTTTTCTAACACTTGCAAAAATTGACATGTTTCTACTAAGTGCTTTGTTGCCTTTCAGTAGTCAAATGTACCATTTCTACTGGAAGAACAAGTAGGGAATAAAATATAGAAGGGCAAAAACCAATTAGTCAATTTGCTTCAAACCATAATAAGAGACAGAAATCATGGTCAACGAAACAAACACAAAACACTCGAGTTTGGAAATACAAAAGATAGTCATTCAATCAAGGTTAACATACGTATGCTAACGAAACAAGAACAAATTTAATTTGGGAGCAATTTCCTTGGTAACATGAATTTGTCCTGTGGATTCAATTCCAGGCCAGAATCACCACCCAGGAAAAGATCCCTCGTTGCAGAAACTCCATAACTCGGGTGGAACACTCTGCGACAGTCAAAAACTTCACAAGCTGACTGAAAAGCAAGGAGAGCAAAGATGAGGAAAGGAAACATGGCTCTAAATACCCTCACCACAAACCCAACAAATTTCATAAACGCTCTCCAGAACTTGACAAATATCGTGCTGTTGAAGTGCTGATTCACGGTCTGGATCACCTTATGAACCTTAGATTCATCATCAGGCTTTTCAGCAGATTTCCTGATCCCATTACAAATGTTCACCACTTGCTCATCGTGGAATCCCTCCTTTAATTTGATGATGCCTGAAGCCTTCAAAACCTGCACATCTTTCTCTGTTTTTATTAGCCCGCACATTAAATCAACAAAATCCCTGAGCCGGGTTGTCCCGCCTTGCTGATCCTTGGTTATTGCAGCTTCATAAGCAACCAAATTCCTGAAAATCACTTCCGTATTAGGTCCTACGTTTAGAACTGGCAGATAAAACATGTATTTCTCTCCGCCTCCCTTCCTCTGTTTCTGCTCTCTGCCTCCTTGTCTCTGTTGCTGCTCTCCTTGTCCCTGTTGCTGCGATTGAAGATCCAGATGTATATCTCCAATCCCAGATCCCGGAGGGAGCGGATTGAATTTTACGCTCACGATCGTGGCTAATCTGGAAACAGAAGGGATTTCGATTTTGTCACCACCAAGAACTAGTTTGCTAGCATTATTGTTCTGTATCTGGAAAGTCCTTTCCACTACTTTGAGGAACTTGGAAACTTTCTGTATGTTTCCGGGTAAATTGAGACCAGCATATTGGGCTTTTTCAATGGCCGAATTGAACTCATCAACAACCTGGTGATAAAGTTCACCCGCATGATCAGCAGCCACGCTTGCAAATCCCACAATGGCTTCTCCCCAACTTGCCCTGTTTTCATCTTTAATAGATGGAACCGGAGTAAGGGATCCAGAATTATCTTGCATAATCATGTGATACAGAAAATGGAGCAGGTGGCTATTCTTGTCAAATGCTTTGTTAATCCTCGTACTTGAATTTTGTAAGTCAAGAGGCGAAACCTGTTGGCAGAAAGTGAAGAATTCGTCCAGCATTACCGCGTCAACATTAAGATGAGATGTTAAACCAAGAATCTTCTTGATATGGATTAGAAGGATGATGGGTATCTGATTCTCCAGCATCCACGCATCCGGGATTAATTTCTCGAAATCGGTATATATGTTGGGCCTTTGATTTTCGGGTTTGATGTAAGTATGAATGAAGTGAAGCAACACAATGCCATCCACGATCATGATCCAGGTTAATGTCTCCATTTCCAGGTCAAGATATTGGTCATAGCAGGAACGGATGATAGGTTCAAACTCCGGATGGCCTTTGTCAGCTAGATCACAGAATCGTTGTGCGGCGCTTTGATGAGCGCTTAAGTAGTCTCTAACAGCGTCGCGCTTTTTGCTCGTCATGCGTTGAACTCCAGGACGGAAATGGTTGTAAGGCCCGAGGCCTATAATCTGTGGAATATAGGCCTCGGGTTTTGTCTCCTTCAGTTCATCCGGAAGCCGAAAAACACTGGGCGGGATATCAAGGTCACCCAGGTAATTCAGCTTCATGTGTTCTCTCCATCGCCTTTGGCTCTCGCTAGAAGGAAAAAATGAAATGGAAGCTGACATTTGTTTTTCTTTTTTTGCTTGGTTCTGTTTATAGTTGAATGTCGGTTGAATCTAGAGAGACGCAAAGGCATAGTTCTCTCTTTTGCGTTTGGGATCTTCTCACAGAACAAGTGATTTATGGAGATACTGAAATACTCTCTCCGTCCCAAAATTAATGTCCAATTTGAAATTTCACTTTTACTCCCTCTATTTCAAAATATAAGTTACTTTAGGCTTTGCACGTATACTAAGGACACAATCATCTAACAATTAATTTATGTGTTAAATATCTGTTTTACCTTTTATTAATTATATGAAAACTATAAACAAGACTAAATGAAAATATATTGATATCATTTATTGAGATTAAAGTAGGAAAAATAGTCATTAATTTGTTTAGAATTTATAAAACGACCTACATTTTGAAATGAAGGGTGTAATACTGGACAGTAAATGTTAGAAGTTATAAGTTCATTATTTTCCTAGTTTTCTTTGTTCTAGAGCAGGATGTGGGCACACTCTAAACATTAGTGTCTCTGTTTTTCTTTTCGCCTTTTACCTTGTCGGCAGGGCATTGAATTTTCAACGACCCTGAAACATTTTGGGTCAGCTTCTTTTGTCTTCACTCCTTATTTTTCAACCGGTGTCAACATCAACATTGGTTGTTGAAGATTTTCAATTCAAAAAATCTGATATTTACGTTAGATTTTTATTTATTTATTTATTTATTGTTGTCTTTTACGATCTCGGAAATGGTGTTGACTAACAGTTGAATTAATTGATATAATTTTTTCCGATAGAACAGAAGCACATACAAGTTGGGTGTGGATCTTTCAAAAAAAAAAAAAGAAAAAGAAAAAAAAATTTGGGCCCTTAAATACGAAAAATGTTCAAGAAAATTCAGTTACTATCGCACCTAAAGTGAAAATATTAGGGAGTAAACATAATTAATTTTAGTGTAGGAAATCTTACACCATCGTATATCCGAGACCTGGTTTTGCCCCTGCATTATAAAATGTTCAAGAAAAACCAGTATAGGAAATCTTATTCTACACCAATCACAAAGGAAACCAATATCAAATGTCAAAGATGACCACATGAATAAACTGATGAATAGGTTCATGTGACAGTTTACTGTAATGGAAGCTGATTGATTGGACGGATAATTTGAAAATAGTCGTCACTTATATTATTAATTATTCCCGTCGTCCCAAAATTATTGTCTAGTTTGATATTTCACTTTTAGTATAATTTGAACTAAAAATGAAAACCAAAGTGAACAATAATTATGGGACGGAGGGAGTATAAAAAAAAAAGGAACAATCACGTTTTCAAATTGAATTGATAATAGATGCCCCTTTATTCAACTCGTTCACACTTGTAAAATTTTCAAGCTTTACTAATCATTCAATTGATCTGAGCTTCGCTTTCGTTTGGTTGTTGCACTCTCTTTTTACAAAGTCATTTATCTCTTATAGATACTTATGATTTGTGGTCATATATCAACCTTCATTTTGATAATTCATTTTCCTTTTTCTCTTTGTATAAATATGTTTTTTTTTTTTTATAGAAAATATTGTCATACGTTCGGCCGTTTAGAACTATGAAAATGAAAGATAAATAGATAGGTCATAACCATGAATAAAAGAACTTACTAAACTTTGTTACAAAGGTAATAAACCCAAATGATACAAATATTTGAATAAATTACGAAAAATTCAAGCAAAGTATTTAAATTCTGGATTTTATTTATTTATTTATTTATTTTTTGGGTTCTGTTCATGTACTGGTCGGTTTTGGTTCTAAAGTGTCGGTAAAAGGTATTTTTCTTATTGCAGATAACCCTTTATTCTAAAAAAAAAATAAAAATTTACTAACACTTAAGGCCTGAAAACAAATATGTTTTAACTTTCGTGACTAAAAGTCTAAAACTAGATATTTTCAGGAAAAAAAATGTCGTTCTTACCAAAATCTCTGCTCTCTTCGTCAATCATACCCAATAGATTTTCGGTTAGCCAACTTTACCCTAATGTTTGAAATTTTTGCCAATTTCATTCAATCGATCCATTTTCCATCCAAATTAACGGATCTCCGTTAGTTTTTTAATAAAATAATAAATTTAAATACAAAAATACCCTAATAGTTTGTAAAAATTTTAAAAATAACCCTTAAAATAGATAAAATAACAAAATAGTCTCTTTTCACTTTTTTTTTATTTCATTTTTCTCTATTTTGTTCAATATCTCTCAACTACTTTTAATGACCATAAAAGTATATTATATGAGTTTTAAAAAAATATTTATTTATTTTCAAACTCTACCGTAAAAGTTAACCTTTGTATAGTTGTAACACATGATTGTATTTATATAAGCATGTTAATTTTTTTAATAATATAGTTTAGCAATAAAGACACTATTTTTCTGATTTATTTTATTATTCCTAACATAAAAATTAAAAACATTTAAATAAAACTAATATTTCACATAAAAATAAAATATTAGCTCAAATGAATAATAGTAATATATTAGTATAGTTTAGTGTATTACAATTGAAGGTTGCCTAACGTACTGCGAGCTGGACGCTAGTATAAAAGAAGAGACTTCAGCAGATTTACTACAACTTCTAAAGATCATTTCCCCAAGCATTGTAGAGATACTGAAGGAGAAAAAAAACAGCATGTATACAGCTCTTGTGAGCAAGAAATTTTGCAAACTACTTCATAAAAGTCAATTTTGGTCCAAGAACGAGATTTTCCGGCTGACGTTGATCGGCAACGACGAAGCCACAGATCAGCATTTTCTAAACCCGGATCGTATCTCGGAAATCCGGGAATGTCTGAAAGAAGTCAAAGAGAAAGCGGAAGCAAGCAAGACCAAACGGTCTGTGCTCATCACCACCGCCGAGGGAGATTACTTCTCCGGCGGGTTTGATTTCAGGTATTCTTTTCACACGGATCCCGATGACTATATATAATTATCTCTCGATGAATGTGAAATTCGATTCCATTTGATTTTGATTCGATTTGATTTTCAGTTACGCTGAGGCTGATGGTGGAGATGGAAACTTGGAAATCCGAAAACAAAGGTACCTTAAAATGATTGATGAGTTCAAAGGCGTGGTCTGCGATCTGATATCGCTTCCGATGCCCACAATAGCCGCGATTAATGGGTACACCTTTGGGGCTGGGCTAATGTTAGGGATCAGCCATGACTATCTGACTCTCACCACCACCAAAAACCTACCAATCAAATTTGACCTATTGTCTCAGGGGATGAGCTTGCCCAATTACTTTGCGGCCATGATTCGATCCAAGCTGGCCTCCCCTGTGAGCCACCGTTGTTTGGTTTTGAGGGAATTACAGTTTGGGTCGCTGGATGCCGCTGGATTCGGGCTTCTGTTTAAAGATGCTGGGATGGGGGTTGAAGGCCTAGGCGTCGACGCAGCCCAAACCGCCGAGACATTGGCAGAAGATTTGTTTAAATTAGGATTTGATGGGAAAGTGTACGCTGAAGCCAGAAAGGCACTGTATCCAGAGCTGTGCAAGGAGTTGGGATTAACTTCTTGCTTCATATTATCCAACATGTAGGTCTTAAAAACACATGTAACATTACTGATGATTATGAAGGACCGATGTTTTTAAATGCCGATTTCAAAGTTTTTATCTCTGGACAAAAGAGATATCTATTTTTTAAAGGAGGTCGAGGGTTTGATTCTCACTTCGGTTATTTAATTCTTTGGAAAAAGAAAAAGAGACATGCATCATTAAACCACACCTACAAAACGGTTAGGAATCAGTCGAACCGGGAACCGGGTCCTTTCTCTTTCTTTCTTCACTCAAATATAAATGTCGTATTTAATTGTCCGTGTTTCAGTACGGTTCGAATCAGACGAATGAGACCAAAGTTATTAAAATGTAGTAGAGCGTGTCATATAAGGCCCAACTTGATGTCAAATTTTTTGCTTCGGCAAGATATTGATTGTAAATAAGTTAAAATTACTAAACTGGTTGAAAATCTAACGTTTTAAGCTGGACCAAATTAAATTTGCCGCCATGACCATTTGTATGATTTAGTCTACAATAGATTTGTAAGGTCTTGTTTGACACTTTTTGTTTATTTTGTTTGTGTGCTTGAGTATCTTTTCCTCAACAAAGTTATTTTTACATTCTAAGTATCTCTATATATATATATGTAAGTGACTATGGTCCAATTGACTATACCATTCAATTATTAATATTAATCGTCAGATGATCAAAGAACACTATAGCCCTAGAATTAAATAAGATGCACCATAAAATATTATAAGGTTTTGCACGTAGTATAATTCTATTAGAACTAATCACCCTATGTAACCGGTTATCATCACCCTACATTTTCCCCCAAATTGAATTATGGTAGTTTCTTCGGATACGAGAACATGTAACATCGCAACTCAGGGGTTTTTTCGTTTCTTTCTTTTTGGTCTACGAATTGGAGATTGCAAATTTACTGGTTGGAGAGAGGGCGAGTTCAACTGAATTTGATCCGAATATCGTATATATTCATCTAACTCGTTGCATAAAAAGTTATCGGATTTCAGTTTTCAATTTTTGGATGGGGTTTGAAGAGTCCAGATCCATCACCGAGACTGTACCGGCCCACCCACCGTAGGAAGAGTCGAACTGGAACTCTTAGGGCGGTGTAAATTCCAAAAACCTAGTTGGATTCGGGAATTGTCTAGGTAATCTCATACCTATAAATAGGGTAACTCATACCACAATTCAGGTACGCAATCTATAGCCGAACAACCTACCTTTCTAAACCTTCTAGCAACCCTTTTTACTGACTTAAGCATCAGAGCGTCTACCCTCGGGAGACCCCGAGGCTCTGTTTTGCAGGAAACCCTAACCGGAGTTCCACCGTTAAACCGGTGGCTCATATCCAAGCATCGTCAAGTGGCACGCCCGGTGGGACCCGAAAATTAGGGTTCGTGTCACAAAAACCTTCTCAGGTTTCCCTAACATCTTTTCATAACAGCTAGGGTTGCCAAAACAATCGATACGATGGTCAGAGTTGAAGAAGACGCCGGTAGCACGGCATCCTCCACCCACTAGCACAGTTTAGGAGACGATACTCCCCTGGCTGAATTCCAACGCCGGCAAGAAAAAAGAAAGACAGGAAAAAAACACGGCAGAGAACCTGGGAAAGAACAGACAAATGAGCGTTTGGTTCTTGGTGCTTCTCAGCCCGATCCAAAGAAACAAAACAACACCAATCTTCCACCTGAAAAAGAGGATATACCTTCTCCTCGAAATACCCCCGCTGCTACCAAGCGTTTGGAAGACCAGAAACTAGCCAAAATCGAGGCTGAACTCAAGAAGCTAGGCGATGATAGCGATCAACAACAGAGGATGCGGAGATATGTTCTCGAAGAAACCAGGTGGCGTTGTCTCCTTGGACAACCCGACCTAACAGAATAAGAGTTGGAGGATTTGATCGAAGAAAAAGAAGCTCGCAGAACCATAGCCCTTCTCGAGAAGAAACGGGGCAAGCAGAAAGTCCTAGAGCAGGAGAATTACCAAGAAACCGAGGGCTACGAAAGCCCCCACGAAGAACGTTCGCATGCTACCAGAGATACCATATTCTGGAACACTTCCGGAGAAAGATACCCAGCCTTCGACACCGCTCTCGAGGAATTTGACGCAATATACCAACGGAGGGGCGCCGAAGAGAATCCTGACCCCCCAAGCGTCGAGATCCTCGAAGGAGAACAGGGGAAGCCCCCAAGGAGAACCAAGGCACATAATCGCCTAGAGTTCAATTAGAATCGAAGAAGCCCTCGAAGAGGTGAGTATAGACACGACTACGAACCACATCGAGGCCGCAACAACATCAAGGGCAACTATGACCAAGAATACCATCACCGTCCTTGATACTCACCTCCAAGACAGCAGCAACATAACTAGCATAGGGAAAATCCTCCGTACTTCCAGGGAGATCAGCAAGGAACAAGAGACCAGAATATCTTGATCCGAGAGGAAATGAGAAAGATCATCAGGATAGGGCTAGACCGGAGCCCCTTCATCCCCAGCATTTGAGATGAACCTAAGCCCCGAGACTTCGACTTCCCTAAAAAATTCAAGCCATATTCAGGAGAAACCGATGTCTCCCAATGGTTGCAAGGATATGTCCAAGTCATGAGAATCCGAAACGCAACCATGAACTTCATGGCGAATGCGTTACCCTCCTACTTATCCGGGTCAACACAGCGATGGTTCGGGCAATTACCGGAAGGAAGCGTCACTAGCTTTGAAGATTTGTCCGTCAAACTAGCTACTCGATTCTTCCAAAGCAAACGGATATCACAAATGTCCATCGACCTTTCCACAGTCAGACAAGGACAGCATGAGAGTCTAACTGACTTTCACAGGCGATTCATACAAGAGACCTTGCAAGTCGACAACATCGATGATCGAGACGTCCGCAATGGATTCATCCAAGGCCTTAACCCCTTCAAGAAATCCTCAATGTTGCGAGTTAAGCTCTCGACAAAACCCCCTAGGAACGCTCAAGAGATGTGGGCTATTGTCGAGAACCATATACAGCAAGAACACACACTCAAGAGGTCCCAAGAATCCTTCGCCTCGGTAAGACCAAAAGATAAGGCAAGAATCCCCTAGGAAAGCAAACCGGCACTGCCCAAGATGGATAGGCAATTAACACCCTTGACCAAGCTCCGACGAGAAATCCTCTAGATCCATACGGACGAATTGCCAGCTTCGAAACCCTTGGCCCCTAATCCAAACAGATCAACCGAACAATACTGTGAATATCACAAAGATCACGGCCACGACACGGAGGATTGTCGAGAGCTCAAGCGTGAAATCGAGAACGGGGTCAAGTCTAGGAAGTTTCAACAATATGTACAAGGAACAGCCTCCCGGCAGAAGAATAACAGACTCCAGTCACGAGATCACCCTAAAAGAAACTTCAGGGGCCCACCACGGCGGGATGGACGAGGAAATAATTGGCAACCGAGAGCCAATGCCCAACAACAGCACTATCCCATCACTGAAGCAATGCCACAGCCATTGCAACAACTCCCCCCGGCGGATCCAACAAAGCTAATCGCTCACCAGGTAGGAGCTATTTACGGAGCTCCCTTCGAAGTCTTATCCACGACAGCCATGAAGAACTCATTGCGAACTGTCACCAAAACCCCTCGACAAGAGCCTAGCCACAAGAGGTTCAAAGGAACAGAGGCCATTGTATTCACAAATAGCGATGTGGTCCCAGACATTTGTCCCCACAGTGACGCTATGGTCATAGAAGCAATAATCGCAAACGTAAAAGTCGGGAGGGTTTACGTGGACAACGGCAGCGCGGTCAATATCATATATAGTGATTGCTTCAAGAAAATGAATATCAAAAACCCTTGCATCCGCCCAGCTACAATGCCACTGATGGGATTCTCAGGACACGCCATTATCCCCACAGGAATAATTAGCCTACCCATCTCGGTAGGGTCGCATCCTAGGACAGTCACTTTAACCAGGGATTTCGCCCTAATAGATGCACCCTCGCCATTCAATGTGATTCTAGGGCGACCTTGGATGTGCCAGGCACGCGCGACATGGTCTCCTTATCACTTGGTAATGAAATTCCCAACGGAATATGGAGTAGGAGTAGTGAAAGGATGCCAGCGGAGTTCTCGAGAGTGTTTGCTCACTGCAGTTAGAATCGGAAATAAGACCGCACACCTTAACCCAGGGTCCGTCGTGTCAAAATGCTACTTGATTCGACAAACGGTCAACCCACAAGAGGTAGAAAATCCCGAGACATCCGGCCTTCCCTCGTTTAGCAGCAAGACGCGAGAATTAATCCTGAGTGAGACTGATCCCGCCAAGACCGTCCAAATTGGGGTTTCTCTCCAAGACCCCTTGCTAGCCGAGATCAGCGCCTTGCTACGAGAGTTCCAGGACATATTTGCCTGGTCCCCAGCAGACATGACAGGAGTCCCTCGAGAAGTCATGGAATATAGGTTAAATGTTGATCCAAATGTCAAACCAGTACAACAGAAGAAAAGAGTATTTGCTCGAGAACGTAACGATGTCATCAATGAGGAAACAATGAAGCTAGTCCGTGCCAACATACTCCGGGAAGTTTTATGGCCCACTTGGTTAACCAATTCGGTCTTAGTACGAAAACTTGACAACTCCTGGCGTATGTGCCAAGACTACATAGACCTCAACAAACATTGCCCCAAGGACTGCTACCCTCTACCAGTCATAGATCAAATGGTGGACGGTATTGCAGGGTACAGAGTCCTTAGCTTCCTTGACGCCTACAAGGGATATCATCAAATCCTCATGGCACAGGAAATGCAGAAAAGACATCCTACATCACCGAGATGGGGGTATATTGCTACGACAAGATGTCCTTTGGACTGAAAATGCTGGAGCCACATACCAGCGTCTCGTGAACAGAACCTTTCATGACCAGATCGGCCGGAACATCGAGATTTACGTAGACGACATGGTGATAAAGACCAATAAGGATAAGCAAGTGGCCACAGACATGCGGGAGATTTTCACAATATTACGCAGGATTAACGTGAAGCTGAACCCTAAAAAATGCACCTTCTGTGTAGGGTCAGGGAAATTCCTAGGGTACCAAGTCTCCAAGGATGGAATAAGTGTTGATCCGGCTAAATCGAGGCTATCTTAGCCATGGAAGCTCCAAAAACCGTCAAGGAAGTTCAAAAACTCACAGGCTCCTTGGCGGCCCTAAACAGGTTTTTATCTCGAACCGCAGAAAGAAGCCTTCCATTTTTCCATACCCTCCACAAAGACAAAAAATTCAAGTGGAATGAAGAATTCCAAAAAGCCTTCCAAGACCTAAAAGAGCACCTCAAGTAGTTGCCCACACTAGCCAAGCCTGAGCCTGGAGAAACACCATACATTTACCTGGCAGCTCGAGAGAAAGCTGTCTCGGTAGTTCTCGTGCAGCGCAAAGACGGCAGAGAAGTCCCCGTCTATTTTGTTAGCAAAGTCCCGCAAGGGGCGGAAACCCGTTACACACCCATGGAAAGGCTTATCCTCAGCTTAGTATTAGCCACACGACGTCTGCGCCCATACTTCCAAGCACACCCCATCATGGTTTTAATGAACAACCAATTCAGCAAGTCCTGCTAAAGCCAGAAGCGTCCGGCAAGATGATGAAATGGACAGTCGAATTAGGCGAGCACCATATTGAATACAAGCCTCGATCAGCCATCAAAGGGCAAGCCTTTGCAGATTTCTTAGTAAAAACGCCTCGAGCTATCGAAGCCAAAGAAACAGCGGAGCCTAAAGACGATCCCACTACTCGCGCCCACATCAACCCTCGAGCCTGGTCACTATACGTCGACGGATCTTGTTACGATGAAGGGGAAGGAGTCGGCATCATATTATCCAAACCTCCGGCTGATCCCGACATCGAGAACATGAAAGAATACGACGCAGAATATACATACGCGCTGAGGTTCGGTTTCTCGGTCACCAACAATGTAGCAGAATATGGGGCACTAATAGTAGGGCTAAACATGGAACTAAAACTTGGGGTCCGCAAGATCCAAGTTTTCAGTGATTCTCAAGTAGTGGTGAAACAAATATTGGGAGAATACACGGCAAACGACGAGCAACTCAAGCGCTACCTTGAGAAGGTCCTCGACATCAAGGGCAAATTCGAGGAATGCACCGTGTGCCACATAATACGCTCAAAAAACAAAAGAGCCGACGCCCTCAGCAAGCTAGCCTCCTCGAACTTTGCACACCTTAGCCGCAAAGTATGGGTCGAAATTCTCCCCAATCCTAGCATCGAGGACGTCCCCGTAGCGACCATTGTCGAGGAAGACAACACTTGGATGACCCCTTTTATCCAATTCCTTACAGATGGGACGTTGCCGAGTGGAAAAGCAGAAGCCAGAACCCTCCGGTTAAAGGCGGCCAAATACACATTGCGAGACGGCATCCTATACAAGCATGGATATCTGCTACCCATGCTAAGGTGTATTGGCCCAAAGCAAGCAGCTTACGTACTCGAAGAAATACACGAAGGATCATGTGGAGCTCATATGGGAGCAAGAGCACTCGCCAAGAAGGTCTTGCGGGCAGGATATTTCTGGCCGACAATTTTCAAAGACGTTTACCAATGGGTACAAAAATGTGAGAAGTGCCAGCGCTTCTCTCCCATCACCCGACAGCCACAGCACGAGATGGTCACCATCCAAAGCCCTTGGCCATTCTACCAATGGGGCACTGATATCATCGGCCCCTTTCATCCGGAAGGAGTAGGAGGAGTGAGATGGGTCATTGTACCAGTAGATTACTTCACTAAATGGGTAGAAGTCAAACTCTTGGCCTCGATCACAAGGAGGAAAGTCTTGGATTTTTTCTGGCAGAACATAGTATGCCATTTTGGGGTCCGGAAGGTTATCATCTCCGACAATGGGACCCAGTTCAAGAGCAATGCTTTCAAGTCATGGTGCGAAGAAATGCAGATCGAACGCTGCTTCTCGAGCGTAGCTCATCCCCAAGCCAATGGGCAGGCCGAGTCCATCAACAGAACAATACTGCATGGAATCAAGACCGGGTTGTATGACGCCAAGGGGGCATGGGCCGACGAACTTTCTCATGTCCTGTGGTCATACCGGACAACTGCCCACTCCTCGACCGACGAGACACCGTATGGCTTAGTCTACGGTATGGACGCCGTCCTCCCCGTTGAGATCTGCCTGTCGAGTCCTCGAACCATAAACTTCGTCGAGAGTACCAATGATGATGACATTCGGCTAAACCTTGACCTGCTCGAGGAACGTCGAGACGCCGTCAGAATCCGAGAGGCCAAATATAAAGAGGTTCTTCACAGACATTACAACAAGAAGGTGAAAGCCACGGATCTCGCTGTGGGTGATCTCGTCCTAAGGAATAACGAGGCCAGTCGAGCAGAAACCCCTGAAAAACTTACTGCAAATTTGGAAGGGCCTTACAAGGTTATCCAGACTTCCCCAGCAGGCTGCTACCGCCTACAGGCCATGGATGATAGCGGAACCATTCTTCATCAATGGTGGAACGTTCAGAATCTTCGCAGGTTCTACGTTTAAGTCTTTGTCCGCTATTTGCCCATTATGTGTTTTATTTGCTTTATTTACCCAGTCAGTTTTATACTCTCATATGTAATGCTAACCCGGGTCCTCAGGAAATTATTCAATAAAAGACATTACATATTCTTTTTGTTAATAGCAATGCATTTATGACTAGTCATCAAGATGGACTCCCTCTTTAGGGCCATTCTCATTCAAGAGCCGTGTACTCAACATCCGGACACAAACTCGAGGAACTTTCCTCACGCACTGTTCGAAACGCAGTGTCAAGTCAAGGAATTCGTACCCAATTCATATGATAGAGCCGTGTACTCTACATCCGGCCTAAAAAGCGCTTTAAAAATCAATACTTGAGGAAAATAAACATTCGTTCCACACTACTGTGCGAACTCACAAGAAAAAGTACATACATTCTACACTATTACAAGCACCTCCCTGACAGGATTGTCGGGGGAGGGATGAATAATCCCCTTGTACCCATGCAGGCTAAGGAGATTCACACACTGATTCAATTTGTCTTAAGGTCCACGATCTCTGTGTCCTGAGCGTGCACCCTCATCAACAATTCCTCTTGAGCACTCCGAGTCCGAGGATCCACTGTCTCCTCCGGACGCTCGAAAGCCTCAAAGTCGATATTGTTATCCAGCAAAAGATTTTGCAGTTGAGCAATATAGTCTATAAGAAGCTCGATCTCACGAGACCTCTCTTTCAATATATCCATGGCCGCGATAAAACGGCGAGTCCTGACCATAATCATGTGCTGGACTCGGGCTAACACCTGGTGCTTCTCGAGAAACCAGGGAGACACAGTAATCTGCTGTCTTGCCCTGAGCCGAGCATTTTCCTTCTCCATGGTCACCAGCTCGTCATGGATATCGGCCTCAAAAGTCAGAGAATCACTGTGGTCTTTCAGGCTTTGAACCTCTCGACGCTGCATCTCCTCGCGGAGTCCTTTGATCTCATTTATCATATGCTGGTTAACCTTCACATTGTGCGTCCTCATGACATCGAGCAGGTCATTCTCCAAATACGCCACCGTCTCGAGGCTGTGCACATCCGCACGACTTCTCAGAATCCCACTTATCATGGAATATAACAGGAACTCCCTCGATTGCTCCTCTGACAGTACCATGTGGTGAATGCGGTGAACGGTCCAACTTTCCTGTTTCACCAGAGGAGTATAAGGCACTCACATCAAACCACATAGAAAGAACACAGAGGACAAAGAAATGGAAGGGGAAGAGACGTTTGCATAAATCTGTGAAAAGGAAAATTAGTTCATTACAACAAAAAGAAAAAAGGTTTGAATGGCCTAATAACTATTATAGAGGGCAGGATTCATACAACATCACTGCCTGGGAGGGGATCATTGGAAGGATCATTGGAAGGGTCCTTGGAAGGGGCCTGGGAGGCATCCTCGACGGTTCTCTGAACTCCGGAGTGGCCGGTATCAGCAACGTCCTCCTCGGTTTCCTCATCAGCGTCCTCGAGCTCGATACCCATATACTCGTCAGGTATCTCGGGTATAGGGTCTTCCTCAATTGGACCCTTGGCCAGGACAGCAGGAACGTTGCCCGAAAACGAGGCAATCTCCGTAGGGGAACTCATCTTGGACATGGCACCGGTCAAAGCTCCCCACAGAGGAAGCTACTCGAGGCTCAACCTTGTCAAGACCTTCACCATGGCTTCGTGCATGGTTTTCTTTGGGTCCTTCATCAAGAGTTGCTTGAACCATTTGGCCATAATTGGCCTATCCTGGTCGAGCCTCTTCAACCCTGCCACACCCACTCGGTGCGCGCCACACTTGGTAGCAACCAAGTTCACCTCCTCGAGGGCTGCAGCCATTCCCCCTGTGGACATCATTCTATACAAAAAGGCGGTACACCACTGGTGAAGCTCCTCCTTGGAAATATGCAGGCTGGCAAACGACTTCATCTTCTCGTCAAGCTCATCATATTTGGCCTGCATCTCGACAATCTCGGCCTCCTTGGCCTGAACTTGGCGAGCCTTCTCCTCGAGGGTAACCACCTCGAACAACGCCTCGTCCCTTTCTGCCCTTGCTGTAGCCAGGTCTTCTCGAAGTTTCCTCAGTTGCATGAAGTAGGCCATCGAGGCTGCACTCATCTGAACCAACATAACATATTAGGGACGCATGGACATCAGCAGCACATTTACAACATAATCTGAAAAATTACTTACCATGCTCAAGCTGCCTGCTTCATTCAGTTGGGCAGCGAATTCCTCGAGAATAGGACACTCGATTGACGGGGGATTGCTGAAGGTGTGAACTGCCACAAACGGGCCTCCCTCGAACAGTTGGGGAGGCAAGACTATGGCCTCCCCCTCGAGAGGGCCCTTCCCTTTCTCTACCACAAGAGGAACTATGCTTAGCCCTGCTTCCAGCACAGTTTTCTGAACGGACTCGGTGACGACGGGCACCGTCTTGACGCTTGGCTGTGCGGTTTCCTCCAGGGGCACATCCGTGTTGGCCTTCTTGGATTTTGCCCTATTGCCCACCTTCACGATCCTTTTCTTCTTCTTCTTCTGAGGGGCGGCAATAACAGTAACGTCCACATCTGAATTCACAATGACAAAAGGATCTTCATCACCAAACAATCGAGACCCAACAGTACTTGACGACATGACCTAACAACAAAGAAAAAAAAAAAGAAAAAGATTAGTACCTTGATCTTCTTCAATAGAGATTTCGAGGGGAATTCTGGTTGCTCCCTCGACGATGACTGTATCACCTTCCTTCGCGTATGCAGGGGGCACATAGTATTGAATGTCGTTCCACTTAACGACCGTCGAGTATTTAAGAATCTTCTCCACATCTGCCTGGAACTCTTCGACACACTCTTCATCCTCTTGGGTCCATTCATCTTTTATGGCCTCGAGGCCCTCTGTCTCACAAAGATTCCATGGCAGACAATAACTTGCAGGCACCTTTACAAACACAAAGTCTGGTTTCCATTCCGGAGAACCGCCGTAAGCCTTGACCATCTTCTTCACGCCAGCTCTAAGGCGTCTTTTTACTATATACCAATCCTGGAAAGAAGTCGAGGCCACAACTACTTGGAAAAAGTACCTCCACAATATCAATCGAGGTACTACTTTTACATATTGGCAAACTCTCGCAAACCCCAGTACAAACGTAATTAAATTTGGGGTAAAACGAGCGAAAAGAGTCCTATAATGTTGAACAATCTCCTTAAACAGGGGGTAGAGGGGAAATCTAAGCACTAGACGCATAAATCAATCATACACGGTAATTCTTCCCCTTGGAGGAGAGTTGGCCCTCTCGTTCCCTAATGGAGCTCTCGCCTCTAAGGCTGAGGGGAAGTCATACTTGGATCTAAGATTTTTTTACCTTATCCACCAAGTCTATGGTGAAAACAAAGTCCAAAACGGTTTTTCCTTCGGAATCCCTAACCAGGATTCCGACAAGGATCTACTCTAGCTACAACAGAAAAGGAAACGGAACAAATCGGAGATTCAGATCTAGAAACTTACTATGTAAGGGGGACGTGACCACTCGCCTTTCGAATTATAACTCCCCAGTGTTGTCTAGAAGCTTCAGTTTGTAACTCCCCCCGGAAACGGCGTCGCCGGGGCAGTGTATCAGGTAAGATCTTGAAAATTCCGGCCGGGAAAGGAATTAGGATGCTCTGGTAAAGAAGAGCAGAATGGGGGCTGGAATACTTTCTGCAAAGGAGAGGATTTTGTGTTTTTGCAGAGTAGGAAAGTGATTAAGTGTCCAGGGACGGTAGAGTTTTCTCTTTTAAAAGCAAAGTTGATTCTCCCACGTTTCCCTAATTATGGACCATGATTTGACAGTTATTGCAAGTTTCAAGGAAGTAATGATGTTGAGGCCGCCGTTTTTGGGAACGTGCCCACTAATAATACACAATTGAAAATGTGAGCGGGATTAGGAAGCGGGTCGTCTTCCCGGGTCACGACCTGACCCGCCGGTTCCTCTCGATCCTCCGAGATCGAGGGACATGCAATAACATCGAGCTCGTTAGGCATGTGCCTCGACAATTAGCTGAACGAGTGTGGTCAGTCCATTCTCGGGCATGTCCCAGGTAATGCTTACTTTATGCCAAGCGGTGTTTGTTTCTACGTCACTAACACTTGGCAGGGGCACTTGACGAGTCCAGATCCATCACCGAGACTGTACCGGCCCACCCACCGTAGGAAGAGTCCAACTGGAACTCTTAGGGCAGTGTAAATTCCTAAAATCTAGTTGGATTCGGGAATTGTCCAGGTAATCTCATACCTATAAATAGGGTAGCTCATACCATAATTCAGGTACACAATCTATAGCCGAACAAACTACCTTCCTAAACCTTCTAGCAACCTCTTTTACTGACTTAAGCATCGCAACGTCTACCCGAGGCTCTATTTTGCAGGAAATCCTAACCGGAGTTCCACCGTTAAACCGACGGCACATATCCAAGCATCGTCAGGGTTTAAGAAATGCATTACACTTATACTGCGTGGGCATGGAACCCACTTTTTTGGTTATCAAAAAAATGTATAAATGGATTATGAGCTTCATGAAACTTTCAATCTCAGAATCCAAAATGGTTTAGTTTGTCTGATATTGATGATTCTTACTGTAATGGGAAACTGGAAAAAGTGGGAAAAAAATTCAATGCAAATTCATCAGTGAATTTCGATATTAGTTTGATTTTATTTGTTTTGTTTATAATTTTACTGGAATTTTTTACTTTTGTGGCGGCTGAAAACCATTTTTTTTTTTGAAACTGAGTTTAGTTTAGTGTTGTTTTATGAGAATCCAAGAAATTAGCTTCTTATTCATTTTGATGAATAGAAGAACAAAATGGCTTTAAGAACTACGAGAAAATCAGAATGGAGTTTTTTACCCAAACGATTTTCAATAATAAATAAATAAAATTAAAAAAAACATTTAAAGATTGATAAGGATTTGTTAAGATACTTTTCACCCTATGATCATTTAGGATGCACCTCCTTTTGATTGGCTATAATTTGACTATATGAATCTGTCAAAATTTAAGGACTGGACTATAGAATTTATATATATATATATATATATATGAGAGTGACTACAGTCCAGTCGACTGAGTGATACAGTTAAATAATACAACCATTAGATGACACAAGAGCAATAATTACCGTAGGATTAAAATTAGGCAACACAGAGGAAAAAAAACCATGTAACACACTGAATCACTTCTGTTCAAAAGGGACAACCAGTTGAACATATCCAATTCCTTTTTCTTTCCATTTCTCAACAAAATAAACCTCTTTCCCCCTCTGCAAGCCCCCAAAAAAATCCCAAGAAATCATTTGCCTGCATCTCATGAATCATGATTCATGAAAGAAACTCAAAATTGATCATTGATATTTCTAATTATTCCCAAAGCCCCTAATATAATTATTTGGTCCTCTATGATTTTTTCTCCGACGATTTAATTTAGAAGAGTTGGTATTCAATCATGTTTTCTTTTTTTCTTTTTTTTTCTGGGTTTATTGTTATCAAAGATTGATGTTATGCACTTATAGTTCTTCTACCAATTTAGACTCTGTTTTTGTTTGAGCAATGTAAGTTGTCGGATGCGATCGTCGAACTCCAGAAATTCATTAGAAAGTACAAGAACAGTGGTGAAGTAATCCAATCTGATGATGTGTTTGAACAGGTTCGTCAATACACAGAAGAAATGCGCTGACTTGATGATCAGCAGTGATCATCAATGGGAATTATGGTCAAGGAGCAGGGGGCTTAAAAGTATCTCCGTTGGTTCCTGTTGTTAGTTTGGGTGGTTCGTGCTATGGATACATGTGGTCGAAGGCTGAATCTGCGATGTTGATGAGTTATGCATGTGATATTCCAGAAATTATACAAGGTGTTGTGGAAAAAGAAGTGTCGATTTATGTTAGAGGACCCTTAATTGGGAATAGGAATGGTTGTACCCTAGTGATTCAAGGAATATTGTTGTCTGTTGGGACAATTTTCATCCGAGGAATAGGTATTACATCACCAATGTTACTACCAGATATTACTCTACCTTCAATGATATAATGTCCCATCCGTGTAATCTGTAATCTTGTACCGTTGCATAGTCCATTCCTTTGATCAACATTACGCAGTAAGATGATCAGAACATTAAGTTTCAGAACCAACCTGTGATTAGGAAGTCCAGAAACTTTTACACTGTTGAGGAATTCAGGAGTGTAAATACCCTGGTCAGCTTCAGAACCATGTTTTGAAGCTTCCATACTATCTGAACTGAGATATTCATGTTCTTCACCGGGCAATAATCCTATCACATAGTCATTAACTTTGTCAACAACCTCATGGGTTGGACATAATATTGCTCTTTCCCAAAACCATGCAGTGTCATTTAAACTGTTGAGCAAATCTGGATATACAGTACTGACGATGGATTCTATAGGATCTCCAGGAGTCTGTATGATGACTTCATCTGGGAAAACAATTTCAACTTCTCCATCATTTGGTTCATTGATCTTGCCTTCCCCAATTTTTAACAACCAATCCCAAAATTCACGTATCTCCTAAGTGTCAGTCACATTATTCCCACCACCTAATCTCATATTGACAGTCAATCTCAGAACCTTATAATGTCTCCATAGATGAGATGAGTTTATTGCAGAGTTGACAATATCTGCTGTGGTACCTTTAGGAATGACTAGTAATATTTTTCTGAAATCACCTCCAAGGACAACAACTTTACCTCCAAATGGAAGATATGGAGCATTTGGATTAGAAAGTCTTAGTACATCCTTTAGTGATCTGTCAAGAGCTTCAAAACAATACTTATGTACCATTGGGACTTCATCCCATATGATAAGTTTTGCTCTTGTTATTAAAGCACATAGATCACTTCCTGCTTCTATAGTACATGTAGAATTTGTCACATTGATGGGAATTTGAAACCTTGAATGAGCTGTTTTTCCACCTACCAACAGTAAAGAAGCAATATCACTCGATGCCACATTGAGTACAATGTTTCCTTCTTTGCGTACTGCAGTTGAAATTGTACGCCACACATACGTCTTTCCAGTTCCACCATACCCATATACAAAAAACAAACCTCCATTTCTTTTTTGAACTGCAGCCAATATCTCTTTGTAGATTTCCAGTTGTTCGGCAGTAAGATTTGAATAAAGAACATCATGTTCTTCTTTCAGTGATGATCTGTCATAATCTAATTCATTGTGGATCATTGGATTTGTACCATCATCAATGAACACGTCTCCAGGATATGGCATACCAGGAAAGTCCTTTAGACTTTTACCATGAGATCGTAAAATAATTTCAATGTCCTTCAATGCATGCATCTTCATTTCGTCTTCAGAAACATTGTAATCTGTATGTTAACATGAAAGGAATAAAGTAATTAACATTAGATGCATAAATTTTAAAAATATATGGCAAATATAAAATATTAGAATATAAACAAATTACCTTCATTCCCTATATAACCATTTCAATCTTTTAGGCATGTCATCTGTGTAACAGTCCCAAGTTTCATTCCATACATGATCAGGTTGCGACACAATGTCACCCTTCTAATAATTGTGCAGAAAGGTTTCTGCAGTAATTTGCTGAACCCCACGTAGAGCCCTCCCTTATGCAGTCTATGTATTCCTTGTCATTATCAAGTAACCCTCTTACAAAGCAAGCTTCTTTGAATGTTGAATATTTTGTTCCATTGACTATCATGATATATTCGTAACATGTAGGACCTTTGACTATGGTAAGTAGAACCCTTACGTAGTAAGGTTCACCAGCAGCTATAGGGACTCCATGGATTCTACTAATACTTGAGCCTCTTTGTCTTGGGGTCCACTTTTTTTCTTTCTTTTTCTACACAAAATATTTTGGAAAATTGATGTATGTAAGACTTTTAGCTTCAGGGTAAATGGAATTAACTTCCATCCAAGCAGTAAACTGTGAATGCCTGTTGGAAGCCCTGATGACAATAGTTTCAACAGTTTGATCCTCATCATAGACAACATTCTGTTGACCAGGCATATGGAAACTTAGACGTTCAACATGATGTGACCTGTAGTGTATAGGGAATGAAAACATATGCCATGCAGCTTCACTACCTGACAGATATCTTCCTTCGTGCCAATCTTTAACCTCATTTTTTGGACCTTTATCCAATTGTTCCCTAATTATCTCACTATTGACAATGTATTTGAAACAAACTCTGTCGGAACCTTTGTTCAAATATTTGAAAAGATATTTTATAGTACCTACTTGATTACACCATTCGATGTTTATATGTGCATGATACCTAAGAGTCAACACTGGATTGTAACCAACAACCCATCTGTTGTCTATAGTTGCACCGTCTTTTTCAAATGTCCTGCCGTCTTCTCTTCTCCTGTAATCTGGGAAACCATCCTCACCAATACTGGTAGTTTCTTTGAACTTTTTAGGGAATCTTTTTGAACATTGTTGTTTAACCATGCATAGACTATAGGGGAAATCATCACCACATGGACCATGAATCATCATTTCAGTTACAATGTTGTATAAAATAGGATGGTCATTTTAATCGGGGAGCTCTGCATATATGAAACTGTTGGTATCTTCCTGTTTTGATAGCCTGTCATCTCGATGTAACCAAATAACTATATGTGCATGTGGGAGCCCTCTTTTTTGATACTCTATAGTGTATACAGCTGTACAATATGATAAAATACATTCTTCATAAGTTAGTTAAAGTTATAAATGTAAAAGAAATTATTTAGTAAAATAAACTGAAGTGCAGGAAAAAAAGTACATGCTTCCTGTCTGCCAAATATATTTTTGTCTTTAATAAATTTCATCATGCAGTTAAGCTTCATCATGAATACCCTCGTAACAATATCTGGTCTATTGTCGGGCCTAAGCCCTTTGCTATTGCAATACCTGGTTATCTCTGGCCATTTGTTGTTATACGTGAAGGTTAAGAAAACATCAGGATACCCATAAGTTTTAACTATTGTCATTGTATCAATGTAATTTTCTGTTTTCCATCTATTATTTGTGAATGAAGAAGGCATTATAACCCTCCCAACATATGAAGCATCTTGATTTCCTTTTGAAAGTGACTTTTTCATGTTTTCATATGTTTCACAGCGCAAATTTCTTTGATTTTTCTTGATCGAACATATTTTTCCTGATTCAATTGCACTGTATCCATCCACTAAAAATTGTTGGAAAAGTCTCCGAGCATATAACAATATTGAATCATCCTAGTTTCTATCTTCTATATGAAATGCAAACCATTCTCGGAGACTCATCCATTTTCTTGGTCCTTTATACTCTTCTTCTACACCATCAGTATCATCAATTTCATCATCATCATCATCTTCTGAATCTTCTGGTCTCCAAGTTTGATGTTTATTCTGAAACCATCTTCACCATATGGAAAAATCAATGGATATTGAAGTGATATATATGAAGGATGTAGCTCATTGATACGCTGCAATTCTTCAGACTTATACTGAACAATGATATCTCGTGTTTCAGATTCGTTTCCTTCATCGCCAGGTAGTATAGCTGCAACTTCATCGACGGTTGGTAGATTATGTGTTCTACCATCCGTATCTCTAGTTGAAATTAATTTGAGTCTGATTTCAACTGAAGAATCTGCCTGAAGGGTGTCACGTACCTTCCTATCATTTTTAACCAACACATTGTGTTCATCCATTGTAGTCTATATGTCACTAACAATCTATGCATCAAGTTGTTTAGCTTGTTTTTTATTCTGCTCCGAACTGCAATTATATTTGATCGATAGTGTGTAAACATTATGTCTATAATAATACTGCGAAACATAAACTAAGGTTTTGAACTGTTACAAAAACTGTTAAACATACCTGAAAGATCTGATTCTATTACTGATTTCATTTTTAGTATCATAAATGTACAACTGAGAAAATTTCGGCCTCAAATCATCTTCTGGCAGTAGACTGCCCATTAGATGTATGAGTGAACATATTATTATATGCTCGGATGTTCTCCAAAAAATGTTTACTCTTTGCATTATTTGACATAAACAACTCCTTAAGCTGAGTAGGGGGTTCCTGCAATAGGGGTAGGTATATTTTGCCTTGCATGCAACAAATTCAAAATTAGGCTGTAACGGTTTTTGCTGTTTGTTGACCCTTTCTTCGTACCACATATTAGCGCCGCAGAATTCACATACATATATTGGATCTCTCAAATCATGATATTCTACAAAATTTAACAAATATATTAATAATATATGTGATAGTATCCTGGTAAACCCTATGAATTAATGTACTTAAATGAAGTTTGCCGTTACTTAAAGATAATACCTGTATTTATGTATGATAAGTTCTTCTGATTAATTTCACATTTTCCAGGACGCCATGTATTCTTCCTCCTTGTTGATTTTCATTCAAGATGACGTCAGCTGCAGTAGTGACTCCTGCACACTCAGTATTTCTGAAACAGTAAATTTAAAGGTATGTCATCATTATGAACTATATAATTACGAAACTCATAAAAAGATTCTCTTGTAAACATACCCGATGAATTTGTTTCATTTGTACAATTTGTTGTTTGTAATTTATTCATCTGAAAACTACGTTGAGTACTCTGTCTGCAATTTGAACGGACTTGTGAAGTATCATTGACTGATAAATTGTTTGTTATATGAGATGAATCACATATAATAACACCACCCCTAATAATAACAGATTGCTTTTCTTTAATGGTTTTGCCTCTCTTCTTGTCCATTATTTGCTTCTTGTTGGATCTTGAGTTGTTAAAAATTCCTAACCAATCATGAAGACAGAGATGTAATATATCCAGATAATTTAAGAAAAAGCGTAAAATATATGTATGATATTATATGAAAGTGACACAGATATAATCATCTGCACATTTATATATGAAAACATACTATCTGATACAGAATAGTTTGATGGTGTTGTGGAATTCTGAACAACAACTGACTGAAGTTTCAACTTCTTATGCGTTCTGATCTGGTATAATTTGTTTTTTCTTAACATTCTTGAATGTTTAGCACTGATACGGTCCACTTTGGGTATATTTACCGAATGCTTTTGACGTTGTACCGTATCTGAATGCATACCTCCATCTAACTGACCTTTCAAAATCTGTTTCCCTGTAAATCTTGCATCCTTACCAGTGACAGCATCATTGATTTGAACTGTCGAAACCACCACTGTTTGCTTATTTCTTCTGCGTGACTGAAGCGACAACCTTTTTGCTTTTAATAAATCTTTCCTGAACAATCTTGCTTCTTTTGCAGAAGTATGAACCATTATGAAATTTTCTGAAAGGTTGGCTAAAAGTAATTCACAATGCTCTTTGTTCAAAACATAATAGTATAATAATGATTGTGAATGTACTTGTGAAGTAGTATCTTAAGTGTTGATAAAATTGGATCTATCTATGGCTAAAATTTTTGTGTTTATCAAATATATATGATTAATTATAATATTGTCATCCTAAAAAAGTGGGATCTGATATACTTCTACAATTATGGCATATCAAGATTTTTTTATTTTTTATCCAAAATAATTTCCTACTGTACATCTGTATTCTTTTTAAAAAATACTTTGATTTTTTTGAGTATTGATTTTCTTAATTTGATAATTTTTTAACTCAATTTGATTACTGGTTATTTACTCACGGGCTTTTTTTTTTAACAATCATTGTAAATAATTGACTAAAATACGTTGTTAGTGTATATAAAATAAAATATACACGTACAAAAAAATATGTAATAAAAAAACTTGAAAATTGCATTGTTTTTATCTGAATTAAATAAAAGAAACACCAGATAGTGTCTTTTACAGGACTTCTATAATCATCTACTCTTTATTACATGCCTTGCGAGCATCTATACGGAACCCTAAAGTTATACCTAAAGGTATTTTCTTCAAATCCACCATGTACTTTATATCACCTTCAATAACAAACCGATGTGGATTGTCATTGGTCACAGCTCGATGCATGTTAATTACTGGAACTCCATCATGGTATAAAATAGCATTTGTATAGTCATCTAACTTCAATCGTCGTACTATATGCCAGGGTATCTCCTGCAATATGATTAAAAAATTATTTATAATTGAATAATTAATTCGAATTCCTATGGATGTAAACTACTATCAAACACATTTTATTACCAATCTGTCATGGTGGATTGCAGTTTCAGTCATGACTGCAGAAAATGTGTTATGATTACCGTTGCTGCATAGATAGTCTACTGTGTCAACTTCACCTGAATATAAATTAATATTAGTATTAGAATATGTATTATGATAATAATGTTTGTTGAATTCAGTGAATTAATTATAAGAAATACAGTAAGTAAAAACCTTCAGATGTATCGGAATCAACAATATCTAGGTTGCAGCAGTAACCTTTATTGTTGAAAAGTTTTAAATGGAAATACAAATTTCCAGTGTAAACAACAATTACATTCACACATTTTATTCTGTTATAATAATAGTCATGAAACTCCTCCCACATCGGGCCTTCAAAACCTACTGGTTCATTATTTTCCTTCATGATCATGAACTCCCATTGATTGCGCTTATCATCAACACACTTTGCTGTAGTTTGATTTGAAGGCCAATCAATAGCATTAAAGAAACCATTTTTAATGACCTGAAACTCATGCCCATTGATTAGTCTAGTTATATGTATTATTAAATAGTTCTTTAGTGTAAAGGACTAAGATAAATAAAAAATAAAGGAATTATAAAAGTTAATAACACTTATAACTTATAGCTTGTTTGGACTATCATCTAATCTCAACAAATAGCGGTTACCAATTCTTGCATTGACATCTAGGTGAATCCTTTCACATCCATCATAATTAAAATGAAATAACTGTAACACATTCAGGGATCTGTGATAAACAACATTAATTTTGGATCTGGAAGATACACCAAACTCCTTGAAAAAAGCTTCCAAACCAGATCCATATAACTGACATCTCCTCTTCTTAGTAATATGTATATTTGTATAAAAATATCGATTTCCTTGGAAATCAATCTTGATCTGTTTTCCAACATGCCTCAGGACTGAAATTAAGTTACTGCTAAGAATCTAATAATTTACATAAAACTGGTTGTCAGTACGGAATTTTTATAATCGATCATGATACAATTAGAAAATTATAAAGCACTTACCAATCCTTTTCTGCGAATGTTTATTGGAACAGTGATCAATTGATCATAAACCTCATCCATTGTTTACTTCTATCTCCAATGCAGTCTGTATGGTGATCTCAGAGTCTATATGCTATATGAATATAAAAAGGGCTTATGGAGTATAGTTTTTCTGTTCTGGAAATTTGATCTGTAATGATGATTTGACAGGAAAAGTGTGTGTGTGTATATATATATATACTATCTCCTCTTTATGACAATTAAAGATAACCCCTAAAAAAATGGAATTCAAAAGAATCAGAACAGTTATAAAAGAATAATAATATGCTCTGTATGTAGCATCGTTTCAAATCCACAAAAAAGCAGGAGTACAATGAATCTCCACTTTTTTAGGACCTGGATAAATATTGTATTTTTTTCATTTAAACTCTCTAAGTAAAACACAATACAAAGACTTTTACTAAAACAGTAATTTATGTCTGATGATTCAACGTTAAAGTGAAAATTATTTCTGTTCCAAAAAAAATAAAAGCAAATTGTCCATTCAGTGTGATTTCATCATCATCTTCTCCTTCCTTCTATGAGCTTTCATTTCTTTAAATTCTCAAATTAATGGTAGCAACCAACGGCCAGCTCTTCTTCTTCAAATCATCTTCTTTATTTTAAAGCCCAAACATGACCTGGTTAAGGAGATTTGAAGTAAGGACTAGCTACGGAGCCGAAAATAGGGAACAAAAGCAAACAATAGAAAAGGTAAATTGAAACCCTTTTAACTTAGATTCAATTCTCCTTTTCCTGGAATTTCATGGTCTTAAAATCACATAAGAGCCCTTAGATAATTCTAGGAAGAAGGGTGAACTTCAATTGAAATCAGATTGTTTATTTTATGGGGAATTAACCGGACGTTGTTGATGATATGCTTGATGTTTTGATTTCTTCTTTCTTTCTTTGTTCCTAACCCAAGGCAAAACCTTCTGTGAGGATAACAAAGCAGTTTTTAGCCATAAAGAACTCTGAAAAATTATACTATATGAAAATATATGAATCTCAGAGTTATACTTTTGTATCTGATTGTTATTGAAAAATTATGAGACTCCAGTGTGAAGGTATCTTTTTATAACGATAGGTATATAACTATATATATGGAAGTTATACAAAGCATCTATTTTAATGTTTTAAATTAATCCATTTTAGTTAACATGATACAATGTTTATCTCTCAACTATACTATTCATTTATAGTAGTACACTTCATAGTTTATAACTCTTATGACTGCATATTCACACAGGAATATTTTCACCTTCCTGTTTGTATTTCATAAACTACTATTCAAAAGTTAACTTATTGTTTATAAAAGCAATTGCAAAAGTAAATGTGCTTCTTTTGATTTCTCATATTCTAGCAATCACATTAATAAAAATCTTTAACACATCAGTAAAAATAATATATAATAAAACCAGATAATAGTAGATATTAATCATGAAAAACTGGAATCCTCAAATACCAAAAGAAATTAAATATCCACAGTACCAAAAAAGTATAACGATACTAGAAAAACTGTAAAAATAACAATGTTTCATCAGAATAACAATTCTGGCTATAGGGAACACCTTAAAAAACTAAAGTGTATGTTTATTGTTGAAGCAGGAAATAGCAAGTGCTTTCATGGACATCAAAGTTTTCTGACACGTTTGTTGGGATTGGATTTGACACTGTCTTCACTGCAACTTCCTGCACTTTTATTTTTTGGAGGAGGACTGTCAGCCATGTCATCGCCGAAATTCCCTATCTCTGTATCTCTAGTGCCGGATACTGTAGTCTGCAAACAATGGAACATGTAAGTGTCATCCAAATATTGCTATTTTAAAAAAAGTAAATATATTTGTTTAGTATAATTTTCCTTGGCGGTGCTATCATGGGTAGGTGTCAAATTTTGGTAAAACTCCGCACACATCTCCGGATTAATCTCCTGTTTATAATATAGGAAAAAAGTTAGATTATCATGTGCATCTTTTTTAAATCAAGTGCAAATCAATTTAACTGTATATGACCATTTAAAAATGTGAACAAACCTGATCTTCAGAAACATCATCAATGTACTTCTTGATCATTTCTGCATCAGTAATAAGCCTAGCAACAGAAATCTCACTACTACTATTCCTGATATTGTATCTAGAGACATCCAACCTGAATAGACATTTCTTGCCAACAATCTCATCTAGTATTTTAGGGTAATCTTTTCCTGCCTGGAAACATGATGATGGTCATAAAAAAAACATAAAAAAGTTTTAGTAATAAAATGTACACATTAAAATTAATGAATAAAACCTATTCACGGAGTTTTTCTGCAGACTTATTGATAAAATTGTACACCATCCTGTCCCAAAGGGTCAAAATTCTGCTTCCAGTAGCATCCATTGCATACACTTGTAACTTGAACATATTCATAAAATCATGGAGGAAAATAGTTTATAACAGAGTAACAAATTAAGAAGTTTGATAACAACATATTATTTATTATTTTATTTACAAAAACAGATTGTAAAT
This sequence comes from Oldenlandia corymbosa var. corymbosa, assembly GCA_949775105.1. Taxonomy (NCBI): domain Eukaryota; kingdom Viridiplantae; phylum Streptophyta; class Magnoliopsida; order Gentianales; family Rubiaceae; genus Oldenlandia; species Oldenlandia corymbosa. The sequence goes on along the minus strand of OX459123.1, from coordinate 1,215,918 downwards.
TATTGAAACATACTTTGGACCAATAGCAAACACAAGGCCATGATTATCACAAAACTATTTTTTCTCAAGCCCAAATTTCTTGTTGTCACTGGTATTTCTTCCTTTTGCTGATGGTACAATACGGGTACCTTTTTCTTTTTCAATTTCCTCCACCTTCTTGTTGCAATCTCTGCAACCAATGTATGACCATTCATACTCTTTTGCTAAGCCTGTGATCTTGCCAAAAATCACAACATACCCTGCCTAAAAAATCAAAGTTTTCATATGTTTATACATTCATAGATCATGGAGATAACATAGTTATGTACACAAATATTGAAGGAATTATCACTATTAATATGTTACCTCATCAAGATCATCTATGTAACCCAATGACAAAAATTTTGCTCCATTTATGAATTCTTCATAAGATGTGTATCCAGAACCGTGTGACATCATTGAAATTTTTTGGATACTTGTAGCTTTCATTTCATTGGCACTACTTCTGTATATATTGTTTCCAAATAACTACAATATGAATAAAACAGTGATTATGCAACTATATGGTGATAATTATAGCAGTTAGTAAGAATAATTATACATGTCTTTGTACTCTGATATGTCGGGTATTGCCATATCATCAAGATATATCTTCCCATTGAAAAGATTAGTAGTAACAGAAGCTTTTGCTGTTACATAGTAAAAAAATTACATGATGATTATATCAATTTCATAAATTTTAATTTAATATGAGTAAATTCAGATACATATAAGCAAAAAGGTTACTCACAGTAGTATTTTTTGCACTTAACATATTGAACAATGAGGACCACAGGAAACGGAGGACTTTTAGACATGTATTTAGTGGCTTGATCACCGTATTCCCTCCACAAAGTAAACTTTAGCTTGTCATCCCTGAAAAACAGAAGACATTTTTTTAGTACCAATGTTTTAATTCCTACAGTATAATGCAATACGAATAATTACTGTTTAGATTTAAAAAAAAAAGAAGAAGTAACATTCACCTTTCGTCTTCAAGCTCCACTGAAATCTTCTTCTTTCCATTTTCAACAATTGGATCGCTGCAAGCCATGATGTGGCCTATCAAATCTACATAGTTAAAAATATTTTAAAATTTTTATACAGATTTGTATAAGGAAATTTCACCACAACTTTAAAATCATCTTACCAAAACAATAATCAAAGTTGGCCACAAAGTTTGTAACTTTTGTCAATGGTGTGAACACATGATCTGGGATGTCAAAATCAAATGCAACTTCAACATTTGTCTTTGACATGAACACAATTTTGTATTCATGCTTAGCACACCTGAATCCCCCACTAATGTTTAGACAACTGTCAAATCTTGATAATCTTCTAACACAATCTTTTTTGAAAGAATTTGCAAAATCTTTAATTATTCTTCCAGGAATGGTTGTTTGAATTTTGCTTCCCTAATAAATGCATACAAATAGCTAATAACATAGACTGCAGGAAAATAACTGTGCATGAAAAAACTTTAAAACCAATTATGATGGAATAGTGAATACCTGAGCATCAATCAAACACATCTCAACAGACTTCACTTTGTTTTTTTTTTTTTTTTTTGGATACTTCTGGAACCTCCCAAAGTTTTCATCACTTTGACAACTACGGTGAAATGGTTGCTTTTTGTATCAATCAATTCATTGATGTCAACGATGTATCTTTGTACAGCAAGTATGGGAACACCTATAGTACCAACATCATTTGGTGGTGTAGCAATGACATCTTCTGATGGATTTCACCATAGAATTGTCAACTGCATCTTCATTCACAGTTTCAACATTATCTGATGGTTCAACAACTGCAATATTTGTTTAGTTTGGTAGTGTAACAATGACATCTTTAGATAGGATGACAATTGGATTATCTACAGCATTTTCATTCACAGTTTCAACAAAACCTTCAGGTTGAACAACTGAAATTGCAATTTGGTTTGTTTCAGCCATTAATAAAATATGGCTAATATGAGAATCTGAAAATCTGATTTTTGCGAATTCCAAGAATGGTCTGGTGCAGGATCTGTGAGGAGAATAGATGTATTTATACAGGTAACATATTGTCTCATAGTATATTTGTGTAAATTAATTTGTGATGATAAAAGGCAAAGATTTTGAGATTTGTTCTGTGATTGGAAAGTGGTTGTTGATATGCACAGAAAGCTTGCAGATATGTACGTCTATGCAAAACATATATTGATTGGTTTTTTTTTATTTCAAGTATAATTTCTTTCATAGGAATCCTTTTAGAGTTTTAAATGCATTACAATTTCCATACGTTACCATAAAAATTGAATGATATGGTGATAATTATACAAAATATGCATGTTTTTGGTTTCTGTTAACTGATTATATTATCCCATTAAATAAGGGATATGATGAGATCATTTCTTTTTTTAACACAGGTATTTAAAGCTGGAAAACGCGTTGACTATGCATATGAGATGATTACTGTGAAAAGAATAATACATGAATTGGAAGACTATCAAATCTGAAAGATTTACGGACTCTTTTTTAAAGTTCCTATTTTGTGACCGATACGTACTATTTAATTTAGTTACATAAATCAGTTTTGCTGATTTTTTATATGAAAATTTAAACAACACTTATAGTCAAACGTAACTAATTAGTTTCTTCCCTAAAATAAAAGTTTTTCAAATTTAAATATTTAAATTTAATTTGCTCATTTGAAAATGGACTCAGAATTGAAATTTTCTACACATATATGAAGCCACGTGGCGTATTCTCGTTGATTTAGTTTTGTACTGAAAAACACTGAGAATCTTTGAAGGGAAAATTTTTATTCTAGTGTGATACGTGTCTTTCGTGTTTGCTGCTTTAAGTAAGTATTATAGATGAGAATTAATGCCAATAGTTAAGCACCATTCGTGTCATTATTAATAAAAATCATTTTGCAGCAATTTGATAAATTTAAGTATATGATGATATCCAAATTCATTATTTGGATTAATTCGAATTCAAGTGGGGTGAATTTTTTTTTGATACGACTCTCTTCCAATAAATATTTTAATAACTATGTTGGAGCCAGATCATGCTTTTACCAGCAATTTGAATTTTATTTGTTTGTGTTCTACGCCTACATAAAATGTTTTTTTAAACTCGAAGGCCGACCAAATTTCTTCCACCGGAATACAATATTACTTCACTCACGGTTTTCCCATTGCAATCAGCACCGGCTTCCATGGTGATTAACGTGGTCTAAGTTGTCTTCTTGTATCGATTCTTTTTTATTTTCATTTTCGGTTTTTTCATTATTAATATAAATTAGTACATATCATTTGGGCTAGGAAGTATTTGTTTGAAAGTGCAGTATTCAATTCTATATGGTGACTACGTCGTTGAACTTGAATATCATTATCTCTTTCCTGCCGTGTGTCATTATTTTATACTCTATGTATAGGAGGAAAGAAATTAAAGAGCAGTTGACTTGAGTTTCTACTTTGTACAATGATCATCGACAATCTCCATTTTAACATTAACCACTTCTAAATCTGAGTTTCTGTTGTATCCTCGGTTTTTCCAACAAAATTTTTAATCTTCGTTTGATTTAGTTTGGATTCAGCTAGGAATTTTGTGTTCAGAAATTGGCAAGGTATGTTTTGTGTTTGTTTAAATGTCCAAAAGAAAGATTTGAGTTTTTTTTTTTTTTTTTTCTTCTTTCCTTTTGCCGGCAGTTTTACCGAGCGTTTATACTGATTATGTGTGCTGTCCTGATTTAATATTAAGCTGATGGAGCCATTGTTGCCAATCTCTATTCTTTACAGATTCCCATTGTTGAACATGGCCTCCTCTTCCATTTTGTCTGCCTTGGGTGATGCGGAGCAGCAGTGGAGCTCTGATCGTGCAGTCTTTTCTGAAATGATTAGACTGAAAATCAGGGTTAGAAATCTGGAGGCGTTTATTGTTTGTGCCAGAAAGTTGGACAAGGATGCGGATCCGAAGACCCTCTTGGTATGGGTTAAAGATCTTGTTGGAAGCTACGACGAGGAAATTGCTTGTCTTTGCCGTACTTCAACTGCTGATGATGCCCTGATGCAATGGCGGCTTCCTATCATTATGGACGAGATCCTGGCTTTGGAAGACCAAATTGATGAATGGTATATTAGCATGTCAAATCAGATGCAGCGGACAATTAGTCTCACGGCAGATGACGTTTTGGAGATGGTTGATTCAATTCTTGGGAATGTAGCTGATTTTCCGATGATTTTCAGAAATGAAAATTTTCACCTTGTCATTTTGATCAGTGCAATGGGAGCCTTGGGGGAGCAGATGATATTTTTGAAGAATTTCCTCAACTTAGCTGTGGAGACTGGAGTTGAGAACAGGCATCTCAAATGGTTGCTGACTCACTTTGAAGCTGTTGTAATCATTGCAGCACGTTTCTTCCTCAAAGGTCCGCCTGCTGAGTTTGACGAAAATTGGTGTCGAGAAATGCAGTTCAAATGTTATGAACTCCTTCAGAAAATCAAGCCTGTCGATTCTCAGGTTTGTCAAATGTACACTGAAGCTCTGAATGGGCTAAAGTCATCCAGACAGGTGCATTTTCCTTCTCATGTCTGCCAGAATTTCCTTGATACTCTTATATCGGATCTTTGGGATCTGCTTCGTCTAGATATGGGTCATTTGGATTCCGTGAAGGATCAACCCCAAATTCTATACGAAGGATTAAGATTCCTGAGGACCATTCTGAAGCAGCAGCCAAAAAGCTTTAACCAGAACATCAGGGATCGAATTGGAGCTCTGGTGTGTGATGCTGCAATCTTAATTTTCTCGTTTCATCAGACACATGTAGAGACCAATCCCCATTTCCAAGCTTTGTTGGAGGACATTAAGGTTGTTCAATCAGAAGTTAAAGAGGAATTTCCACAACCTGCAACATTTAACTTTCCCAATACCAATGAATTGGGTTTTGTTGACTCGTTATTGGGAAATCTGATGGAGCTGATAAGTGGTAATGTTGATCCAAGGGCCAAGAGTCTTGTTCAAGCTCTCTCAGAAGATTTGTCATCCTTGAGATCTTTCTTAAAGGAGACTGAGGAATTCCGCAAAGAAATTAAGGAAGTCCAACCTCTATGGAATCAAGTTCTCAAGGTGGCCTTTAGAGTGGAATTTCTCATTGACCAGTTAGCAGCTGGAGATGTTTCAGATTCCCTTTCATTGTTATCTCAATCCATCATTGAAGAAATGGTGGATATCAAGACCGGCGTTATGAAGATTCCTTATGGCAATAAAAAAGACATCAAAGCCAAGAAAGCCATCTCGGTATCGAGTCCTCACCCCCCCAAAAGGCCTCCCTCAACAACAAATGAAGCCATAATCTTTGATGACAAGGCAGGTACCATTAGAAACCAGCTAATAATAGGATCAAAACAATTGAGGGCTGTTGCTATCTGGGGAATGGCCGGTGTAGGTAAGACGTTTTTGGCTTCTAAGATATTCAATGATCCAGTTGTTGTGAACCATTTTCATGTTCGGGCATGGTGCCCTGTTTCTCAAGTATTAGACAAACGAAGTGTGTTAATTCAGCTGCTAAATCAGATTAATGAGACGGAGTTGGAACAATTAGCAAACAAACGGAAAGTGTTGCTTGAATTGCTGTTTCAGATCAATCCCAAAAGATTTTCTGAGTTGACTGAAGATGACTTGGCAGATAAAGCGATAATATTGAAGGAGTTTTTAGATCAAATGAATAAGATGACTGAAAAAGATTCAGGAGACAAACAAAAAGTGTTTTGTCAGATTTTAGATGAAATTGATCCTAAAAGGTATTCTGAGATGACCGCAAAAGATTTGGCAGACAACACGAAAGTGCTCAATGAGGTTCTGGATCGAGTTTATTCGAAAATGTATTTTGAGATGACTGAAGAAGATTTAGCAAACAAGGTCCGTCGTTCTCTGAAAGGAAGAAGATATCTAATCTTTTTGGATGATGTATGGACTGTTGAAGCGTGGAATAGCTTGCAGCAATCCTTCCCTAATGATCACACTGAAAGCAGAATTCTTGTCACCAGTCGGTATTGTAATGTTGTTCCTGATGCTATGCTCGTGCTCAAACCGCATGAACTTTCTACACTTACCAAAGATGAGAGTTTTAAGTTACTGCAAAGCAAGCTATTACATGGCAAAGATTGGACTCCTGCACTACTTGAACTTGGGATGCAAATTGCAGATAAATGTAACGGATTACCTCTCATAATCGTTACTGTGGCTGGGCTTCTAGCAACAGTGGACCAAGGGAGCTGGAAGGATATTCGGGACAGATTACATTCAGGCAGCGTATCAAATACTGACCAATTCATGAGCACTATGGAGTTGAGTTACAAGCACCTGCCTGATCACTTAAAGCCCTGCCTCCTGTATTTTGGGGCATTTCTGGAAGACCAGGAGATTTCAGTGAAGAGGTTGATTCGTTTATGGATTGCCGAAGGCTTTGTGCAAAAGGGAAAAGTTGCCGAAGATTACATGAGGGAATTGATTGAAAGAAGCTTAGTCATGGTTACCAAACCAAGATCCAAGAGTGGTGCCAAAGCTTGCCGGATCCATGATTTGCTTCATGAATATTGTTTGGGAAAAGCAAAGAAAGAGAACTTCTTCAATCTATTGAACGGTGCTGACGGGCTTTCAGATTATAATGAGCCGTGCTACTTACGAAGATTGTGCATTCATGATGATGGAGATGGTTTCAAGGAGGCCAAGTTATTTTGTCCCCGTGCCCGTACGTTGCTTGTCTTTTCCCCTCAAAAGAAGTTGCACTACCAACAATATTGGCTGGCTACCTCGTTTATCATCCCCATCTTCAAACTTCTTAAAGTATTGGATTTGGAGCAGATCCATATAGGCATTGTCTTCCCAAGTGAAATAGGACTGCTACTTCAGTTGAGATACTTGTCAGTTCAAGGTGGAATGGCAGTCATCCCAGCATCCATAGGTAACCTGTCAAACCTGGAAACTTTTGTTGTGCACCTAGAAACAATACGGTCAAAGATTTCATTGCCACACACTCTTTGGAATCTTAAGAAACTGAGATGGCTTTCCATAAATTTGGGAGGTGGTATCTTGCCCAGTGAAGATGTTGATAACTCCCTTGTTCTAGATAAGTTGGAAAGCATTTCTTGTGTAGTTATTTATTCTCATGACAGCATGGAGAATCAAATGCGGAGGTTTCCAAACATCCACAGGTTGAAATGCGATCTTTCCCGACTGTTTGATAGAAATCATAAGTTGGACAAGATTGTGATTCCTAACTTTCTGAGTCAATTAGAATCACTTCACTTGCTGCAGTCCTCTGATTTAGTAATGATTAGTCGCGCTCTCTTCGATTTTTGTTTGCCTGCAAGGCTTAAAAAATTGACTTTATCGGGATTTGGGTTGCCCTGGGAGAAACTTTCAAGCATTGGTAAATTACCGTACCTGGAGGTTCTCAAATTACTAGATTCCTGCTTCATAGGGGACACATGGGATGTGGAACAAGAGGATTTCCGTGAACTTGAGTTCTTGAAATTGTCTCGGTTGGACGTTGTCCGGTGGACAGCTGATGACAATGATCAATTTCCGTGCTTGAAGAAGTTGGTGTTGGATCACTGTAGCAAATTGGAAGAAATTCCTTTATGTTTAGGAAGTGTTCTAGAACTTGAGAGCATTGTTATCGTTTCTTGTTCCGACAGTTTAAAAAGAGCAGCCAAAGACGTTGAGAAAGAACAGGTGGATGCCGGAAATTCATCATTCGAGATACGCATTCGATGAGTGCCGCAGCAGAGAGGATCGGAAATGGTTTGTAGTTATATATTATACCTTTGGCAATTTGTTTGTTTGTTTGTTTGTTTGTTTGTTTTTTAATACATTCCTTGAATTGGATTTGATCTTGGTTTGCAATGAATGAGAGCTTATTACTCATTCGGAATTTTTGTTGATTACTGTAAATTTGAATATAAAGCAAAGACAAATTAACCAACTTTGCTATACAAGGTGATTCAGTCAATGCCATCCTGGCTCTCCAAGACGACTATGTATGCCCAATCATTTGCAATCCACTACTGGAGGAACTACGGCAACGGCTCAGCAACTCATCCTCCCTAGGCGTCTTCTGGTGCCTCCGTTCAGAGAACTCTGTTGCTCACGAACTAACTTTTTATGCCAAAAACGATGTCTCATACTTTATTATGTGGACGATTCCACCCCCTTTTGTTAATGGTAGTTGGGTGATTCTTAGCAATCGTAATAAAATACTTCTTCCTTTCATAAAGCAAAGACAAATTATATAAACGTCCATATAATTATATAATTCTTCTATCCCAAAATTATTATCGAGTTTTGATTTTCAGTTTCAGTATAGATTGAACTAAAAATGAAAATCCAAACTGGACAAGAATTTTAGGAC